>CM039128.1:30608612-30971423 GCA_022036555.1 Microstegium vimineum
CCCCAATTTCCCCTAAAAAACTAGAAGAGAAATCTAATCCAATGTATCTAACCCTAAGAAAGATCCGTGGGGGACCCCTCTCTGGCGAATCCCTCGGGAAAAAATATGTAAATAATAAGGGATTGCTCTTTCCCAGGATAGGGGTCCTCCTAATAGCCCCCCTCAAATGATCCAGCCGTCGGATCAAACCGCCCTTTAAATTGGATGGTGAGGGATCTAAAAGGGGGGTGGAGAAGGGTCCACAAACAGACCCTCTTGGGGGCTTGCCCAAAGGGCGGTCGCCCCAGGGTAGGGCGGCACCCCCCCGGGGCCCCTTTGGGCCTCTTTTCTTCCGACCTTTTTGACCCTTTCTAATATTCTTTTCGACAAAGGGGTTATGCTAGTAATCCTTTTTGGGGGACCCTTTTGCTTTTTTTGCAGTTGTCTCCCCAGAAACAAAAAACCCAAAAACTCGGGGAAATTTCTGTAGTAAAACTCTATTCTAGGTGGTTTTGCAAAATCCCCCTTTCTTCTTTTGGTTGACCTTAGAATTGATCTTAAAAGGTGAAACAAATAAACCAAGGCCAAGCCTACCAAGAATTTAGAATTTTTATTTCCCGGGGGAAATCTTCCATATTCGCTTCCCATTTCTCCAAACACAGTTTCGCTGATATCATGACAAAGGGTTTGCCGTTTCAGCATTTGAGGTTTTTCGGTCCAGTCTCTGTATCCAAATTCCTGACCTTTCGACTGGGGGCACTATTAAAAATTATATATAATAACACAATGAGGTGGGGATGTAAATAATAAACAACACACCGGCCGACACCGTCTTCTCCGACGAGGAAAAAAAGAATAAACATATTTAATTCCCCGGGGACCCCCTTTTTTAAACTCTTTTGTTTCCATGGGGTAATTAAAAAAACCACAATGTCCATTAGTGCCTATATCCAGGCCCCCCCCCTTCACCCAGTAAGTTAACACCATTTTTAAAACCGTAAAATAGCACTACAACTATAAAAAAACCCCAAAAAATATTTCTGGCTGATTTCCTTTCCTTTTATTTTTTGTAAATCCCCCCCATGGTGTTCTAAACACTGGGAGATCTAGGCTGGCGATTTGTGCGAGGCCTGGGGGCGGCATCTTGGGGCAACGGTTGGGGGCGCCGTTCGCCCACGGCCGGGCGGGGGGCGCACCAGCAACAGGGGGCAGCGACGTCCGCGCCGTACGTCACACAGCGACCCATGCGCAGCCTTCTCCAACCAGCATCAGGGGTCCCCCTTCCACAACCTGCGGGCGGCCTGTCCTCGACGGAGCGTGCGAACCACCCTCCCGACCGCCGGGGGCACTACATCGGTTTCCAGGCTGCCCCTTCGTAAAACGTGAAACACAGCGGGGGCCACCCCCGTGGGGTGCCTTCCCGGGTGGGGGCTAGTGGGGGCCGGGGGCGGATCTGTTTTGGGGGGGGGTTGCAATGCATTTTGGCAGTAGAACTTTTCACCCACAAACATTTGCTTCCAAATTCTTGTTTTATTTACCGTTTGGATTGGTTTTTTGTGAATTTCTCGTGCGGTGATAAAAATCTTCTTGGGCTTTTTTGATGCCGCAGATGGGCTATAAAAAAACTTTTTCTTGCTAAAAATTCCGCGTTGCCCAGTGTACAAAGTAAACTGTGAAATTTTTTTGTAATTTTGTCCCTATTTCTGAGCATCCTTCTAAATCATCGTAATAATTTTATGCAGCAACAATGGCTAAAATATTTTTTTTATACACACGTTAAAAAATCAAATAATTACTTTTTAAATTTTTTTAAAAATAATCAAAAATTAAAAAATAAATATTTTTCGAACATGTCCCAAACTCCCCCAAAGAACTTAAAAAATAGTGAACTGTCGCACAAGAATTTTTACTTAAATAGTTCCGGGTAATAGTTAGAAAGGGATATCCCAGTAATTTTAAAAACAAATTTTACCTCAAATAGATCAAAAAAATTTATTATAAGTCTAAAAAAATACATTAAAATTTAAAATTTCCCCTCTTTGGAAAATTTATCCCCTTTTACTGTTCAAAAGTCCCAAAAGTAAATTCAATAGCCAGAATATACTTTTTATTACTAAGAGGAGCATTTGAATTATTTTATTAATTCATGGGTGAGAAGAAATTATTTAAAATAAGTAATAAAAAAATATCACGTACGAAGACCGAATGCTTCAAAAGTTATTACCCTATTTTACTACTCATGGATAAAAATTTTGAATTATTTCAAAACCCAAAATACAATAGTAATAAAAAAGTATACTAAAACCAAGATCGAACACCTCATAATTATCATCGCTAATTTACTATTTTCTGCATTCAAATTAAAATTATTTCTAAATCCAAATTTAACCCTATTATAATAAAAAATATCCCGCATGGATATTGGCCCACCCGATAATTATCCCATCAATTTTACTATTTATCCATAAAATTTATTTCAAATTCAAACTTATTTTTAAGAATAAAAAAATTTTTTACATGAAGCCGAATTCTACCCTGCTCGGGGAAACATTTATCAAAGAAAATAAAAATAAAATTTTAAAAATATTCTCGCGCGAAAGCACAACGAATTTACTCTGCACATGCCCCCGTTTTGAAACAATTTGCTTTGCCAAAGGTGCTTAGTCGGGTTGGCTAAGTCCTCGAGGGGCCCCCCCACAGGTCTTGTTCGATTCCCGTGGGAGCAATTTCAGGTTTATTTTTTTCTGAATTTTTTTTTAAGGATTTTCGGCCTACCTTAGGGAGTCGACTCCCCGTCGCAGCGGGCTCCTGGGTACTTCGTAAAAGGGAAACTCGGATATGGGTTTCCTACTAGTACTTTTTTTTAAAAAAAAAAGTCCGCTGAAATTTAAATTATTTTTTTTAACTGAAATTGTTTTTAAATGTACCCTTTTTCATTTTTAACACTTTTTTTTTCAAATATAATTGAAGGGCCCCAATAACACAAAAAAAATCAATGCCCATTTTGCCCCCATCGTTTAAAGTACCACCGACATCACGTCATGTCTTATGCCATGCATGCCCCAAAGGGGAAATAATAGAATAATTAATTTAGTGAACACAATAAAATCAATTTTTTACTATGTGGCTTCCTGCTTTTAGTATAAAATTTAATTACAGGGCTCTCGCCGGAATAAAATCAGTGCGTCCTGATTACCGTCCAGGGGTGGGTTTGAATACTATTTACACCCGGAAGCTAAATAGTGCGTTTAAATAATATATATATAATATATATATATATTTTTATAAGAATGATTTTAGACAATCCACAAAACTGCATTAGCACCAAAAATCAGTGTGTTTAGAAACCTCCATTACTGTTGTATACTCGACATATTGGTCATATTAATATAATATATATAAATATATGAAGTCACCCATTTGGGTGGGTGGTGTTTCCCAATCTCCACCTTTCTACAGTGTCCAAAACCCGTTCATAAAATTTTTTTTTTTGTACATCTATATTGGAGCTCTATAGGCCAACAACTAAGAAAGAAACCAGATACATTAACTTTGTTATCGGGATTTTTATTTTACTACCCTTTGTACTAATTGTGTCTGCCAACTCCACTTTCTTAGACCAAAGTACAGGTTCGTTTTGCAACCAAAACTCAATAACATTATTCACAGTCTCCACCAAATTCATCGCCTGGCTTTCGTAAAACCCTTGTAAGACTGGGGTAAACGCTTGAACTTGAGTCCTTACTTCCTGTCCAAATCCTAAGTTGATAGAAATAATACTTTTTATGTCTTCTCTTTCTAATAATTTGTATCTGGGCACGGACAAGATATCCTCCGTCAGTTTTTAATGTTTGTGTATCAGGAGCAACTACCGCTGAGCTTAAAAAAGGCATTTAAGATGCAGAAAAATGACATTCTGAGCCATACCAAAGAATAAGATGATGTGATTTAAAAGATGATGTGGATGCTGGCAACGTCGATCCCCGATGCCGAAGCACGACATGAGCACATACCCTGGAATAAGAGGGACGCCATGTACAACTTGGTTTAACCACCGTGATATGGGAGTTAAGACCAGATTTAATGAACATTTCGCAAAACAAATTTAAGATGCTACCTTTCTCTGGAACTCTAATTTTGAAGCAATTTAATTTGGACTTGCGTAGAGCAAAATTTTAAATTTCCCTATAAGTGGGGAAACATAGGTTAGACTTGCTACAAGAGGTTTAGGGGATTTCTCTTTTCGGTAGAAAAATATTTGCAATAGTTAACCTCAAATACCTCATACCGGGAAATGTGCATAAACATTGCTGACTTCAGTTTTCTTCCCATATTTTCAGGGATCTGCGTTTTAAAATTGAAAAATTTTTAAAATCAAGTAGTAAAAGTGTTGAGGAATATTATCAAAGTTTATTATTGGTTTAGCATGAGAAAAAAACATGAAGATAACCCCAACGGCTCTAATTTTTTGTGGTTTACATCGTGAAAAAATAATTTTTAATAAAAGATTGGACTAGTTTTTCCCCCATTTGTATCACTAACTCTTAAAGCAAAAAGGGGGAAGGGGAGGAGGGCAACCCTCGATCCACACCACCAAACACCCTTTTTCTCATAAAACCCAAAGGTTTTAAATTGTCTAGTGTGGGGGCACCAATACCACCACCTCTAAAGAAAACTTGCTAGCCACACGGGTTTTACCTCTTCCTCGAGTGCGTCGCTAAAGTTGTTTCCCCCATTGCAATGCAGGGATACGCGGGGGAAAACCCTAAAAACAGTTTATATTGCTTCCGTGAGGGGGGTATTAGTGTTTTGACGATGAAAATCTTTCACTTGCATTTGACCATGATGCGGGTAAGCTTGAGATAGCCCTGGGGACATATCTAGTAATGATAGTGTTGCATTTTCCCCAAAAAATTTTCATTGTCAATAATTGCAGTGCGAGCTATGATTGATATGGAAGAAAATAATAATTTGGGTAAGTTCAGATTTGGTCAAGAACTTGTTTGCTACCCCAGCCCTTCCACACCATACACTTTAAAAGGTTCAAAATATTTAAGGCAAAGGTAACACACCGCAATAAAAATTTCCAATACTCCAACCTAATCTTTGCAAGAGATCACCATAGACAAATTTTTTTAGATATCGCATGGTGTACAAACAAGACAAGATTGGGTTCATTTTTTGAACACAAATTGTTTTTAATTTTTTTTTTGAGCCAAAAATTGAAAAATTTTTTAAAAATTTTGGGGAAGTAGCATAAGAAAATCAAAAAATTTCAAAAAAAACAATTGGGCTAGTTGAAAAGACCAAAAACCACATATCATTTCACAGATGGGCTTTCGCACAACAAAAATCAAAATGGGAAATGGGAAAACAAACAAAACTAGTTTCACAACTTTCACTCAATAGAGGGGCTTACTTTGAGAAAACATTCACCGTGGGAAGGCTAGAACAATAAGAAAATTTTATTTGGGTTATGCTTGTGTCCAAAACCCAAGATCTTCAAATGGATGGAAGAGTGCATTTCTCAATGGGTACATTAATGAATTAGTATTTGTTGACAAACCCCCCGGTTTAAGATGATAAAAACCCAACCAAGGTTCAAGCTAAGGGAAAACTTATATGCTGAAGCAAACCCAAGACAGGTATGAGAGGTTGAGAGATTTCCTCCTCTCTAAGGGTTTATTATGGGGAAATGATACACCCATTCACCAAAAGATTGGGAAGGGCTTTTTTGTGTTGCAAATCATGTGGATGACATTACTTCGGGTCAACCAATCAAGAGTTTTGTAAAGTTTTTGGGAAAAAGATGGCAATGAGTTTGAGAGCTATGCTTGAGACTTTGTTTTCTTCCTTGGTCTTCAATCAACAAAGAAGAATGGGGCATTTGTTGTCAAGGCAAATACATCAGGACTGCGCAAGAAGTTCATCTAGATGAAGCAAAGTCTATTAACACAAATGGGGCAAATGGAAATTTGGAGGTGATGCTATGGGAACAGGAAAAACAAATGCAAAAAATCAATATTGGACTTCTCTATGTGACCGCATCAAGACCATTCATGTTTTTGTGTAGTATGTTGAAGATTTCTAGCTTTTCCCCAAAAGAGAGTCATTTGAAAGCCAAAAGAGGTATTGAAAATTTTAACATACACCAAATGTTGGTTTGGGGATCCTAAAAATCAAACTTTTTGGGTTTCTTGATACTTCGACTCGGGTTTTGCAGGTTGCAAATGAAAAAAGACACATCGGACACTTGTCAATTGCTTGGAAGACACTATCTCATTCATTAAAGAAGCAAATATGGGCACTCTCTACCGCCCAAAACCGAGTAATTTTGGGGGGGGATTTTTGTGCGCAAATCCTTTGGATAAAGCTACTTTGAAGATTTGGGTCAAAATTTAAGCACCTTTGCTATGTGACAAAAAAGTGCAATCAAGCTCACCAACAATCCGGGTTTAAACTCAAGAACAAAGCACATTGATGTCTGCCATCATTCATTAGAGATCATCAATTGAAAGGGCCCTTTCTATCACTAGTGTTGGGACCAAATCAATTTGCCGAATCTTTACCAAAACCCCTAAGAAAAAAGGTTTTTTTTAAACTAAAATGATTTAACATACTTTTATTTTCCAACATATTGAACACCCCCCAAACTTTTTGAATGCCTCACTCCGACAATGCAAGGTTTAAAAATTTATTTGAGAGCATTCATGCATACCCTTTTTTTTAAAACTTGTGTTTGAAAATTTTGGGCAAAAACCCATCTTAAGGCCATTTAAAAAAAAAAAATTCTTTGATGCTTAAAAGGGGGCCCCTATGGGTTTTTTTTAGTTAAAATGATCAAAGGGGGGCAAAATTTTAAAAGTTTAGTGCTTGCAATCCTAAGGGTTTTCTCATTTCTATGAAAATCAAAAAGGTTTTTAATTTAACATACAAGATAACCATCTTAGCATTTTAAAAAACTTTTCTATGGGTTTAAAAAACCCAAATTTTAAAAACCCTTTTTGGGAAGGAGCTTTGATCAAACCAAAGTTGAAAAAAATCTTTTACCCCATCTCACACAAAGGGGGGGCAAAAAAAAGAATACATGATTGACCCCCCTTTTTGTTCAATTTATGAAAAGGGGGGGAAGTTAATTTTTTTGGGGGGGAAAAAATTTTAAAAAAGAAACAAAAGGGGGAAATTTTTTAAAAGATAAAAAAGGAGAAACATGATAAGAAGAAAATTAAAAACAAAAATTTTTAAAAGAGAACAACAAAAGGGGGGCAATCAGAACCATTGTTGCATTTTAATGTTTTTTCATCCCATATGAATTTTTGCAAAAATACTTCAAAAACCAAAAAACAACTTTTTGGTGCTTCTATGATACAAAAATTGAATTATATTGATCAATAGCATGCTTAGGTTTATTAACTTTGACCCTTGTATTTCAAATAATCCCTAAAAACCCTTTCCTTTTTGTTGAACCCACAAAAGGTTTTCTAGTTTTTTTACAAATTGGGGGTCACAATCCCGGGGCAAGGGGGATTTTAAATTCCGCACTCCGAGGATCACGCTTTTAAAATCTACTCTTTCACCCTAGCATCCCTTTTGGGACTATTTTTTTTCCCAAATGCCTATCTAAACTAGGTCAAAAACTTGAACCAAACTATAAGCCCCCTATTTTTTTGGGGGGCAATTTAAATCCAAAACCGAATTTTTTTAACTGACAAAAACTTTAATATTTGATTAAAATGCTTGGGCAAGCAACTCAAGTTTTTAAAAAGAAATTTTTTTTCATAACTTTTTGGAAGGGTTGTCATCAATTCCAAAAAGGGGGGGAAATGAGTTCCCCCCCGGGTTTTGGGTTTTTAGGGGGTTTTATAAACCCCCTTAAGTACTAACCCTTTTGGGGGTCAAATGTGAAACATGGGTAGGTTGGACTACCCGTGATGGACCAAAAGGGGGGGAAGTGTGGATGGGACCCAAACTCTAGCAGGGGGGGAAAGGGGAAAAGGTGTGAAGGGAAAAAAGGGATTTTTAAAACCCCCTTTTGGTTTTTTGCAAACATCATAAGGATGGTCACTTTTGGGAAAAAAGCCTTTTTTAAAAGGGGGGACCTTAAAGTAAAAATTTGGGGGTTTTTATGTGCCAAAAGTTCAAAACATTTCATTAAAAACAATTTAACTAGTGGAAACAACCAACTAAAACCAAGATAATTTTTTGGGGAAAAAACTAACCCCGCAAAAATGTTGGGATCACTTTGGTTTTGGTCTTGGAACTTGGGGAAAATTGGAAAAAAAATTTTTGGGGGGGGTCAAAAGAGCCCAACAATGGGGCCCGGACCAGGGTAAAATGGGGCCACCGGGCCCTGTGAAGGGGCCGGAGGGAAAAACCCAAAAATGCCGTGCGAGGGGGAACCGGAAAAATTTTTGCCCCTCCCAAGCAGGGCCCCAACGCGCATCCGGGCTCGGGGCTCTCCGGGAAAACCCCCCTGGAATGAAGGCTGGAGGGAGTTGGGTTTGGTTTTTTGAACCGGAAATTTCGTCCGGAGGGGCTGAGGGGCAAGGCGAGCCTCGGGTTCTCCCCAAATATTTTTTGGACCCGTGAACATCGGTCCCGGGCCTCTGTTGCTAAGACTGGGGGCACTGGCCAAAAAAAAACCTTTCCAAAAGGGAGGGGGGCCCAAACCACCCCTTTGGCCAAAAAACGCTTTTTGCGCGACCGAGGGGACGTCCCCAGAAACTTAGCAAGCCGTTGGTCACGCCCGGGGGGGTCCGGACGCTGTTGATGGCCGGGCCCCTTTTGGAAAAATGTCCCGGGGGGGCCAAGAGGGGTTTTTTTGGGGGAAAACCTAATTTTTATGAGGGCATAATAGCAATTGGCCGGCCCCTTTTTGGGGGGCCCCTTTTTTCACATTTTTCCCAAAACTCACAAAATTTGTTTATTTGTGAGAACCCCCCCCATCCTCAAACAATTTTTACATATTTTAGAGAGATTGAGTGAATCTAATGCATTTTTTTTTTTTATTGCAAAAAAAAGGGGCCCTTTTGATTTGCTCTCACGGGGTCTTGTTATTCTTGGGGGTTCACTCCTAGACGGCTTGGGGCGATGAGGAAACTTGACGGGGGAAGGGGATTTTCTCCAGCTCCGATCGGTGGGTTTGAGGGGGGTTTTTGAACCACCCCTGGGGGTTTTGCGAAAGTAAACTCTTGGATTTCTCAACTTGGGGGTCCCCACTTTTGGGTTTTTCGGGAAACCCCTTTTTGGGTTTTTTGGGGTTTTGGGGGGCCAAATTTGCGCTAACCCCCAATGGTGATCGCTAAACGAGGTAGCTTGTTGTCAAACAATAAAACCCGGGGAAAAAAAATATTTTTCTCATCCCCCTTTTAAACAGGGGATTCATTTTGTGTTTTATTCGTTTCTTTTGGCTTACTCTTCTTTTTGGGGAAAAAAACCTTCATCTCTAGTTTTGCTTACATTTTTTTCAAAGTAAACCCTAGCTTATTTGGGTGTACTTATCTAGACACATGACCCCAAGCCTTGTTTTGGAAAATAGAACAAATTTTAGTAACAAAAATTTTTGGGTGGCTTCCAAACCCCTTTTGCATTGAAAAATTTCTTATAGCCATTTTTATTCTAAAAATTTTCTAAGTTTTTTTTGGAGAATTTTTAATTGGGCTTTTTCACCCCCCTCAAAACCCACCTAGACCTTTCATTTTTTTAAACCCAAAAAAAGCAACAAACCATTACACTTAATCATTTTTTGGTTTTTTTTGTAGCCATTTAAACCCTTAAAAAATTTAAGAGCAATAAAATTGAAAGGATTTTTTTTTTTTATAAAAAATTTAGCCTCTTGTTTGCTAGAAGAAAAACCCCTATAGCAAGAAAACTAAAACATTCAAACCAAATTTCAAAAGGAACAATTTTTAAATTAATTTAAAAAAAAATTTAAAAAAAACCCAAAATTTGGGGGATTTTTCAATGATTTTTTTTTTGTTGAAAAAGGGGTTAGAATTTTGTAGTGTTTTGGGCCCAAAAAAGGTCACACAAAGTCAAATATAATAAGTATATTTCAAACAAATTTAAACTTTCCCCTGAGTAAATTTCGACACATGTAGCAGGAATAATTATTTCTCCATCGGTAAAATATCGGAAACAAGAACTATTCAAATAGTTTGTAGATGCCCTAATATAATGCATTAGACTAAAAAGGGTTTAGTAGGTACCTTTTCTGTATTTTATTGGTAAAATTTGAAAGTAAGAACATAGTAGCGTATTACGAAAGAAAAAAATTTTTGTATAAAAATGATCTAAATGCAGATCGTATACACCAAATTCTCTTTTTCCCCAAAAACCGGAACTCCGAGGTGGTTTTCGTTTAAGAATTTAACTTTCTCCACTGCATAGTTCTGACTCCACTCCCTCCCCTTAACAATCTGCCCCCCGTGTACGCACCAAAAAAAGGACCCCATTGCTTTAAGTTTCTTGGAACTGAGATGAGATGGGACCTCCTGTTTTGTCGTCTGTCCCCCCCAGTCCTATCCCATATCGACCCATTCCCCTTTTTAAAAAAATTTGTAGCTGCAATAGGCACACTGAAAATCACAAAACTATTTTCACACATTCTTTCATAAATAGACAAAATTTATAAGGGAAAATATTTAGGCCAAAAAATATAAATAAGATTTTAACATATTTTATTCATATAAATTACAAATATAAATTTTCACTTCAGTCAAAAAAAAACAGAAGCCTCTCTCTTTTCTTTCGGTTCACTTATTAAACATTCAGGCCAACTGTACAACCAACACTTAGAAGGGTTTAAACCCTATAGCTACATGCTAAGCTTCAAGGAAAAACCCTCCCCCTCAACTGTTGTTTTCACAAGAAAGTCTGCACCTGCTAGGGTTGATATTGTTGCTTTTCACCCTGCAGAAAAAAAACTATTTAGCATGACTCTCAACCTCTCAATGAAGGTACATAACAAAAAAATCAAAATCTGAAGTTTTTCCCTTTTATAAATTTTCCATTTCCTAAGGGTCAGCTTATAAATATTCAAAGAACTCTGATCGGTTCTCATATTTTTCATTTTTTATCACTAGCATTTTATCAAAAAATTGCAAGATTTATATTTAAATCAATGTAGCAGTTTTTTACAAAGTGAGATCATCAAACAATAGTGTTCACATCTAGGATTAAGATAGATAATGCATTTATAGCTAAGATAGTGGGACCAAAGCAAAAGAAGATAGGGAGCTAAGATATCCTGGACGAAGATAGATAACTAAGATAGGGTTCTCACCGGAACTAAATTATATAGCTAAGATAAATTAAAGTAACCCAAAAAAGATAAATGGAACAAATAAATATAATAAAAGCCCAACAATTATAACTTTGGGACTTCATGTCACCCAACAAAATAGGGCTGTTTTCCAAAATTAAAATAACCCCAAAATTGAAAATTCAGAAAAACCCACCTGGTGGATAAACCCTGACAAATTTTTACAAAAATTAAGAAAAAAATGTATTTCAAGTGTAAGATACATAATCTGAGAAATACAAACTGCTAACGATTATTGCAGCTAAATTGCAGAAATAACTAAAGGGAGGTCAAGTACAAATCAAAATTCAAGAATAAAATCAATTGTTGCTTTTCATCAGTTCAGCTACCATTAAAAAAGCTACCAGGCATTGTGAGGGAAAAAAGAATATTTAGAGTATCACAGGCGTTGTATGTATATTAAATTTTTTTTAATTTTTATTCTACTTTTTTTCTTAATTAAATTGAAAAGCAGTCCCTCCAAAGTTTTTTATTGAATTTTTCCTTTTCTTATTAATTTTGAGCATGCTCTATCTAAGTATCTTGACATTTTGTTCATGACGTAGTAAACCTAATATTTTTCTAATATTCCAATCTTGTTCTTTTGATCATTAGGTGGACAAGATTTGAGTGATGGCTCATAATCAAATGAGGACATAGCTGAGGTGATGACATGTTGCTAGTAGGGAAATCTCAAGGGTTCTGCGTAGATGCTAGAAAGTCTTGTATTGATGCAAGTTTTAAAAAGTTGTGAAATGACAAGTGAACTATGCACTCATTATGGTTTTAGCTATTATTTTAATGTTTTGTCAACTTATTGAATGATTGGTTATAATTAAATATGTGATGTAATTGCTTTAGTTTATGGTTTTGGTTTTTTGCAATGATGATAATTCAAATGCAAACCAGCGTTGCAATACAAACTATACTAACTAGCTATGCGTGGCAAAAAGAATTATATGGCAACAAACTTATTTGTGTGGCAATAGGATATATGGAAACAAATTTATTTGCATGGCAAATGGTACTATTGCCTCGACATGACTACTGTGGCAATAACATATTATTTCTCACAATGAATAAAATTACGTGGCAAATAAATACTTTTGCCAGAGCACAATGATCGTGGCAAAAAACGTATGGTCTCTTGCAATGGAAAAAACAATGTGGCAAAAATTTTACTATGGCCACGCACAACGACCGTGGCAAGAAATATGATCTCTCGCAACGATTAGAATTACGTAGCAAATGGTCTACTTGCCACGGCACGAGATCGTGGCAATAACAATTTAGGCAACACAATTCTAGTGTGGCAATAGAGACTATTGCAACAACATTGATCGTTGCATGTACCATCTCTTGCTACGAAGATTTTGCATTGCAAGTGCTTATATTGCCACGACCATGAATGTTGCGACAACGTCCTATGCCATGCTTGACAACGAACGTCTATGGTTGCAAGAAACCCCGCACTTGCAACGCCAAACTAGCAAGGGTTGCAATAACTTATTGAAAACGTGAATTTTTGCAACCATTGGCAACGAACGTAATTTTGTTGCAACATCTACCTTTTGCAACCAAATTGGGCATATTGCAACGAATTTTCGTCATTGCGCAAGGATTTTAGAAGTTTGTAGTGCTGCACGTGTGTATTTTTTCTATTGGATATACCATAATTACGCCGAGTTTGATGTCGTGCCTAGGGCAAGCTATTCACGTTTGTTAGACTGTCCTTAGCTATTTGATAACGATGCCACAACCAACATGGTAGACAAAATAGATATACATTCATGCATAAAGAAAACAAGATTACTTTGCTTTCTTTAAACACCCCCTGAAATTGTACAATGTGACAAAGAACTTGCTAAAAAAAAAAAGAATGCACATGTTTTAGATTATATCAAGACAATTACTGATAATCAAATACTTTAAAACTAAACTTGGATGTGTTTTCCTTGCTATTAATTCTGATCTCGTTGATTTTGATGCTAATGATGAATCAAGTTGTGTTGTTCATTGCTAAATGTTCTACATATTCTACTCCTAATTCTTTGCCTCTTGTTGGTACTAACATTTTGCATGAGAATGAGTATGAATTCACAATAGGAAGACCACCATGGCAACCACCTTGCAAGGGATTTGGGCGCCAAGACGAAGCATCCTACTCTCGGAACCAACATTGCTACGAGCCATTGGTCAAGATCTACTTTAGTCAAGGAAGATTTCAATTCAATAAAGGGAGGATGATGAGGACATCATGCCGCCACATACAAGCTGAGGTTTAAGAGGATTACCAGCATGGGAGTCCACTCGTTCTTTTCACGGTGGAGTCCAGTCCAACTGAAGTTCGAGACCATCTAGGATTTCAGGAGCAGTCTCGAGTAAAATCAACACCGAGGAGCATACAGACTCCATTTTTTATGATCTAGATATGCTTTGAAAGATAACTTGATAAGCTATCTAGTGGCTTTGGTTTTTACGTCAAAAGTCATCCCGAGTAAACATGAAATTTTCGAAACAAGTCACATACAGAATCAATCATGGTGCTGCAACACCATCATTTGGTCCATTGGCATGTGTATCGTGTTTGAGCCCCTTAGGGGGTGTCTAGGGGGGGTGACCACCAGAACTCTATATTATACCGACATCAATATCATTAGGGTTGAGTTTTTTTTATAAATCAGGGCCCCAGTTCTTGATCTTGTTTTCTTATGGCAATTAGTCCTTTTAAATAAAGACTTGAACTCTTCTTCATATTCATAAGCTTCGTAATATATTTGCAATTTTATATTATGTTTAGATGTTCTTGCTTGTGTTCTCAATTCACTTTTAGGAAAGCCTTCTTGGCGAAGTCAATCGCGTTGTGCATGGTTAAATAACCAACAGAGCAGCGGTGTAACGGTTGTGGGGGTCCGAATCATTCTTGGTTCGAAGTGTAGATCACAAGTGTCGAGTCTCCACCAATCGACTCTACCATACCTATTGGAAGATCGAGTTGTGTCTACATCATCCGCATTGTAAAGTTTTTATTTAAAATAGAGCAAAGTTTAACAACTATTTGAGAAACAAGAAGAGAAAAACTCTACAAGACCCTGAGGAAAGAAGGGGGTCTGAGGTGGACCAGAGTAGAAGGACAACCCACAACTGGAAAGAGAGAGAGAGAGAGAGTCAACAATACTAGACTAAGGCTACTAATTGGGATAAGAAAATCGATCTTTTAGAGTCACATAGTCTAAGAGACTGTAATTGCTGGTTAGCTTGAATCAACATATGAAAAAGTCATGGAGAAATCCCAATGGATGCCAAGGTACTTTAACAACCTTGGCTAAAAGGACACCTGAAAAGAGGTGAAAGATGGTTTCCTCCAAGTTGTTGATACAAAGAATGCAATTGTAGTTATTTCCCTCTAGCTTCTGTTTTTTTCTTTTGAGGATATTCCTTGTGTTGAGCCTATCTATTAAAGAAGGTAGGAGAAGACCTTGGAACATTTAGAATCCCAAACCCAGACGAAGGGAAAGCAGGAGGTTCGACATTCTTGTAAGGGAGATTGTAGAACTTTGAGAAAGAGCAAGTCTTCTTTCCCCAAATGTATTGCCAAGAATCTTTGTATCGTGATGAACTTGAATTGTTTAAATATAATCTTGAAGCCTTTGAAACTCTTGATATGCTTGTTCTGTGATAGGGAGATGAAACTGGGTCTTCAGGAGTTGTTTGACAGAAACTGTGCAACTGTGATATTCTTATTCTCTATGAAGGAGAATAGTCATGGATATTTAGTTTGTAGGATGTTGTCATTGCAGAGATCATACCAAAACAGGACAATAGAGCCATCTCCAATTTTACATTCAACAATTTTTGAATAAATCACAAAGTTTTAGGATATCCCTCCTCCAAAAGGAGCCTCTATCAGTGTTGCATGAGGAACTTGACCATTGGGGTAATGGGCATTCCAAATAACCTTGATCCATGGAATTTCCTTTTTATTGTACAACTTATCCAAATGTTTTACTAGGAGGGCCTTCTTCGAGATTAATAATTCTGAGGCCTTCTTTCTCTTGGGCTTTGTATAATTGTATTAGATTGGTGAGGGCTGATCAGATCAAACATCCTACATGATCTACAGCAATGCAGAAATATTCTTAGGTATAAGAAATATGAATTACAGATCTTGTGTAATTCTTCTATATTAATCTTTAGTACTAAATCCGTTCCAAATATAAGACATTTTGGCTTTTCAAGATACATTACTTTTACCATGTATCTAGATATAATGTGTATCTATATGTATAATAAATGCAAATGCAACGTATCTAGAAAAGCCAAAATGTCTTGTAATTTGTAACGGAAGGAGTATATAATTTTTACTTGATGATAAAAAAAATCTTTTTTTCTCGAACGCCATTCAAAAAATTCTAGAAGATACAGAGCATTGAATGTTTAATTATAGCTGATGCCTTTTAACATTCTTCAACACACTTAATGTTACTGTTGTTACCTACTAATTCTAGCTTCTAAATGCTTCTTTACCACTCATTATTTGACATGTGGCGTTTAGCAATCTATTGAGAAAGCTAGTTATTCATGGTACGGGGCACTTTGAACTACAGATCTTGCTTCATCTTTTCAGGTCAACTTTAATATAATTATGACCTGACATTCAAAAAAAGTTGTTCAAGATACAAGGCCTACCATGTGCTTAATTACGGTTGATTCCTTTTAACATTCTTCAAGACACAACTAAAGCATATTTCTCTTTAAATTCTATAAGCAGCATTTTAAAACTCTAATTCCTCCAAAGCCCCTGCATTGGATTTGGAAATCAAAGTGAATCCCAAAAATCAAGTTCTTCACTTGGCTGTTGCTCAATGACAGGTTGAATACTAGGGATATGTTGAAAAGAAGACAAACATTTGGAGGAAGGTTACAATTGTGTGCTATGCTTACATAACATAGAGGAGACTCTGTTGCAACTTTTCTTTGAATGCTCCTCTAGTATCTCTCGCTGGTTTTCCATTGTCTTTGTTTGGAACGTTCAGGGGAGTATCTTTCAGATGATCGAGCAACACAAAAATATTCTTCAATTACCTTTCTTCATGGAGGTGTATATGATAGCAGCATGGTGCATTTGGAATGAGAGAAATACGTGGATCTTCAATGACAAGACTCCATCGTTAGCAGCTTGGAAGCAGACCTTCTCAATTGAAGTTAAACTTCATTTGCACAAACTTAGCCCTATTACCACTTGTCTGTAATGAATTGGCTCAACAATTTATAATCCCTTCTGTTTTTTCTCTCATTAGGGTCCCTCTTTAGTTAGCTCTTGGCTAACTCCTTTGTAAGTTCTGACTCTTTCTCCTTTTATTTAATACATTTTCAGTGTTGTGCTAGGGGAGCTGTTGCTCCACAGTTTTCGGTAAAAAAAAACTACAACCTGTGACTTACAATATCTATTTTATTATCACTCATTGTTTTGACTTTTGAGTTCGATGCATTTATAATATTGTGCTAATAAAAAACTTGTTATTGACATGGTAATATGATATAGTTCCTTCCTTATTGTTTAGGCTTGTTTTAAATTAGTTACCTGAGTTATTTCTTTGTTTCTTTTTTCATGGCCTAGAGTTGGAAAATTTTGACTATAATATTGATTTTCTTTTGTGGTCTATGTGGAGTTTTTGCAGCTATTCACAGGCTGGAAAGTTCATGCACTGCCCTCCTTTGTGGAAACACTTTCTGTTAACAAAATGTTACACAGTTATATTCTACTCCGTACTTACTATGTGATTTTCGTTGGAGCTCTGTTGCTGTGGTTCTTTGACATTATTGGTCCTTTGAGCATTAGATATGCATTTATTGTGGAGATCACTTACATTTAGTAATTTTTCTTCCCTCCAAACTTTTAGTTCCATCATATTGCGGATTCTTCAAATGTTCTTCTATCTTCCTATATTCGGTATTCCTGTAACTAGATTTAAACAAGGGAGTTTGTTAGCTCCCGTGACTCTGGGCGCTTCAGCATTTTGTGACTTTGGTATGCTGATTATGTTTGTTGACCTCAATTTTTCTATATTCCAATCTCTGCTCCTAATTAGTTTTGATAGCTGCAGTCTGCAGATCTTGTTTTCTATTGCTTCACTCCTGGATTAATCTGTCTGCGTCACTAGATTGGTAGGATAAAACTGAAAGCAATGAGAATGGCATGACTTTCGGCCTGAATTTTGCGCAAGATCGGACTGTTCATTTGGTTCAAATCTTTGCTTCTGAACTGCATCTGCTAGGCATTGAGTTCTTTACTTTAGTACTTATGTGGTCCTTGTACAGACTGAACTTAAGGCGAAAAGTTCATAAGTCACTAGCTCGCTCGACTCGCTCGTTAATGGTTTGACTCGAGCTCGACTCATTTGAATTTTTAATTAATGAGCCAGGTCGTGCTAGCTTGACTTGGATCGCAAGCCAAAACGAGCCAAGATAATTTACATGACAACAACTGCAATCGGCCTATATATCCCTCAGCCTAATTCAATATGGTAAAATAACCAATACATCTTTAAGCGATCCACGTATCCCTCCTGTGGTTCAACACGACTAAACACTAAAACTCTAATCAGTCTTGTTGTTGCTCATTTATTTTTCTTCTTATTATTAAATACTGTTTTGGTTGAATGGAATAGATCAATGGACCATGGATCCTCATGTCATGGATGATAGTATACTTTTCATTGTAAAATTTATATGAATTTTGTTTATTTCATTTTCAATATACATGTGATGTGTTTTTGTGCTTTGGCACAACCTCAACAAACAAGCCGAGCTGAGCTGTTTTGTTGGCTCATTGTATAATGATTCATATAACGAGCCGAGCTATAAGAGCTGAGTTAACGAGCCGTGTTGGCTTGATATCCAACCCTAAGTGCACTATTTATGTACAATCTTCACTATTTAGGTCTTGTTCAAAAGTATACATATATTTATCTCAATCACATGGGTTAAAGTGTGTTGAGTGAAAATTAAACTAAGCTTTACCTCAATTCACTCCAACATGTAGATTGTGATGGAAACAGGTGCATCCAAACAAGGCCTTAGTGTATATTTCACATGAATAAATATATAAGGCGTGTGTGCCCTAATCAGATTCATGTATCTACCAATTACTTTAATTTATGTATATCATTTTTTTTCTCCTGTGAAGCTACATCACCTTGTTTTCCGCAATAGACGCTCACCACAGCTCGCTGCATCGAATCTTCCACAAAGTACCTGCCTCATCTACCCATCCCCAACGCTGCCACGGAGAGGGGGGAAAAGGCGCTCCAAGCAACAACCACGCCACGCCACCGCGCTGCGCTGCAATGGCATCAGTGGCTGGCAGACAATGTCCTACTGCTAGGCATCGGCTTCTACCTCGCGCCTCACCCTCTCCTCTCCTCCCTTCCCTTCCCTCATCTTGCTTTGGTGTTTCCGTTGGTATTGGGTGCTGCATTCGGGCTCACCCTGGGCATTCGGTTCTAACTGAACCGATCAGTTCGGTTCCTCGGGTCCTGCACAAGTTCGGTTCTCAAGAAATGAGCACCGTTCGGTTCCTAAAATTCTTCAGAACCGAGTAGTTCGGTACTCGGGAAATTCGGTTCGGTTCCAGTTCTAAACCGAACTGACCGATTTTTCATTTGACCACAATTTTGCCAAGAAAAAAGGAGAAATGCTAGTTCACGCCACCGCTGCGCTGATGGGGAGCTATCGCCGCTGTCGCCACCGCTCGTGGCTCGCTGATGGGGAGTCGCTTTGTCGTGGAACACCGGTAGATCTGGGAGGGAGAGGAGGCGCCGTCACCCGTCGGCATTGGTGCTTGCTGTGGCGGCGCCGACGAGGAGAGGATGGGGGCGCTGCAGGGTGTCGAGGTTGGAGGGAACGGGAGAGAGGACAGGGGCGCCGCCGCGTTGGAGCCTGGAGGGTGAGGTTGTTTGGTGTGGGGCGACGACGGGGAAAGGGCGGGGACGCGGGGTGGCGGCCGGTGCCGCCGTGCCGGCGTGTGTGTGGAGGCGCTGCGCGGGTGGGAGGCGAGGACGCGGGTGGGAGGCGAGGCGGGTGGCCGGAGGGAATTGGGAGGCCGGCTGCTAGGGTTTCAACAAGTGATGGTTATTGGGCTTGTTATTGGGCCTCCGGTGTTGGGCTGTTTATTGAAATTCGGTACTTTGGGTAACCGAGTGAAGGAACCGATTTTACCTATGAAACTTCGGTTCCTAAGAAATGCTAACCGAACAGGCAACCAAAATTTCGGTTCTCGGTTAGTTCGGTTTGGTTCTCGGTAAGTTCGGTTCGGTTTTCGGTTCTCGGTAAAATTTGCCCAGGGCGAATTCGGGCATAGGTGCTGGTGTGGGATGGGATGCAGAGCGCAAGGGCGTGGGATGCGATGTGGGCGCAGGTGGGGGAGCAGCGTCAGGACGAGTCTTACGGCAGGATGTCCGGGTGCTAGCACTTCCAAAAAAATATGTGACAATCTAGATGCATGATTATTCCAACAGAGAAACTCTATGTCTAGACTCTAGAGTATGAGTGGGATCACTACTACAGAATCTACAATCACTGCCGGCCCATCACTGTCGGTTTTGTTTGGGCCGGCAGTGATGCCCCTTCACTGCCAGTTCTTCCTCTGACAGGCCCCCAATTATTGGGGCAGAGGCTGAACCGGCAGTGAAACACCACATCACTGCCGGTTTGTGGCTTAAACCGGCAGTGATGCCTCTCGGCCCTATCACTGCCGGTTCAAGCCACGAACCGGCAGTGATGTGGTGTTTCACTGCCGGTTCGTGGCTCCAACCGGCAGTGAAATGTTGTACAATATAAGGCACGCGAGCTCCTGTCCCTCCTCTGCTCCAACGGTGCTGAACAGTGCGTGAGGAGCTCCATCTCTCCATTGTTGCGGCTGGTGGATTTCTTGATCTCCATTGTTGGCTCCTCTTCACTCTTGGATCCTCATATCTTCTTGCTCTTGGTTAGTAACAAGCATAATTCTTTAGCATTGTTGGTTTACATTGTGTCAATTTGTGTTAGAGCTATGCTAGTTTTCATGATCAAGAACAGGGATGTTGCAATTTGTGTCAATTTTTTGTAGCTTTTAGATCCAAAATTATTTAGAAAAATTGTAGCACTTTGTTTTTATTGGGTAATTATTGTATAATCATTGAGTAGCTAGGTTCGAAAGATTCGTCTCGGAAATTATGGATAAAAATTGTAATTAGTTATATTTATTATTTACATTTAATACTCAATACATGCATGAAAGATATGATGGGATGTGGAATAGATTCGGTATTTATTACTTAGATTTAATACTCCATACTTGTATTTAATACTTACATTTAATAATTCATGCTTCCATTGTTATCTATGTGTTCTCTTTATTTTTATAGCGCGACCAAATTCAAATTATATCGAAGAATATTGTTCAAAAATGCTTCTATTAATATGTTCCTATGTTTCCTCTGCTCTGCCCATCTTATTTTATCAGTGCAAACATGGATCGAGGGTGGATGTACGATCTGTCACATACAGACCCACGGTACTTGACGGGCATCGACGATTTCATCAAGCGAGCTAGAGTCCATGCTGGGGACTCACATCTTGTATTCTGTCCATGCAAAGACTGCAAGAATACGAGAAAATGGGGCGACGTGGAGCATATATGTTTGCACTTGATCACAAGGGGGTTTATGAGAAACTACACGATTTGGACTTTGCATGGGGAGGTTGGTCAAAATGTTAATGATGATGTGCTCATGCCTAGTGTAGCATTATTGCCTGTTCATGATTACACAGAAGATGTGCCTACCAATGATGATGTGTTTGTGAATACATTAGCTGACGACACTGAGGAAAATGATGGTATTTCACAACTTCTACATGATGTGCATGGGGGATTCCTTAGTGCTTCACAGTTGAAAAAACTGGAGATGATGAGAAAGGATGCGAAAACACCATTGTTTCCGGGCTGCCCAATAAGCAAATTGGAAGCCAACATGATGCTATTGGAGTTCAAATCAACGAATGGGTTGAGTGATAAAGGCTTTGATAACTTGTTAGTTATACTACATAAACTATTCCTGGAGGCCAAGTTAGCAGAAAAGACTTACCTTGCGAAGCAAATGATTTGCCAATTGGCCTCGAGGTTGAGAAAATCCACGTGTGTTCCAACGACTGCATATTGTACCGTGGAGAGAAATACAAAGACTTGGATGTGTGTCCCAAGTGTAAAACTCCCCGATACAAGCAAGGGCCATCAAATGATGGAAGCAAGACCAGAGGAGGGCCAGTAAAGTCCGTGTGGTATTTTCCTATAGCTCCACGAGTGCATAGGTTGTTTGCAAATGAGAAGTCAGCCAAGTTGTTGCGTTGGCACGACGAAGAGCGAAAGAAAGATTCAATGATGAGACACCCTGCCGATGGGTCGGACTGGAGGACTATCAACACTATGTTCTATAAGAACATCGGTGCAGAGGTAAGACATCTGTGGTTTGCTTTGAGCACGGATGGGATGAACCCGTTTGACCAGGTGAGAACCAATCATAGCACTTGGCCAGTGACGCTATGTATATACAACCTTCCACCCTGGCTTTGTATGAAACGGTCATACGTGCAGATGCCATTACTAATCCAAGGACCAAAACAACCTGGTAATGATATTGATGTGCTTCTACAACCAGTGATCGATGAACTACTACAGATGTGGGAGACGGGTGTGAAGGATGTTTGGGATGAGTACCAGAAAGAACATGTCACGGTAAAGGCTGTACTTATCGCTACAATCACCGACCTACCAGGGCGAGGTTCCTTGTCTGGAGAGAAGACAAAAGGATACATTGGGTGTGTCGAGTGCTTGGATGAGACTGATTCTACACATCTACCAGAAAAACAGGAAGATGGTCTACATGGGACACCATAGGTTCCTACGTCGTGATCACCCTTACCGTAGGAATACAAAAGATTTTAATGGGACTATTGAGAAACGTGGACCTCCAAAGTATCGAGACGGGAAACAGATGCTTCAACAATTAAGCAAACTCACAAATGTTGTCCTTGGGAAGGGGGACGGGGCAGTAGCAGCGCCAACCGATAGTATCTGGAAGAAAAAATCAATCTTCTGGAAACTACCTTATTGACCACTTTTGAGTGTACGTCACTGTCTTGATCCAATGCACATAACTAAAAATGTGTGCGGTAACACACTTAACACGTTGATGAACACCGGGGGAACAAGCAAGGATTCTCTCACGACACGCTTGGACATGCAACACCTGGGCCTCAAGAAGGAGTTACACCCAGTAACTCTTGAGAATGGCCACTTGAAACTTCCGGTGGCATCATGGACAGTGAAAAAGGAGGAAAAAGAAATGCTTATTTCTTTCTTCAATGATCTCAAAGTACCGAGTGGCTACTGTGGGAACCCGAAGATGCTAGTTAACATGACAGAACTTAAGTTTAACTATGGTTCTATGAAGGCCCATGACTGTCATGTCATAATGACTCAGCTACTCCCAGTTGCCATGCGAGGTATCCTCCCCGACAAGGTCCGCGCTCCAATCATAAAGTTGTGTTCGTTCTTCAACGCGATCTCTGAAAAGGTCATTGAAGTGGACAGGTTAGACACACCTGAAGCAGGAGATAGCCGAGATTATATGCAGGCTTGAGATGCATTTCCCACCGACTTACTTTGACATTTCAATGCACCTACTTGTTCATCTTGTGGATCAAATAAAATCCCTTGGCCCAATGTACCTACACCAGATGTTTCCTTTCGAGAGGCTGATGAAAGTTTTCAGGCGGTATGTTAGGAATAAATTCAAACCAGAAGGGAGCATGGTAGAAGGATGGTCAACAGAGGAGGCTATTGAGTTCTCCACATATTATCTGGACATCAAGCGGGTTGGAGTTTCAGTATCTCATCATTATGGAAGACTAGGGGCAAAGGAACAATAGGTGAGAAAGCTATCAAAATGGACGAAGTCGTCTCCTTCAGACAAGCACACTTCGCTATTCTCCAGCAGGCCGACGGTGTGATGGCATACATTGATGAGCACAAGCAGTTTCTGCAAATTAAGCACATAGGGAGGTCACAGGCTTGGCTTGAGAAAAAACATAAGGAGGAATTCGGTGACTGGTTTCGACGCCAAAGGCTAGGAAAGGTGACGGGATGTTAGCTAGATCTCTTAGCCCCCGGACCTTCGACTACGCTAATGATGTACCAAGGATATCAAATAAATGGTTTTACATTTAACACAAAAAAACAGGACGGAAAGAGCACGAACCAAAACAGTGGTGTTCGTTTCGACGCCCACGATGAGTACGACACGGTGGTGGCAACATACTATGGTTTCATAGATGAGATATGGGAGCTAGACTATGGACATCAGTTGAAAGTTGCTCTTTTCCATTGTCTGTGGGTTCGGCTGAATGAAATAAACACCGACAAGGATGGGTTCACTACCGTTGATCTATCCAAGACCGCATACAGAGATGACCCCTTCGTCCTTGCAAAGGATGTTTTGCAAATCTTCTATGCAAGGGATAACAATACAAATGGAAGACGACATGTAGTATTGCAAGGCAAAAGGAAGATTGTAGGTGTTGACGGAGTGACAGACGAAGAAGAGTACAAAGGTTATGAAGAAATGGCTCCTTTTGGGGCGGACGTTACCCTACATGTCCTTGAAGAGGGTGACGAACCTGCTTACCTCCAGAGTGATCATGATGAGGCCATCATCTGCCTACACTGTGAATTGTTAGAGTATCATAAACTATGTAATCCTTAATGAAATGTTGTTTTAGTAATTTGAGATCATATGGAGTTCTAGAGATTGTTGAGTTGTACCACGTTGTTGATTGATGTATGCCATGTCAAAAGGGATTCCAAAACTATAAAGAATTAGACCTTGAGTGTATAAGCAATAATGCAGAGCTCCTCAAAACTAGCAAAAGTTATGTTGGAAGATTTTCAACTTCTATTCAAATTTTTGGAGTAATTACAAAGGGGGTAATTGAATTTTAAACCCTTATTCAAATTCAAAAGGGAATTCAAAAACTATAAAGAATTTGAATATACTACTTCAGCAAAAGTTGTAGAGAATTAAAAAGTATGCAACTTCTATGTTTAGAGTTTTTCAAGTTTTAGTAAAAAATCAGGAGTAATTTGAATTCTAAAGCAAAGTGAAAATTTTAAAAAAAATAAAAATCACTGCCGGTTTGTAAGTAACCGGTAGTGATGTCCCCTATCACTACCGGTTCTTGTTACAAACCGGCAGTGATGCGGTCAGATCACTGCCGGTTCCAAACAACCGGCACTGATGTGCCCTCATCACTGTCGGTTCTTGTTACAAATCGGCAGTGATAGGGGACATCACTGCCGGTTTGTAACAAGAACCGGCAGTGATCTGACCGAGTATATAGGGAAAGGGCGTGGTCTGAAATTTTCAGACTCGCGCCCTTCCACACTTAGCTATTTTAGACTCCAGCCCGAGGAGCACTTGTCGCCGCCGCAGGAGTACACGCCGCCGTAGGAGCACTTGCCGCCGGCAGGAGCACACGCCGCCGCCGCCGCAGGAGCACACGTCGTCGCTCCAACCTCACGCCACCGCTCCAGCCTCACCGCCGCTCCAGCCCAGCATTGGACGCCGCCGGTGCATGCAGGAGCCGGTGTTCGCCGCCGCCGGTGCACGCCGCCGCCAAGAAGGACACCCGAGCACGCCGACGCTCGAAGCCAGTGCAGGAGCTCGGAATCCCTGCCCTGCAGGAGCTCGGAAACCGGCCCAACCCTCCACGCGGTGAGCTCCATGTCCACGAACCGAAAGTGTTCGATGAAATGTCTACATGGGATTCAAAGTGCTTTTGCTTGCTTTCATGGAGATAGGGAGGAAGGAGGGAGATACAGAGCTTGGAGTCTTGCTGGTCATGGAGATAGGGAGGAAGGAGGGGATAGAGATAGAGATAGAGAAAGATAGAGAGAGAGAACCATAGAGAAGGAGAAGGAGAAGGGGAGGATGATTAGAGATAGAGATATAGATTAGAGATATAGATAGAGATACATTTTGTAGAGAGATAGAGATATATAGAGATAGATGTATGCCTTATAGATAGATGTATGCACATTTTGTATAGCATGACTTATATATAGATGGCAAAATTTTATATCATATATACATGGCTTTATATTGTGACTTGTACCTATGGCTTTATAGATAGAGAGATAGAGAAATAGCATGACTTAGAGATATAGATTAGTGGAATATTTTGGAAGATTTTGGCTATGGCTTTATATTGTGACTAATCTCTATATACTTGTCTATATACTTGTCTATGGCTTTATATTGTGACTAATCTGTATATACTTGTCTATGGCTTTATATTGTGACTAATCTCTATATACTAATCTCTATATAAAGATAGAGAGAAAGATAGAGATAGAGAGATATAGAGAGATATAGAGAGATAGAGAGATAGAGAGATAGAGAGATAGAGAGAGATATAGAGAGATATAGAGAGATATAGAGATAGAGATAATACCTATGTATGGCTTATGTATGGCTTTTGAGTCTATCTATCTACCTATGAGATAATACCAATAATCGAAATTCATGTCCAGAAACATGACAATTAAGCGCCGATTCACCACCCGTCGCCCTGCGACCGAAGCCGATGACCAAGGAACTAGTGGTGGCGGTGCTGAACGTGACCAAGGAGCCGATGACCTTGGAGCCCTAGCCATATGCTAAACCTAGAAGAGGGCCAAAGAGACGAGGTAATAACTTAGGTCATACCTAAAACACGGTAGATATAGCCATAAAAGTTTGATGGGGACTTATTTATAAATTTTGAAGCAGGTTCCGCTAGAAGGTCCAAGTACTGGTGAGAGTTCCAGAAGGACTAAGCGTGGTGCAACAAAGCTCCCTCAGACAACTAGACACTGGCACATCTCTCAGTTCGATCAAATAGGGGAGCCGGTGGAGCCACGAGAAGTATTAGGCCCATACAAGAGTACCATCGGGGCACTTGTAAGGGACTTCATCCCGATCAAATACAGGAAGTGGAATGGAAGTGAGCAAGACCCATGGAGGCTTCCAGAAGTTGAGAAGGAACTAGTTTGGAACAAGCTCAGAGGGTATTTCACTTTCCCTAATGATTGTGATGAAGCGACAGTCAAGAAGAGGCCCAAGGAAATCATGGGTCACTCCTTCAAGAATTTCAAGGGAAAGTTGCACAAGCTCATCAAGGAGGAAAAAGAACTGAATTTTGTGGAGGTGAATTCAGCAAGCAGAGGGACTTCTGGGAGGAGTTCAAGGCTTACAAGCTATCCGATGAGGCCAAGGCATCAAGCGAAAGAAACAAAGCAAACTCGCTTAGGTCAAATAATCCTCACCGCCTAGGATCGCGTGGGTACGTAAGGAAGATTCCGGATTGGGATGCCCAAGTCGAAGCACTAGAGCAGAGCGGCGTTACACCTCAGACAAGCGATTGGTAGCCCAGATCAGTGAACTACCTACTCGCAAGGGGGGCATGATACAATCCTGACAGGAGCCTTTCCGCCAGGACTGAACCCGTCAACGATCTCCTCCAGAAGGTTTCCACGATCACTGAGGAAGTGCATAGAGGGGCCCGCAGGTCGGATAGAGAAAATTACGTGCTCACGCAAGCACTTGGAAACAAGGAGCACCCCGGTCGCACTAGAGGAGCCGGGGTAATTCCTTGGGAGAAAGCATTTGAATGTGAATCCGCTTCCTATAGGGTCGGGCAAGGGCTAGAACGCAAAGAGAAGAGGAGTTCCAAAGGATGCGACAGGAGCTAGAATAGAGCATTGAAGCACGGATAGCTGCTCAGGTGGCGAGCGCTATGCAATCCATGTGTTCGAGTCAAGGGCCGCATACAATCCCGGTTTTGAATAGCCCAGTGCCCGGCAAGGGCCGCAGTAGCTGTGGCTCAACCCCTATGTCTAACGAAGAAGAGGTCAATGCTCCTCATCCCGTGGACGACATCACAGAACCTGTGAATGTCAGGTTGTACATCCGCCAGCAGTGGACCAAAGACAAGGTGGCGGTCGGACAAGCATTTCCTATAGGAGAGAACGTCATTCATGGCAAGCCAGTGCCACTCGGGTATGCCAGGGTCAGCATTGATAAGATATTGGATAAGAAGTACAATAAGATACATATTGATTTCCCAGTGGAGGAAGATAGGCCGCGTCTAGTTCACAACTTGGACACTCATGTCGCCTGGCGCAAATGCTTCATCAAGCTAGATGACCAGCCATCTTCGGATGACGATGATGACAGTGAATCATCCCGGTCGCCTCCGCCAAGAGGTTTCTCTCCTCGTCAAGATCCACCGACACCTCCTCCACCGCCAAAGGAGAAGACTCCTTCTCCACCGCCAAAGGAGAAGACTCCTTCTCCACCGCCAAAGGAGAAGAGTCCTCCTCCTCCTCCTCCTCCTCCACCAGCTTCAAAGTCCCCAGGACTGGGATCTCGACGGCCCCCTAGCTCCAGATCAGGTTCCACTTCGCAACAGAGGAGGTCATCAGCTTCAGTCGGTAAAGATCCCAAGATGACTAGTAAAAGGCCTCCGCTAGTGCCGACTAAGGACGATATTCTACGAGCTCAGATTGCAGAAAAGGCCGCCAAACTTGCCTTGTATAAACGATTGGCTTATATACCTAAGAAACAGAGCCAATTTGAAAGGCAAAGCAAAAATCCGGGCAACCAAGAAAGAGCTAGAGAAATGCACACCTTTCAGCAGCTAGAGATACAAAACTTGGCCGCAGAACTGGGTATAAGCATGGAGGATGCCGAGAATCTCTATTTTGAAAATACCTAATTTCAAAAGGCCAAAGTTGCATACAAGTTTGAACTAGGCGTGCCTATGGTCGCCAGCCAAGAAGAGTATAGAAATTTGCCAACAAACATACGACAGTTCCATGATTATTACATCATAGACAGTAAAAGAAGCAAAGACAAGAATGCAAACTTTGCAGTATGCATCCCTCCATGTTTTATTTTCAATCATCCTGAAGAAGTTGTGCATACTATTGATTATGAAGAACTCTTTCAACGACGCTCGCTGGATGTGCAGATTATGATGTTATGGACTATGTAAGTACCATACCCTAACAACGTTATAATAAACTACGTGATCTGCATTTGAATATATCCATGCATGTTTATTTTGCAGGTCTGTAGCAAAATTTTGCCTTCAAAAACGAATAAGCAATTGTGACTTCTTGGACCCCATCTATGTAAATGAGAACACATGCAAAGCCGGTCTCCAAGATCCGTATGTCTCAGCGAGTTTGAAGATAGAGTTTGAAAGAATGTTCTCAGTCGGCAAAACAAACGCACTGCTAACCTACAATTGCGAGTATGTGTTCTCGACCCTTACTTAAGTGTTTTTTTTCTTGATATATCATTCAATAACATGAACCTTGTGATTGCAGCAACCATTACGTCCTCGTAGATATAAGTCTTAAAAATTCAACTATCGAGGTGTGGGACTCAAAAAAGAAGCCACTTAAACTTATCGAACCCCTAGTCAAAGTGCTAAATATGTAAGTGAACCCAATATCACCACACTTTTCAATCACATATGATATTGTAATTAATAATGTCCTCAGCCTTCACACTTCATTTACATTGTCACATAGAATGAAGGTGTTACCTGATTGGAGAAATGTGGAGCCTAAGATGCAAAAGAAATGGAGAGAACCATTCAGAGCGGAGTATATGAAGAAGGTCAAGACCCTAGATCAACCAATGGGGAACAACGAGTACGGGTTCTATGTGATGTGGGCAATGCTTGCCTACTTTGGCGCAAAACTAGGAATAGGAGATGGCATGGTACGTACGCGTCACATTTTAATTCTATTGTTTTATCTTACGTATGTGCATCTCAATATCATCTTGTATCAATTTACAGCGCAAAGAACAGGGCCACAATAGGTTGGTGGATTTTGAGATAAGAGGATTTCAAGAGGAGATAGCAGCTCTTATTCTGAACGACATAGTGTATGCAAAAGGATGTCTATCCATTATGAAGAGTAAGGACTTCAAGAAGATCTACGGAAAAGACCGCCTCGAAAGGCTATTGTAATGCGACAATTAATTCGATACTTTAAGTTTTGTTTGGATGTTTTGTAATAATTATTATAAATGTGTGATGGGTTTGTATTGTCGCTAGTCCACAACCACCTTCGATTCACATCGATATCAAATGGTTCGATAGCAAACACCTCCACGATATCCCACCCCACCACCTCTACCATAAACCCTAAACCAGAAACCCCAAATGAAAATAAAACAATTAAAAAATGCAATTTTAAAAAATAATATCACTACCGGTTCAAAGCCAAACCGGCAGTGATGTCTCAAGCATCACTGTCAGTTGGTGCCACAAACCGGCAGTGATGCCTCACGCATCACTGTCGGTTGGTAACACGAACCGGCAGTGATGCTTGAGCTATCACTGGCGGTTTGGCATAACCGGCAGTGATGGCTTGAGCTCATCACTGCCGATTCGCCAGTGTCGGTTCAAAATCCGTCACTGTAGGGGGGTTTTGAACTAGCACTGATTGCCGATTCTGTAGTAGTGGATAGCAGTAAATTGTTTCTTCTTATGTCTCTGATTGACACGCCATTTTTTTATTTGAGATGAGCTTACTTCTATGGTTTAGTGACTTTTGAGCCTTGGCGAGGATTATGGAAGTCATGGGCCCTGGAAAATGTATTTTTTTATTTGGCTTGCCATTAGAAACCGATGTTGTACAGCGGATCGACTTGCTTGCCGGGAATTGCCACATCCATAGAGATGTCCTTTATGCGTCCAAGCGGAGGAAGTTATTCAACATCTGCTCACTAATTGTGTGTTCTCACGACAAGTATGATTCAACATCTTTCACTTATGAAGATAGATGGAGCAGTACCACAACATGACGAACATAGTGCGTTTGTAGAGTCAAGGAGTAAAAAAGGGGTTAATTTACTAATCATTCTTACTTCTTAACTGATATGGAAGCATCATATTCTCGTGTCTTTAATGGAGCTACTCCATCCATTAATAAGGTCTTGAGATAGTTTAAAGATGAGTACAAATTATGGTGCTTGGCTAGAGCTAAGAAGCTCCTAGCACTGCGATTAGATGGGGTAGGGACCTTTGGTTAGGTGCCTAGTTGTCAATGGTCATATGTCTCATAGGTCTTAGATAGAATGTTGTAAGTGTCACAACCTTCTCATGTATGGTATCGGCATGAGTTGGTAATATACTGGGGCCTTTTTCCTCTCTATAATACAATGATATGTAGGAGCATATTCGAGAAAAAAAATGTACAAATGTCATTTTCATTCTTATCTTTATTAGTTCCTCCACTTGCCACTTGCCGGTGGATAAGAGTTACAGGAAGATAAATGATGAAACCCAGGGCTCTGTTAGCTATGTTTTTTATTCTTACTGTCTTGAGGTTACTTTAAGATTTTTATACTGAAATTTCCCTCTAAATTGTGGATTTGATAGATTAAAATCATCTCCATGATACCACCCCCATCAACCGTGGAAAAAAATTGATAAACATGAATGTGTTCACTTGATTTCATTTTATCTTCTCCTTATTTGAGCATATATTCTTCTTTTTTTACAAAGGGAAACCAAAAGTAAATAAATGTAACCTTAGAGCATCCCGAGAGCATCCAATAATCTTTCCCAATCCATAACTTTTTAGAAAGAATAAAAAAAATCCATTTCCAACCTCCCTCAAACTTGCCTCCCAATCTTTTGGCACTTCCGGAAAACCCCCTTATGCGTACATATCCGCGGACTTCAGCTCGCACATGTCTTCTTTCCCATGCGTATCAGTTCGACCAATCTAAAGGTAAAGGCCATGTGAAAAAATAAAGAGGAAGGAGGAGTTCCTGATGCAAATGTACAAGAGAAAGAAAGAATATATAAAAATGGTTAGGATAATTTAAAAAGAGTATGATTTTTTTTATAAAATTGTCTTCTATATTTTAGAAACGTATTATTGAAAAATCTTAAAGATAGTCTTCTCTATTTCTCCTGATACTTTTTCTAGTGCAAAACACTATGTTTTTTAGAATGAAATATTAGGTGCTCTTGGAGATGCTCTTATATTCTTATCGAAGGTATGCATTAATGTTCTCTTTGAACATTCCCTAGAAGCATAATAAACGTTCGGAAAAGCAGGAATAAGTTGCTGCTATTTTCACTGCACTAACTGTAGTGACTTTACAAATGATGTTCTGTTTGAAAACTTCCCCAGTAATACATAATGTACATTGGTACAAAACAACCTTCCAAAGATTCATTTAAATTCATTGGCTTATAGAATATTAATTACTAGCTGGTCGTCCTTCTGGTCGTGCATATAATTCATATAGTTGATGCATTTCTTCTTTGGTCCTGTAGAAATAGAGGGGGAAAAAAAGGAGAAAGCTCAGCATATTTCGATTCGACTATAATCTGCGCCCTCAAGAAATCAGTAAATAGGAGTCAGGACTAACCTCCAACAGCTGCAACCGATACTGCCTCTGCCCAGTCTGGACGATGCCAATCAGCCGCATGACAACGTAGAGCGGCAGCAGGATACCAGCAGCACGAAGTAAGTACACCTGAAAAGAAGCATAACCTTATCTTAGTCCATCAAATCAGGTTACATAAACGCTTTTTTTTTCTGTTGGGCCATGCCAAAACACTGAACTCACTGTCAGGAGACTGAACGCGCAGTGATCTGCTGCTTCAACCGTCACCACTGCAACCAGATGCCATGCCAACAACATAATGGTGAACTGCATAGGATTGCACAAGTCAGAACCCAGGGGACAGCATGGATTAGGACGCGTCCTGAACTGAAGGACGGTTATTTCAATGCGCTGCATGACTTCAAACACTTTATACCGTGATTGCCAGCGACCGGCACCATGTAGCGCATTGATCTGCGGTGTAGGAGCACCTGGTGTAATCTGCACCGTCAATCGAGCCCTCTGGAGACTCCAAAGGTTGCATATCCTCATGTTCACTACACGAACAGTTGACAAAATTTAGATGGTTGCCAATTTGACTGGACCCCCAGTATAGAAAGTATTGCCCACTTGAATGCTTTTTAATTTTCAATTTTCTTAGCAACCTTTTCTGAAACTTTGGCGGGTTAAGAATTTTGAAAGAATGGATGGTTAACATTCTCAAATTCAAATTTTGGTCTGAAGTTTGTGGACAAAAAATTCCAAGTCCTGGTTGCCACTAGTAACTAGGTTTACGGTAACTGGGCCCTTTGACAAATGGTGAATCCAGTGGCTGCAATGCTTAGTTTCATGCGACTTGCTCGTGATCTGCCTTGCATTGACACTGTGATTTGGTTTTGGACAGACGCTTTTGACAGGACCACTCTTCTCGCCCATGCAACAGCACAGCTCAGTCACAGGTCATACATACCGTTGAGTGCAGCTGTCTTTTCTGTTCATTGTGGCAATGAAGAGGTATTTCTAGTAGCTATCACATTGCTAGTTAAGCATACCAGCATTAGGCATATATAATTGCTGCATATCGCTGACGTATCATCTATGCAATTTTGGTGTACTCCCAAATGTCATGAATTCGTGGAGGTCGTTTCCAAACAGCAAATCTTACTAGTGCTGCATAGCAATTTGCTTTTGCTTAGATGTGTGTTGCTGCCGGATCTTAGATGGTGGGTGCTCCACACCATGTGGTACCTGGATGCAAAATATATGCATGCTTTGCTGGTAGCTGCCTGGCCATTTAAAATAAATTTCTTATGGTGACATATGCATGGATCAGATCTCATCAATCTCCGGTTGTTAGCAGCCTAATCGCTTTTGTCGCGGTTTGAATGACTGTACGCTGTTCGAAAACAATGTGCTACCTAATGATCTGTATGTTTGAAGGGCCGGACGAGCTTCTCTGTTACTGCTGCTGGAGGACATGGCAGTTAGTTGCATGACACTGGCCAGCTAAGCTAAACATAACCAGCTAGGGCACACAGTATATGTTTTTAAATTTATTAATCCATCAGTATGTGACCTGATTGGACAATGCAATAGATTGTGTTGACAGAGGCAACAATGTGTGTATGTGTTGAGAGAACTACCTGATAGTGATCGCCGTTTCAACCACCGGAGTTTTCTTTGGAGGCATTGTGTAGCCTGGCTCGAAATTCTGGGAGCAGAAAAAAGAAACATCAATTTTTCTTTCCTTTCATTTTAGACGATATAGCATATATAAATAAAGAGGATGAATAATAATTGGTCTGCTCCAGCAGAGGAATAATGGAACCGGAACTTTTGTTTCCATTATTAAAAAAAGAATGATTTCTTTTGGTTATTAGTTTGTAATAAAGTGTGTTATTCATGATTCACATGTCATTGCTAAAGATGGGGCACAAGATAGCTAATATTTTACACCACATTGCACTTGCTTACAGTTGAAAGGTAGACCTACTTTGTTCACCTTCAAAGAAATATCTCTTGCTTAGGTTTCACGAACCATGTACATGGCAACCCTTAATTGCAGTCCATAAAGAAGGAAAGTGAGCTTAGCTGACACCTTTTCCACTAACTACAACTTTCTAGCCACCCCCAAGAAAAGCAGCATTTCATTGACAGTAGTACAATAATTAACAAGACATATATATAGATACGAACAAGTAACAAGAAACAATGTGCAAGCAAACCAACCTGAAGGCAAATCTCACAGAGGGTGCTCCCCTTCTCATCACACCATCTCTGGACACATCCCCTGTGAGCATACTGCATGCATACACATGGTTTATTTCACGTTACATACACATACCAATATAATGTCAACACCATTGGCAGTATTTTCAATTAAGAAATTAATTACCCGAAAGAAACCTACACCAAGACATAGTTAAGATATATATGTAGAATGATGTGTGTTAGTTCCTATGTACCTTGAGAGAGCCGGAGCATCCACAAGGAGACTCCATGGTCACGCGCCTTTCGTTCTCTTCCTCATGGCAGATCCTACACTGCGTAAGGTAACCCAAGGAGGAGGAAGATGCAGGCAGTTCCTCTTCATGTTCCATTCCTTTCTCCCTTCTAATGATCTTCCTTCCCACGCTTGCAATATGCACCGAGGAAGACGGGGCTTTAAATAGACATGGAGGCAGTCACTTCATGTCCTCATGGGAGGATTAGGCCATAATCCAAATGCCACCACCCACTGCTTACCAACCACTGTTAAGAGGGACCCAACCTTTTTGGTTTGTTCCTTTAGCTAGTAAAATATAAACAAGCTGCCTGTCGAAGGAAAAATGAAGAAAAGAAACACCAGCTGCCATCAGTATCATCTCCGCCCATCATAACTATTGGACGATTGTTAGGCACGTAATCTTTGGCTTTTGAAGCTTAGTGGATGATAGTTGGATATTGCTATAATTGCAGCAGGACAAGGGAGACACCAATCAACAGCTAGAAGGATGAAACTAAGATACGGGTCTTTTTAACAATATATATACATCAACATATTGTTCCTACCATCGTCTATACGCGCCGCCATCTTTCCCTTAGCTTTTATGTTAAGTTTTTTTTTTGTTGCTTTGTTTTGTTGCGGATGCATTCTTATCATTGTTTTGGGTGACTTCCCTTCTTAAAAGCACAGCTGCTTTGCAGCATAGAAATGCCCAACATATGTAAGTATAGGATACCTTAGAGATTTTTTTGACAACTTATACCTTAGAGATTAGATGGACAACTGCAATTTTTGGCCTGAAATATACAATATCAAAATATTTCAAAATTTGTCCCGAATTATAAATAAATTTAGGATTTATTTGGTTGCACTTGTATCCACATCAATCCACATATGTTGGGTGAAAAATTAACTAATTTTACTTCAATCCACTCCAACACACATGAATTAAGGTGGATATGAGTGCGGTGAAACAAATCTTTAGGTGAAACAACCTTGGACTTTTAAAAGGCAACATTCACATGCACATAGTAAGGAAGATGACACCTAGCCATAGCCATGCTTGATTTTGGTAATTGTATGACAACATGATCAATTGTACTAATGATGTTTGCTAGTACACAAGGTATTTAATTCAAATGAATGGAAGATGGATAGAACAAAGGCAACATGAAGATTAAGTGATCAACACCTCAAGGAAGATCAAGGAGCCCAAGACATCAAGTAGAAGAAGCCCTGACAAGAAGACATGAAGAAACGAAAAAATGGACACTGAACAACACCACCAGAATTCTCCGGTGATATCCTACTCAGCAATGTCGGAGCTTAGGCTATAACCCACACTTAGAGTTTAGTCCAATCGTCCAACACTCATCAAAAACTTTAAATCCAGTAATATATGAAATTCTAATATATAATAGTTCTAAATTGAAAGATACATCTACTCACATTGCAGCACATCATCAAAATGAGTCAAATTCGTAAAAAAAACAAGTAAAACCACAAAAAAGGCTAAATTCACAAAACAAAAAAGGCCAAATGAGCTATGGGTTGGTACAGATCGATTTTTTACCGTGCCTCATGGGCCGGCCCAGCCCAAAATTCGGCCCACGTACCTGTGTCTGGGCCTTCGGCCAGGCCCGCAGGCCTGTGAGGCACGGCCCGCAAGGCACACAGGCCTCCTCAGCCCGATGACCAGCAGGCCGTGCCGGCCCGTTGCCCAGATATAGGACGGAGGGAGAGACGGACAGAGATGAGGCCTGAGTGCCCTAGCTTTGCTCTTGGGCCTTTAATATTGGGCTGAAAAATACACATGGTATGTAGTGTTAGTGGCCCAACGACTAGGGCCTGGGTCGCAGATCCGCCCCTGTGGCAAGAACCAGAGCTTATTCTCTAGGCCAACACCTGAGAAATGTTTCCGTAGAGGAGTTTTCCACGCACCTGAAAACCCCGGTGGTAGACACCTGAGAATAAGGTGCTACATAAAAGGTTTTGTAGAAAAGTTTGGAATCATGAAGTTCTCCAACGGCCGACAATGACTAGTCTACGTGGCAGGCACCAAAATTTTCTAGTGGGGTCACTAAATTTTTTTATGATCACTACTAAATGTGAGCTGTCTGAAGCCAATTGCTATATTGAAGGGTGGAGGTTATATATACCAATTGGACGGTTAATTCAAGTGTGTTATAGTGTTCTGAAGTTGTAGAAGAGTTAATATTGTATTCCAAGTGCACTAGCAACCAAAAGTTGGAAACATTAAGTTATTAGTGTAGTGCTTTGCCAAATACTTAGGCTAGTTAGACAACCATATTCATGTTTTTTTTGAGATTACACAGTACAGCACAAATGCTCAACACGCATGCACACTCATCCCTACGAACACAAATACGTAAACCCTACCCCTATGACCACCTTCCACTAGTAGAGAACCTACCTTTGAACGATATGCCAAATTGGCTTTAGTCCCGACATTTTTTGCGGCCGGAACTAAAGGGTGTTGCCCAACGGCTAGTACGCCAGGCGTGCAGCAGCCTTTTGTAGGCAAGGGCCTTTAGTCCCGGCTGGAGCTACCAACCGGGACTAGAGATGAGCCTTTAGTCCCGGTTGGTAACTCCAACCGGAACTAAAGAACCCCTGTATAAATAGTTTTCTTCCTCCCTTGTCCGATCCAGAGAGGACACATCAGTGTTCTTGAGAAAACAGAGAGTGTTCTTGAGCAAGAGAGGAGGAAGAAAGGTGTTCTTGGTGATTTTGTTTCTTCTGGCCTATACACAAGAGTTTCTTCACTCGTACTTCACGCCTAAGCAAGGTTACCAATCTCATCCTCTCTTGTTTCATCACCATTTCATTTCATGCTTACGAATTGTTGTTTTTGTTGTGTATTTTGAATTTTGCATGTCATTTTCTCTCAAATTGGCCTACAAATGACTTTATAGTTTTAATTATCGTTGTAATTTCAATGAGACACTAGTGACTTAGAGAAATGTATAATGAGTTTATTTTAGAGTTATAGTAGTATTTGATAACTCATTTTAATTGAGTTTGTTTAGAAAATAAGATTTTTAATTTAGTTTAAATAAATTAATCTAGATACTAAGTAGATGGCAACTACTTATGGTTTTAATTGTCCTTTGTAATTTCAATATGAGACGATAGTGATTTAGAGAAATATATAGAGAATTTATTTTAGAGTTATAGTACTTGATAGCTCATTTTAATTGTGTTTGTTTAGAAAATAATCCAGCTAGTGAGTAGATGGCGACGACTTATGGTTCCTCAGCCTCTCATGGGGTTGGAAATGGACAACTGAGCTCCCTCTCATTCCGTGCGGCAAGTGTGAGCAGAAGATTGTGATGGAGTACCGAGTGTCCAAGGCTGGTCCCAATAAGGGTCGTATCTTCTACAAGTGTCTGGATCGCAATGTGAGCTATTTTATCGTGTTTGACGTTTTTCCGTTTGTCTCATTTTGCTAAGTGATTTTGATTATAGTTATTTCTTTGTTGTTCTATTGTCAGTGGGACGGTACTGGATGCAAAGGATGGTACTGGGAGGAAGAATATGTGACACACGTGCAAAAATCTCTTCCAGAAGAAGTGACTGATGAAGCAGTGAGCCAGCAGACGAGGCCCATGAATGTTGAACAAACGAATGATGTATCGTTTGTTTTAGTTGGAATCGGGCGCGAAATTGTTATCCTGTTGAAGTGCATTTTATGTCTAGTTTGTTTAGTGGTACTTGGGATTTTCTATATTGTGGTTATGCTTACATAAGTTAATCTTGATGTGATGTAACTGACCTGGTTATCTTGTATCTTGATAAGTTAATAAATTGAAGCCCATGGATGTCATGTTTAAGATTTTGATATAGTATGTCACGTGTAATTGTGCAGATCGATGAGCTGACATTGGATGTACAACGTTGATCGCCACTCCAAAGAATTTATTGATGGCGTGCATTATTTCTTAACTGTGGCAGAGGCAAACAAGCGAGATGGTTTTATACGTTGTCCATGTGCATTATGTAAGAATTTGAAGGAATATGCTAGCGCGAGGAATATCCATGCACACTTGTTTAAGTCTGGTTTCATGTCAAACTATATTTTTTGGACCAAGCATGGAGAAATCGGGGTTATAATGGAAGAAGGCGAAGACGAAGAACCAGGGCACGATGAAGATATTTTTGCTGAATATGCTGCACTAAATGATATTGCAATGGGGGAAGCTGAAGAAGAGCAAGAGGGAGAAGATGTGCCCGTTCTTGATGATCTTAGTCAAGTCATTCGTGATGCTCAGAGAGACTACGAAAGTGAAAAGGATAAGATCAAGTTCGCTCGCATGCTAGAGGATCATAAGAGATTATTGTACCCGACAGCCACAGAGGAGAAAAAAAAGTTGGGTACCGTACTGAAATTGTTGCAATGGAAGGCAAAGAATGGTATATCTGACAAGAGATTTGGACAATTATTAACTATTATTCAGAAAAAGATGCTTCCAAAGGGAAACGAATTGCCAACAACTACGTATGAAGCAAAACAGGTCGTTTGTCCTCTGGGATTAGAAGTCCAGAAGATACATGCATGTCCCAATGACTGTATCCTCTACCGCGGGGAGGGCTATAAGGATTTGGATGAATGTCCGATATGCCACGCATCAGAGTACAAGATCAGACGAGATGACCCTGGTGATGTTGATGGCGAACGTCCAAAGAAGAGAATACCTGCCAAGATTATGTGGTATGCTCCAATAATACCACGCCTGAAGCGTCTCTTTAGAAACAAAGACCATGCCAAGTTGTTGCGATGGCTTAGTGAAGACCGTAAGGTAGACGATATTTTGAGACACCCTGCCGATGGGTCCCAATGGTGAACAATCAATAGAGAATTCCCAGAGTTTGCGGAGGACGCAGGAAACTTAAGGTTTGCTTTAAGTACAGATGGCTTGAACCCTTTTGGGGAGCAGAGCAGTAGTCATAGCACATGGCCCGTTACTCTATGTATCTACAATCTTCCTCCATGGTTGTGCATGAAGCGAAAGTTCATAATGATGACAGTGCTCATCCAAGGACCCAAGCAGCCTGGCAACAACATCGATGTGTACCTGAGGCCCTTAGTTGACGAACTTATGCTTTTGTGGAATAAACCGGGTGTACGTGTGTGGGATGAGTTCAAACAGGAATACTTTGACCTGCGAGCAATGTTGTTCGTAACAATCAATGATTGGCCGACTCTTAGTAATATTTCAGGACAAACAAATAAGGGATATAATGCCTGCACACACTATTTTGAGGACATTGAAAGTTTATATTTGAAAAAATGTCGAAAGGTCGTGTACCTCAGGCATCGTCGGTTCCTTTGTGCGAATCACCCCCTTAGAAAGAAAGGGAAGCATTTTAAAGGTAAGACAGACCATCGGACCAAGCCTCTCAACCGAACTGGTGAGGATGTATTTGATATGGTGAAGGATGTGAAAGTAGTCTTCGGAAAGGGACCAGGGAGCGAACCTGTTCCAAAGGATGCTCACGGACGCGCACCTATGTGGAAGAAGAAGTCCATATTTTGGGAGCTACCTTATTGGCAAGTGCTAGAGGTCCACAACGTGATTGACGTAATGCACCTAACGAAGAATTTGTGTGTAAACCTACTAGGATTCATGGGTGTGTATGGGAAGAGTAAGGACACAATTGAAGCCCGACAAGACCTGTGATGTTTAAATGAACGAGAAAAACTGCATCCAGAGAAGACAGATGATGGACGCCAATACTTAAGACCAGCAAGCTAGACACTTGGCAAGGAAGAGAAAGAAAGCATGTTCGAATGTATAGATAGCATTAAAGTCCCATCTGGATTCTAGTATGTCAGAGAAGAAATTTCTAAACTTAAAGTCTCATGACTGCCACATGCTTAAGACACAATTGCTCCCAGTTGCATTAAGAGAAATTCTACCTCCAAATGTATGTTTAGCCACTGTGAAGCTATGTGCATTCCTCAATGCAATTTCTCAGAAGGCAATCCATCCAGGAGATCTGGCAAAGCTACAAAATGATGTGATTCAGTGTCTTGTCAGCTTTGAGTTGGTGTTCCCCCCATCCTTCTATAATATCATGACACACCTCCTAGTTCACCTGGTCAAGGAGATTAGTATTCTTGGTCCTGTGTTTCTACACAATATGTTTCCCTTTGAGAGGTTCATGGGAGTCCTGAAGAAATACGTTCACAATCGTGCTCGTCCAGAAGGAAGCATGGCCAAGGGGTACGGGACAGAGGAGGTTATTGAGTTTTGTGTTGATTTTATTCCAGACCTTGACCCGATTGGGGTTCCTGAATCGCGATATGAGGGGAGACTAAGTGGAAAGGGAACACTAGGGAAAAAAGCATATGTCGGTGCGGAGGACGATTGTTTCAATAAAGCACACTACACCGTTCTAAAAAACTCCTCCTTGGTGGATCTGTATATCGAGGAACACAAGGGCATCCTAAGATCCCAATTTCCAGGAAGAACTGAACATTGGATTACTCGTGAGCACATACAAACTTTTGGTGGTTGGCTACGGAAAAAAATGTTAAGGTGATGAGAGTCTTGATGAGCAATTGTACTTGTTGGCCAGGGAACCATCGTGGCATATCGTCACATACAAAGGGTACGAGATAAATGAGAATACATTTTATACAGTAACTCAAGATAAAAAGAGCACCAACCAAAATAGTGGTGTCTGCATTGATGCCACAGACCCGAGTGGGAATAAGCAAACATATTATGGCCGCATAATAGAGATATGGGAACTAGACTACGGACCCACTTTTAAGGTCGCTTTGTTTCGGTGCCAATGGTGAAGGTGACTGGAGGCGGGGTAACAGTTGACAATGACTATGGAATGACAACTGTGGATCTCAACAATCTTGGGTACATAGACGAACCATTTGTCTTAGCCAAGGATGTGAATCAGGTGTTCTACGTAAAGGATATGTGTACGAAACCAAAGAGAGGGAGAAACGACAACTCAAAAAGTGAGCCAAAACGACACATTGTTCTTTTAGGGAAAAGAAACATCGTGGGAATCGAGGACAGGTCAGACTTGTCAGAGGATTATGAAAAGGACGACCAACTCCAACCATTTGTAGTAAACAAAGACCCAAGCATCATGCTAAATAATGAAGACACTCCATGTTTACGCAGTGCTCATGACCAAGGGACATACATTAGGAACAAGCTTGTTGTTGTTGCCATCACTTAATATATTGTATGATTGCTCAATATATGGCTCAATATGTGTAATTTTAGCATCATGCTATTGTATGATTGCTCAATATATTGCTCGATTATGTGTTTTACATTCTCACGTGCGTTTTTGGAAATAATTTGGTGAAAAACCTAAATTTTAATGCTATGATACTGCGAAAACTAATGTCCTGTCCAAAACATATAGTTTAAAGGATTTACATTGAAAAAAACATTTTTGCATTAAGCAATTAGTGATTAATGGTTATATTACGATGACCAAAATAAAAGGAAAACAAAATAATTGTAAAGTTTAAGGCTTTTCCTTAAAAGAATAATGCAAAAACCAAATAATGGTGCTTTTAAAATAATATTTTGCCTAATAATTGATTTGTTGTTTAATTAACAAGTGTAAAAAGAAAATTACAATGAAATATATCCAAAAAACCAAAAAACCAAAATTTCCTTTGAAAGTCGGCGGGAAGGGAACAGAAAGGGACCTTTAGTCCCGGCTGGTAACACCAACCGGGACTAAAGGTCTCTGCTTTTCAGTTGCCACCAAAAAGACAGAGACCTTTAGTCCCGGTTGGTGTTACCAGCCGGGACTAAAGGTCCTTTAGTCGCGGTTAGGGTTAGCAGCCGGCACTAAAGGTCTCGGACTATAAAGCCACCGTCCCCGCGACCCCCGCTCGATCCGTGCTAAGTCCTCAGCTCATCACAATACGTCGCGCCCTCCTCCGCCGCCATCATCTCGACTGCCGGCGGCGCCCCAGCACCCTCCTCTGGCTCTCCGCCTCCCGGACGCTCGCCCGAGCAAGCTCCGTGCGCGCTGCCGCCGCTGCGCCGTAGACCAGCCACCACCGCCGCCCAGCACGTCCACGGCGGCCGCCGCCGCCTCTACGTCGTCTGTGTGCCGCGCTTGGACCACCCCAGCCCCATACGGCGGCGCCCCGACATCATGCGCGTCGTCCGCCGCGCGCCCGACTGCCTCAACTGCCCGGGCCTCTGGCGGCGTCCCCGATCCGACTGCACCGGCCCTCCACGACGCGCGCCGGCCACCGCTCGCCGGCCATGCGTCTGCCGGCGGCGCCACACCGCGCCACCAGCATCTCCGCGCGCGGCCTCTGGCGTCTTCGGCGTCCCCGATCCGGCCGCCCCTAGCTCCGCGCGCGCAGTCGTGCCTGCCCCGGCCTTCCTCCTCGCCGCCGGCCGGCCTCTCATCGATCTCTCTCTGGTGGTGGGTGTGTGTGCAGTGTGTGTGTATATCTAAATGTCATATATAAATGTTTAATTATATTTAAATGTCATATATAAATGGAGAGTGTATATCTAAATGCTATATAAGGCCTCTTTTCATATTTTTGTTAATGCCTTCGATGTTTTTGTTAATGGCTTATATAATGTAAATGCCTTCATTTTTAAGAAATGTGAATATGCCTTCATTTTTAAGAAATGTGAATATGTCTTCATTTTAATTCACTATTGGCATTTAAATGTATATATGTATATCTAAATGCTTTCCCTTTTCCTTTGATATACACAATTCTAATTTATATGCCTTCATTTTTAAGAAATGTAAATGTGTGTGTGTGATCCTTAGAATTCCTGGAATTGAATTCATATTATAAATAATAACTATAGTTGTTGTGGAATTGAATATAATTCATAGTATAAACTATAGTTGTGGAAGAAGAATCCATAGAATTCATTAAATAAAGTCTATAGAGCGCTCAATGAAACTACAGGAGAACCACATGGAGAACATGCGAAGAAATTTGTTAACCACTGTGGTTACCTAGTAAGGGACAGACTGCCGATCAATGCCCGGGAATGGAAAGAGAAGACAAATGCTCCTCATATTAGTTTTGTCTCTAATTTAGACAAGACCCTTATCTGGGATGATCTTCTCCACCATTTCATGCTTGAAACAAATGATGCTGATATGAAGGAGTTAGTTAAGAAGTGGGCTATGAAGAAGATGACCATCATGTTCCAGTCTTGGAAGAAAAAGCTATACAATGATTATGTTAAGAAGAATGTGACACCAAATTTCAACACTAGGGGTCCGCTATCAAAGTTGAGGCCTTATTGGGATGAATTTGTGCAATACAAGACATCAGAAGAGGGTACAAAGCGGACACGAAGGAACCGACAGAACGCCCAACAAAAGGAATACCACCATCACTTGAGGTCAGGTGGCTACAAGACTACCAAGGTAAAGTGGGAAAAGGTAGAATCAATGCTACTTGAAAAGTAGATCATACCAGCTTCACTTGATTGGCTCGAATGCTATAAGAATTGGTTCTTTACGCATGGTGGATCACTTAACCTAGAAACCGGAGGGTTAGTGTATGGTGAAAGGATTCGAGAGGCAGCAGAAAGACTTTGTCAGGCTATAATGGCTGCTGCTAGTGGTGCGTTCAAGCCCAACAGAGAAAAAGATGAACTAACATATGCCCTCCAAATAGCTGAACACGGTGGAAGAACAAGAGGCAAAGGGGCCATCTCTTGGCAGCATGGCTTTCCTGAGGACAGAGGCACATACAGAAGCCGTCAAAGAAAGAAGGATGAGGAGAACGAGCGGTTGCGAAGGTTGGAGATGGCGGTGCTTGAATCTCAGGACTGAGAAAACACTAATGAGTCGAGGATGCAGGAAGAAATTAAACGACAAGTGCAAATAGCATTGACTAATATTTCCCAAGGACGGTTAGCATCACAGCCGGGAGATAGCCCTACTAACCAGATTCTAAGTAGTTGTGCTTCCACAGAGCTACCAGATGATGTAGTCTTGCGCTTCCCTATGGATGACATTACTGTACCTCTTACCGCATGTGAGCTGCATGTTCCAAAGGATAATGGCAGCATCATGGTTGCTGCCGGTGTTGTCTCCCCTATTGACCCTACTAGAACACCAAGAATGCATTGCTAAATAATACCACCTGGATATGCTAGCGTCTCCGTGGATAGAGTTCTTAAAGGATGCAATAGAGTGGCTCTTGACATTCTAGGAGCTGATGGGGAGAAGACTCTCGGAGAAGCGGAGCATACATTTATTCTATGGCGCAAGAGATACATTGTTATTCCGGGGGCATCGCCTCCTAAACTACCTCACCATAGGTACGTATGATAGTGTTGTGAGCAATTTTATATACTGACTAAACAAGTATAAAGTACTCATGTTCTCTAATTTTGTTTTGTCATATATAGCAGCAGGTCCTCGGATCAGCATAGTGCTCCGAGGAGGTCTCCAACGTCGTTGCCACAGCAGCCGTCTCCAAGGACGAGGTCTCCAACGCCACAGCAGTCGTCTCCAAGGCGAAGATCTCCAACACCAGCAAGGAGGTCTCCAACGCCGCTGCCGCAGCAGCCGTCTCCAAGGCGATCTCCAACACCGGCAAGGAGGTCTCCAACACCGTCGCCGCAGCAGTCGTCTCCAAGGCGATCTCCATCACCTCAGCCTGAGTGGACAAAGAAGTCTACGGCTAAGAGGTCTGCCCCGTCACAATCAACGAAGTCTTCATCCCAATCGGCGAAGAGGGCAGCCTCCGGGAGTAAAACAAAGCCTATTCCCCAGAAGCTGCCTTATGAAAAGACGGATGAATAAATTATGGCTACTTCTAAAGAAGTGGCAGAGTTCTTTGCAAAATTGAAAAGGGACAATGAAGAAAGAGAATGAGCTAGGCGAAACCCTCCAAATCCACACTATGTTCTTCAGAAAGAACTAAGAAAGAAGCTGGAGCAAAAGAAGAAAGAGATGCGTGAAGCTCGTAAGCCACCGCCAGCAACAGACTATGACCGCACTCTCATGAAGGTGGCGACGACAAGTAAGAAGAAAGCAGGGAAAGAGGTTGCACAACTCGGAGACTCATCAAAACCAATTCCTCCACTAGTTGTTCGTGATGAGTATGGAACATTTATGAACGAAGCTGGAGAGGTCAACATAGAGCAACTTGCTACTTTCTATGTCGAAACTGGTCTTGACATAAACCAAATTCTCTATGGTGGCGAAATCGACTCTGCCCCAGAAGTTGATCCTTGGAAGATTTATAAATATGGCAATAGTTTATTCAACCCTGATGCCACACAAAGAGATCACGGCACACAAATGTACAGGTTGAACAAGTGGTACTTAGAGGCATGTAAAAGGAACGAGCAATGGCTACTTCTCAGAGTCAGACAACGACACTTCTTCTGTGGTGATGACATCATACATATTAACTTCTCAGAACTACACCAACTATGCCACCATGATGCCCTCGACAAATCTCTCCTCAGTTGCTTTTGTCTGTAAGTGTGATTGCATTGTTTCTATTATTACTAAAGTAACTTGCATGTGTTGTATATATAGAGTCATCCTTACACTATATATGTATGTAGACATGAGATGAACAGGCTCAGAAAAATAAAGGACAATACTATCAGTTTTGTTGATCCATACATTGTATTCAAAGACCAAGTTACTCTGAGTCTAATTGGCGACCTCAAGTAGAGAAGAATCTCATGAGGTTCTTAGTTCACCAAAAGGACAAGAAATAGATACTCTTCCCGTATAACTTCAAGTGAGTGTGCACATTTTATTTCCCTTAATTACTTGACCCATATATAGTTATTGAATTATATGACTTCATATGTTATAAACATATATGCAGCTTTCACTGGATCTTGATGGTCATCTATGTGGACAATAATCGGTTAATAATATTAGACTCGTTGATAAAAGATTGAGCCGATTATCAAGACATGATAGACATTATCCAGAGGTAATTTAATATCGGTCACGAACCAAATTCTTTATTGCTCTCTTAAATCTTGAAGGTTAATTAACAATCTTCAAAACTTTGTTGCTAGTGTTTGGGCAAAATTCATTCAAGATCACCGCACTGATCGTAAAGCGCCACTGAACGTAGTGTTAACCCAAGTAAGTACTACTAGCTATATATTTACAGTTTTCATGAACTTGATAATGTGAGTGTGTCTTCACTAGATAACGAGAGGTTTCTTTTTCTCGTAAAGTGGTGTTTGCGGCAGGAACCGGGGAATAATTTGTGTAGATACTATGTTTGTGAGTTCATCAAGGCGTGTACGAGTAGACCTAGACTAGAGAAGCTTAAGGTATGTTTCACAATTGATTTCTTACTATTGTTGGTACCTATTCGTAGTTAGTCATATATATATCTATACTAATACATTTTCTTTACTTTGATTCAAACTGAAGTCTGATTGGTTGGCGGCAAAGGTTCTACAATCAGACAAGATCAATGCAATTGTCGAGACGATTGCAGGATTTATTGTGGACGAAGTCATACAACCCAATGAAGAGCACTACTACGACCCAAAAGAAAAAAATCTTGCTGAACCAAGATTAAGTCTAATTTGTATTAGATGTTATCCAATATCGTATCAAAGACATATCTCGTGTGTATATATATTGTGTAATATTAATTACCTCTCTAGTATATATATATAGTTTCGTACTATAATTATGTCCTTTATATATGCTCAAAATATATATGCATATATATATATAGCAGCATAGAATGCGCCTTCAAAAACATATTCTAAAACCCTAGCTAATATGAAATGAAAAGAAACCAAAAAGGAAAAAGAAAAAAAGGACAAAAAGGAGACGGACCTTTAGTCCCGGTTCATAATAAGAACCGGGACTAAAGGTGGCAGCAATGCTGCACGTGGGGAAGCACCCTTTACTCCCGGTTCTTATTACGAACCGGGACTAAAGGGCCTTCTTTAGTCCCGGTTCCAGAACTAGGACTAAAGGGTGTAACCTTTAGTCCCGCATTCGTGTTCCCGGTTGGGAAACCGGGAGTAAAGGGGTTTCCCAATCGGGAACAAAGGCGTGTTCTGTACTAGTGCTTCGAAGGACTGAGCCGACAAATCTTGAAGTTCACGAAGTCACCACAGGCGCCTCACTAAAATCCTAGAATAATTCTGACCTGACCCGAGCTGGACCAACTGTGTCCATGTGTAAGAGCTCGCCAGGTCGAGTGGTCATGATCTCAGTCAGAGGAGGATGGGAAGCGGTAACCATCTTGCCATGCATGCAAGGATGGCAAACCAAATCCTTCTCGAACTTTAGCTTTGGCAATCCTTGGATAAGGTCCATTGAGCTAAGCCTGGCAAGCAAGTCAAAACTCAAATGTCCCAATCTCCTATGCCACTTCCAAAGCTCGGAAGAAGAACCGGCAAGTAGACAACGAGAAGGTCCGGAAGAGATAGAAAAATCCACACGAAAAACCTTCCCGAAGAGCAAAATCCAGCAAACAAGCTCACCATGAGAGTCCAAAATCCGAGAAAGATTAGGCTTGAAACTCACTTCAAAACCGTCATCAAGGAGTTGCGAAACCGAAAGAAGGTTAAAATGCAAATTCGCAACCAAAGCAACATCCTTGAGGACAAAAGAAGAGTTCACTCGGATCGACCCTCGGGAGACAACCTTAACTTTACTCTTGTCTCCAAATGTGATATAATCAGTGTGGTGCATGGGGTCGAGGCTGGAGAACCACTTGGCACTTCCGTTCATATGGCGTGAGCATTCAGAATCCACAAGTCAAGTCTCCTCCAGTCCTCCTTCCTACATCAATAAAAAGACAAAGGGTGAGCAAACGGACCAACACTGGGTTAGTAAACTGTGAAGGATACCAGTGTTGTCCCACTTGCCCAAAGAATGGGTTAGGAGAAAAAACAAACATCTCCTGCCTCACAGAGGGTTAGTGATCACCACGATAAAGAAAACTTGGTCCGCTAGAGAAGGGTGGAGTAAAGACACCGCCACGAGGCCCGTAGTCGTATGAGTCACGACCGGTACCACGCCGGGCATGACCACCACGTGGTCTCGCCTCCTGAGGCCTAGCACCTTGAGGCATGCGATGGTGGCAACCCGAGCTCGGCCGCACACACGTCGGCGAGTATAAGCCATAAACGGCTCAACCAAGCACCCCAGCAGACTTAGCAGCCCCCAAACAACGCGGACCACAAGAAAACGCAACGAAACGACGACAAAAAGACCCCGCCGACGACCATGGCGGACGGCGGAGATCTGCTTGTCACGCATTGGCCAAAACACGCATGCGCTCGCACAACCAACACCACAGCTACACTCACGACGGCTAGACGAAGCTAGCGCAAGACTCGGACTCGAAAAAGATCAACTACAACGACCTACCGACGAGCGCACCGTCGGGACGGCCATGAACCACGGCGGCGCGTCGTGGTAAAAGCTCAACGGCTCGATTCAAGGACAACCGAGCGTGCGGATAGTTGGAGGTGCTTACCCCGGTCGTGGAACGCTTCCTAACACGGCCGGAGATAAAGCAGAGAAGGATGACGACGAAGACCGTGTCGGCGGAAAGGTGAACCGGTGGCAACGTCGGTGCTCCCGGAGCTGCAGAGCACCGAAGATGAAATGACGAGGCGTTCGAGGATCAGCGATGAACCAAAAACAAGAAACAAAGGATCAAAAAGCAATGTGGCTCCTGGATAGCCGGGTCGACTGCGAACCTGAGCGGCATCGCTCTCGCCAGAGCCGAGGAAGACGAGGTTGCGTCGGGCGATTGGAGGCTCGGCGGCTTAAACCATCTCACGCGGAAGATGTGCGAGTCTAGTGCGAAGACAGTGGTGGTGGTTGGGTGAATTGGCAGTGGTCGGAAAGCTCGAGCGAGCTCGACGACGCGAAGTGCACTCTCGGTGGAGCAGAGCGGATGACGGCGCGAGCGTGAAAGGAAGCAGAGGGAGGGGTGTTAGCGTGTTTCGAAGACGGCAATGCGATCGTGGGCTTGCCACGCACCCGATGGGACGCTCGTCCACCCCAGAAGGTGCACGGTGAGCTCGGCAGGTGGCCGACCAGGTGTCGGCGCCATGAAACAGTTCGACATGCAGGTGTTCGATGAAAAGACTGAACTGACCCTGAGACCATTTTGCAAAATGCACAAGCTTCCAAGGGTTTTCATAAAAACTTTGAATACCAAAGTTGCTCAAAATTTCATGATCTACATTTTTGTCAACATGCACTTTTTCAAATTTGGCCTAGAAATGAAAATGCATTTTTGAAATTTGAAACTCCTTTTTAAAAGATTTACCCCCTTTTGAATTACTCTAAAACTTGAATAACACTTGAAAACTGTAAACACAACAAATGCAATTCAAACTGAGCTCTACCATAATGCTTTAACAACCAAAGGCAAATTCTTTTTAGATTTTGAAAATCATGTTTAGGGTTTAATCCTCCCCTTTGAAAATTAGGGTTTGGAATTAAATTTTTGAAATTTTAAATTTGAAAACATGATCAGCATTCACACATATGAATGAATCAAACTCAACCAAGTAAACTCATTTTAGTTCAATGCATAGCAAGGTTCTCACTCAAGTGAATGATGCTTAATGCATATGATGACATGATCAAATTTTAATTAATCTTTTAAACACCAGGGGTGTTACAGCCCTTCCCCCTTAAAGAAATCTCGTCCCGAGATTTAGAAGTGAAACAAAGTAATGGAAAAGGAAACGTATCAAGAACTTTTCTTTTTCACATCATCTCTGTTACAACTATGACCAGGTCTTATAAACAGCTCAAACTATAGAAGCATAAAACTCTGGGAAATTCTCTAAAAGATAATCTTCAGATTCCCAAGTAGCTTCTTCTTCTGAGTGTTGGTTCCACTGAACTTTATAGAACTTGATCGTCTTATGACGAGTAATTTGATCTTTTTGATCAAGAACCTTTACAGGGTACTCAGAGTATGTCACATCAGGTTCCAACTACACTCCTTCAACTTCAACGATCATATCCTTAACTTGAAGACACTTCTTCAATTGAGATACATGAAACACATCATGAACTGCCGAAAGATTTTCAGGCAGCTTAAGACGATAAGCCACATTGCCAATGCGTTCCAGAACTGCGAATGGTCCGACATAGCGAGGGGCTAACTTGCCTTTCACTCCAAATTGTGAGACTCCTTTCATGGGTGAGACCTTTAGATAGACATTATCTCCTGGCTCAAACTGCAAAGGACCTCTCCTTTTATTAGCATAACTCTTTTGCCTAGATTGGTTAACTTTATCTTCTGCCTCCTTAACTAAGTTGACACCAAAGAACTCATGTTCCCCAGGTTCCGACCAATTAAGAGGAGTCCTACAACCTCGACCATAAAAAGCTTCAAAGGGCGACATTTTTATGCTCTACTGGTAATTATTGTTGTAAGAGAACTCTACCAAAGGTAAGCATTCATCCCACTTTCAGCAAAGTTAAGAACACAACAACGCAACAAGTCTTTGAGAACCTGGTTCACTCGTTCTGTTTGACCATCGGTTTGCGGATGATAAACGGTGTTGTACAGAAGCTTAGTATCTAGTGACTCATGGAGATGCCTCCAGAAACTGAGTTCCATGATCTGATACTATGGTTTTGGGAACACCATGAAGACTTACTAATCTTGATAAATACAGCTGAGCATACTTCCCTGCACGAAAAGTAGTCCTCACTGGTAGAAAATGAGTAGATTTGGTCAAACGATCCACAATTACCCAAATGGAGTCATAACCATTCGAGGTTTTAGGTAAACCTATTATGAAATCCATACTGATGTCTTCCCATTTCCAAACTGGAACTGGTAAAGGTTGAAGTTGACCCCCAGGTTTCAAGTGCACTGCTTTCACTTTCTGATAAGTGTCGCACTTAGCCACATAGCCTGCTATCTCAATCTTCATCTTTGTCCACCAGAACTTCTGCTTCAAATCCTGGTACATTTTGTTGCTTCCAGGATGAATGGACAAACGAGAAGTATGAGCTTCATCAAGAATAGCTTGTCGCAGCTCTAGAACTTTGGGGACCACAAGACGATCCTTGAACCACAAGACATCAACTTCATCTAACTTAAAACAAGTAGGTACCCCAGATTTAACTTTTGCTTTAAGATGAGCTATGCCGATATTGTTTTTCTGAGCTTCGATGATTTGATCATGAATGCTAAGTTCCACTGAGATATTAGCTAGACTGCCATGCTGCACCATAGATATGCCTAGCTTTTCTAACTCATAGCAGAGTGTGGAATTTACCGTTTTTAGGCTCAGACAGTTGCAACTACCCTTACGAATTAAGGCATCAGCTACAACATTTTCCTTACCTAGATGGTTATGCACTTCAAGATCATAATCTTTAATAAGATCCAACCATCACCTTTGCCTCATATTCAACTCCTACTTGGTGAATCTGTACTTCAAACTCTTATGATCTGTATAGATAGGACAAAGGTTTCCCAGAAGATAATGCCACCAAATCTTCAAAGAATGGACAACTACTGCTAACTCTAGATCATGAGTTGGATAATTCTCTTCGTGTTTCTTCAACTGCCTAGAAGCATAAGCAATGACTCTTCCTTCTTGCATTAAGACACACCCAATACCAATACCGGATGCATCACAATATATATCAAACGAATTTTCAATATTAGGTTGAGCTAATACTGGAGCTGTAGTCATTAACTTCTTCAAGGTATGAAAAGCTTCTTCACATTCATCAGACCACATGAACTTGGTTTGATTCTTCAGTAGACTGGTAATGGGCTTCGAGACTCGATAAAAGTCTGGAATAAACCGACGATAATAACCAGCCATACCGAGGAAACTTTGAACTTGATGGACTGTTGTTGGTGGCTTCCAATCTAGAATGTCCTTCACCTTACTAGGATCAACTGCCACTCCTCCATTGGACAAGACATGTCCTAGGAATTGCACTTCCTTTAGCCAAAACTCACATTTGATGAACTTAGCATAAAGCTGATGCTCCCGCAATCGAGTTAAGATGATTCGGAGATGACAGGCATGTTCCTTTTCATTCTTGGAATAGATAAGAATATCATCAATGAAGACGACAACGAACTTGTCCAGCTCCGGCGTGAACACTGAGTTAATCAAATACATAAAATATGCCGGCGCATTTGTCAAACCAAACGACATTACCAGATATTCATAAAGCCTATATCTAGTGGTAAACGCCATCTTGGGGATATCTTCAGGTCGGATCTTGATCTGATGGTACCCCAACCGCAAGTCAATCTTGGAGAACACTGTAGCACCAGCGAGTTGGTCAAAGAGAAGATCAATCCGTGGCAAGGGATACTTGTTCTTGATGGTCACCTCGTTCAAGGGACGATAGTCAACGCACATGCGGAGAGTATGATCCTTCTTCTTCACGAAAATAGCAGGACAACCCCATGGCGATGAACTAGGTCGAATGAAACCTTTATCGAGCAACTCATTCAATTGAGTCTTCAACTCAGCTAGCTCTTTAGGAGGCATTCGATAGGCCCTTCTAGAGACAGGTGTTGTGTCAGGCTTTAACTCTATAGAAAACTCAACATCTCTATTGGGAGGTAAGCCAGGTAAGTCGTCAGGAAAGACATCTGGAAATTCACAAACTAGGGGAATCTCATGTACTCCAAAAGCAGTTGTAGCACAGACCTTTCCTACCTCCCTTTTTGGCATAGAAAGCTGAATCAAGAGCTGAGATTTACTGTCGAGCACATCTACCTTGATAGTTCTGTTTAGCACATCGATCACAGCTTTGTGCTGCTGCAACCAATTCATCCCTAGGATCACATCTAAACCCTGGTTAGGAAGTACTATCATGGTCGTGGGAAAGATATGTCCACCCAGACTCAAAGATACTTTATATACCAACTCTCTAGTTGAGATACGACCACCCGATGTTTGCACATGAAAGTCCATTTGTAATTCAGACAAAGGAATACTATGCTTGAGCACAAATGACTTATCAATGAAGGAATGCGATGCACCAGAATCAAAGAGAATAATTGCAGGATGATCGTTGATAGGAAACATACCCTGCAATACTGGTTCTCCTTCCGGCATTCCTTCACCCTAGGCATGAAACACCTGCCCAGTCCTCTGCTCACTCTTGTTCTTATGAACTCCAGCATTACCACCCTGCTTCTGCTGTTGCTGATTCCCAGCAAACTTATGATTGTACTGCTTCGGAAGAGTACACACATTGGAATAATGCCCCACCTTTCCACAGTTGAAACAGGCATTACTGGTTTGCTTGGTAACCACTTGATTGTTTAGACCAGCATTCTGCCTAGGGTACTAAGAACCCCTAGAGAACTGTTGCCCAGACTATTGTTGAGGAGGACGATACTAAAAGTGATTATGGTTCTGAGGGTGGTAGATAATCTTCTGCCTCTTCTGATTACCACTAGAAGACCCAACAACAGCTTTCTTCTTCTTTGCCTCCCTATGGATGTGCATCGAAGTCTCAGCAGAGATAGCCACGTTCACCATCTCATGATATGTGGCATTAGGATTAGGATTGAGCATGGTGTGTAGCTTAGTGGAGAGCCCCCTAAGAAACCACCTCTTCTTCTTAGCATTAGTACTGACATGTTCCACAACATACTGCGAAAGATGGTTGAACTTGCCCACGTACTGCATAACTGTGGAACTTGCCCATCAGAGTAAGAAATTCTTCTAACTTGGATTCCATAACGCCAGCAGAAATATAGTGTGCACGAAAAGCCTCACGAAATTCCGTCCAGGTGACACGATGTCCCGCAGGCTGCAAAGTTGTAAAGGTTGACCACTAGGATCCTGCTGCACCACGAAGCTGCTGAGCTGCAAAGACTGGCTTCTGCACCTCTGTGCAATTGATAAGCTCAAACTTCTGCTCCATGGTGTGGAGCCAATCATCAGCTTCTAATGGCTCATCTGCCTTAGTGAACACCGGGGGACGCGTGTCGGTGAAATCGACATAAGTCATCTCATGATTATTATTGCGACCCAGGTTGCCATGACCACCTTACTGGTGATGTTGAGCAAGCTCATGCAAGAGGTGAGTATTATCTGCTGAAACATTGATTAACGCAACCAAGGTTTGTGCCAAGGTTGGTGGTGCAGGGGGTGGATCAGGAAGTTCCCCATCATGAGCCCCAGCATTGTTATGATCAGCCATCTGTTTGCACAAACATACTTTTATTGAAACACAAGCATAAAAGTACAAAGGTGTCCACACTTATATTACATGACCATCATAACATAAAGTACTGGAAACTAAAGAGTTCTGAAAGTGATAAAGGTAGATTATATTACACAAGATCCACTACTCAAACTAGATAGCTAAGCGAACCATGATCTACTCGTCGTCACTAACGACCACAACCTCCACCTCCTGCTCGTCCTCGACGATCACCACTGGCTCTGGCTCAACTCCACCCTGAGCCTCAGGAGCAGGTGCAAAGAACTGGTCTGCAAAGAATAGGTCTGCCTGAACAAGCTCTCCAAGGTCCTCTGCCATGGCCTGCTGCTGATACTCTGGATTCAGCATGTTGGTGAGGTGATGAACCTCCTCATGGAGCACATTGTTTTACACCTCAAGGTTGCCCGCATAGTGCCCCAAGTTAAGGTACATGTCGGACAAAAGGTGCTCTCGGTCCCATGCTTCATTCCTCTCCCCCAGAAACTGGTACATGAGACCCTCAGCGAAAGTCACCTCAGTCCCCTTCTCTTCTAGCTGCTCCTCCTTCTCTGTCAGTTGTGCCTCCTTCCCTGCCAGCTGCTCCTGACACTCCTGCAACTCAGCCTCCATCGCCTCAACCTTGTCCTCTAGAGTGTCAGTCCTGCCAGCAAACTCGTCCCTGTTTGCCTTCATCCGGCCCAGCTCCGTCCTCAGGTACTCGATCTTCGCCTTGCGACGAGAACTACGACTAGCACCCTGCTAGCTCCTCTCGCCACCGTCTTCACGTGACGCCAGCCTGTAGCGAGGGATGCCCCGCGGTCCGGAAAACTTACGAGTCGTGCGCTTAGTCCTAGCCATCCTATAGACAAGATTTAAAAGAGGCAAGTAAGTAACATGATAGATTTTAATTGATTAAGAACAAAATTTTAAAACCCATCCCAAGTTGTATGATATGATGCATGATACATTCCTATGAATATGATAATATTTACATAACATATTTATAGGGCATATATATATAACCATATTCATACCATCAGCTTGATATTCCTAAGAACTATTCTCCTATTATCTAAACAAGAGAAGAGATAAGTTAAAGAAGTTTTTGGACTCAAACCAATTTTTAATGTAAGATCCAAATCATTTTTGAAAACTTTACAACTGTAAGATCTGTAATAAGGAGAGCTTTGATACCAATTGTGAAAGAACCTTTTAAGAAAGGGCCCACTTGCCAGGATTAATAGTCCATCCTTAATTAGTCTGTCAGGTGTCACCACTTTACAGTGGGTCATTCACCTCTTTCTGAACAGGATCTCCTCATTACAAACATTGCAGAAGTAATACGATAATTTATATTACATCAAAGTAGCGGAAATTTGAAGTCATATTACAAACCATAAGTTTTGAAACATAACTTAAGTGTCATACGATAATAAAGCATCAAGCTGCTGATAGAGTATAAACAAACAACTGAGGTACTCTTGCCCAAGAGTCAAGCAAAGACAATTAATCTTCTTCATCCTCAACTGAAACAACGGTCATGCAGCATGAAGCCACACATACCGGATGGGGACCCTCATCTGCAACAGGGGTTAACAAACCCTGAGTACGGGGTACTCAACAAGACTTATCCGACAAAAGAAAATATTTGGTAGACAAAAGATATGCAAGTCATAGGATTCAAGGTGTGGTTTGCAAGAATCAAGTATTTTGCATAAATGAGCATTTATAAAGACAATTGAAATTCATTTAATTCGTTCAAAAGATTACTCAAGTATCAATCTAAATTTATGATTGATAACAAGGTAATAAACATCCATGAAAGGAAAACATCAAGTATCCAATTTAAGTTTCATTAACTACGATGTAAAAGGCAGGGTTATGTTTCCATTTCCGAGGAACACGACAATTCGAACCGATTTATCCCAACTGGGGCTTCCCTAACACACGACATATGCAGCACTAAAGCACGCATATGACTACCTTTCCCTAGATCCTCTCGCCAAAACTGGGGTTCCGCCACCCGAGAGCACAATACACCTTTATCTAGTTCCGCAAACTTGGAGGGTACACACTACTCTCGCCATCTCTCCACTCCCAGTGCGGTTTGACCATTCTTAAGACGAGAATAGCCAGAGTCCAGCTTCCCCAAGGTATATGATAAGTACTCCAAAGTCACAACCCTCTAACTTTTTACAACGCCAAGGCCCTAATGACACAGGTGGAAAGAACCCGCTCACCAGACACCGTTGATGACTCTCAAACACCGTGTCCGCCCGGTCCCGAATTATTACTTCCAACAACATTCCTTTCTCAAAAGAGCATAACCATTTGCCGAAGCAATACGCTATGTGTAAGTGACCGGAAATCACCTACTAGAAAACTCTAAGCATACTAAGCATTTTTGGCAAAAGTTTTCACCTTTAAAAAGTGTCAAAGTAGAAGGTACAAGTAAAACAAGGATAAGGCTATGCATCAAGTAGGAATTTAATAAAGTAAGACAATGCATTAATATAAACCATAAGTGTATTTAAGTAAAAGATTTTAAATACAAGGTAGGGTTTGAATGCACCGGGGCTTGCCTTGGTTGGAGGGATACACAAACTCAAGTTCAGATTCAACAATAGAGAAATCCCCTTCAAGAGAGGGATTATCCAACCCAACCAACGAACAATCTACACGATGTAATGATATGCTTATATGATGCTTGAAATGATAGACATGATGCTTTGCAACACACAAACATGTACTTAAGAGATGAACAAAACAGATTAAGCATCTTGAGTACAACTTTCCTTTATGCAAGAAAGTTAAACTAAAGCATGAAACAAATTAATCAATTTCTTATTACTTGATTACCTAAGTTAATAATTATGTCCAAAGCACTAAGCAAACAACACATGAAAATACATGTCCAAACTATGGTTGTCACTGGACAAATGACCATTTGCATCAATCAATATAAAATCACTCAAAACTTAAAGTCATTAAGGTTTCTAATCATTTTATATTTAATAAAACAAATATCCATGTATAACATTTCATCCAAAATTCCCAAACTTATTGCACAGGAAGATATAAGTGTATAAAGGTTACACAGAAATTCCCAGAATTTTTGGAGCATTACACGGAGCATGAAAAATCATGGAAAGCCATTTCTTAATTAATTTGAGCATTTTTACAGGATAAAAATGTACTGAACATGGCCATGTTATATTTTTCTTAAATACTACACATCACACAGAGCATACACAAATTTTTACATAATTTATTTATGCACAGAAATAAACATACAAAAATAACAAAAAGCATTACTGTGTAAAACTGGAAATAAAGAAAACCCTTCATCCCACTCACTGATGCCTGGGTCCCGCGCGTCAGTGTCAGCAAAGCAAAGCAGCGGCACCGACGCCCAAAGAACACGGCGGCGCGTCGTCGTCGGTGAACCAAATGGCAAACCCACTTGTGCGCTGGACTCAGCACTTCACCCCGAACCCAACAAGGTGCAACACGCTCAAAACCATCCCTCAGAAAACCCTCGCCGGCGACATCCGCGGCGGTCTGAGCTCGGTCGCTCGTGCGCCGGCGAGTACAAGCATGCGCCGGAGCAACCAAACACTTGAACACGCTCAGGAAGACAACGCGAACGAAACGCACAAACAAAACGAGGCTATAACCTACTCTGGTGACCTCGCCGACGGCAATGGCGGCACCCCGCACGCGGCCGCACATGCGTCAGCGAACACAAGCCAAAATCGGCTCAACCAACCACCCCAGCATGCTTAGCGGCCCCCAAACAACGCGGACCGCAAGAAGAACGAAGAAAAACCCTCGCCGGCGACATCCGCGGCGGTCTGAGCTCGGTCGCTCGTGCGTCGGCGAGTACAAGCATGCGCCGGAGCAACCAAACACTTCAACACGCTCAGGAAGACAACGCGAACGAAACGCACAAACAAAACGAGGCTATAACCTACTCTGGTGACCTCGCCGACGGCAATGGCGGCACCCGGCACGCGGCCGCACATGCGTCGGCGAACACAAGCCAAAATCGGCTCAACCAACCACCCCAGCATGCTTAGCGGCCCCCAAACAACGCGGACCGCAAGAAGAACGAAGAAAAACCCTAACGTAACAACCTCGCCGACGGTGATGGTGGACGGCAGAGATCTGCGCGTCGCACGCCGGCGAAAACATGCACGTGCTCGAACAACCAACAGCGCGAACAGACTCAGGACAACTAGGCGAAGCTAGCGCAGAACTCGGACTCGAAAAAGATGAACTAACACGTCCCGCCGACGAGCGCACCGCCGCGACAGCCATGAACTGTGGCGGAGCTCGCGGACAGAGCACAAAGGCTCGATTCAAGGAAAACCAACCGCACGGATAGCTCGAGATGCTTACCCCGGTTGTGAAACGCTTGCTAGCGCGGCCGGAGATGAAGCAGAGGATGCTGGCGACGAAGACCGTGCCGGCGGAGAAGATGAACCGAGCGACAACTATGTCGTTCCCGGAGCTGTAGGCCACCAAAAAGAAAACGGCGAAGCCGACGAGGATCAGCGATGAACGGAGAAGATGAAACGAGAAAGAGAGAAGCAATGAGGCTCCTGGGTAGCCCGAACGATGGTGGACTAGAGAGGCAGTGCTTCCGCCAGAACCGAGGAAGAAGACCTTGCGTCGGGCGATTCGCGCGCTCGCAGCTTCAACCGACTAGTGCGGGAGGTGGACTAGGTCATTGCGAACGTCATTGCAGTGGATGAGGAGCTTGGCAGTGACTGGTTGGCGCATGCGAGCTCGACAACATGGAGTGAACTCGCGGCGGCGTGAACAGAGCAGAGCGTGAGCGTGGAAAGAGTGGCAAGGGGTGGACGTCGTCCCGATTTGAAGAGTGTGGAGTATGCGCGACGATGCCACGCACACGATGGGACGCTCGTCGACGACATTAGGCGTGCTGCGGCGTCGGCAGGCGGCCGGCCAGGTGTCGGCGCCATGACCCAACTCGACATGCAGGTGTTTGCTGAAATGACTGAACTGACCCTGAGACTATTTTGCAAAATGCACAAGCTTCCAAGGGTTTTCATGACAAAGTTTCAATACGAATGTTGCTCCAAATTTCATGATATACAGTTTTGACAATATGCACTTTTTCAAATTCAACCTAGAAATGAAAATGCATTTTTGAAAATTTGAAATCCTTTTTAAAAGAATTACCCCCTTTTGAATTACTCTAAAAACTTGAATAGCACTTGAAAATCTGTAAACACAACAAATGCAATTCAAACAGAGCTCTATCACATTGCTTGAACAACCATATGCAAAATCCTTTTAGATTTTGAAAATCAGGTTTAGGGTTTAATTCACCCCCTTTTGTAATTAGGGTTTGGATTAGAATTTGAAAGTTTGAATTTGAAAAGATGACCAGCATTCATACATATGATCAAACACAACCAAGTAAACTCATTTTAGTTCAATGCATAACAAGGTTCTCAATCAAGTGAATGATGCTTAATGCATATGATGGCATGATCAAGTGTTAATTAAGTGCTTAAACACCACGGGTGCTACAAGCACCCTGCTGGCTGCTCTCACCAGCGTCTCCACGTGACGCCAGCCTGTAGTGAGGGATGCCCCGAGGTCCGGAGAACTTGCGAGCCGTGTGCTTAGTCCTGGTCATCCTATAGACAATATTTTAAAAGAGGCAAGTAAGTAACATGATAGATTTTAATTGATTACAAACAAAATTTTAAAACCCATCCCAAGTTGTATGATATGATGCATGATACGTTCCTACGAATACGGTAATATTTACATAACATATTTATATGGCATATATATAACTATATTCATACCATCATCTTGATATTCCTAAGGACTACTCTTCTATTATTTGAACAAGAGAAGAGATAAGTTAAAGAAGTTTTTGGACTCAAACCAAATTTTAATTTAAGATCCAAAACATTTTTGAAAACTTTACAACTGCAAGATTTGTAATAAGGAGAGCTTTGATACCAATTGTGACAGAACCTCTTAAGAATAGGGCCCACTTGCTAGGATTAATGTTCATCCGACTTAATCCAAAACAAATGATCCAAGTCTCAATTAGCCTGTCAGGTGTCACCACTTTGCAGCGGGTCATTCACCTCTTTCCGAACAGGATCTCCTCATTACAAACATTGCAAAAGTAATACAATAACTTAATTTACATCAAACTAGCAGAAATTTGAAGTCATATTACAAACCATAAGTTTTGAAACATAACTTAAGTGTCATACGATATTATTACATCAAGCTGTTGATAGAGTATACACAAAACAACCGAGGTACTCTTGCCCAAGAGTCAAGCAAAGACAACTAATCTTCATCATCCTCAACTGAAACAACAGTCATGTAGCACGAAGCCACACAGACCGGATTGGGACCCTCATCTGCAACAGGGGTTAACAAACCCTGAGTACGGGAGTGCTCAACAAGACTTATCTGACAAAAGAAAATATTTGGTGGACAAAAAGGTATGCAAGTCATAGGATTCAAGGTGTAGTTTGCAAGAATCAAGTATTTTGTATAAATGAGCATTTATAAAGACAATTGAAATTCATTTAATTCGTTCATAAGATTACTCAAGTACCGATCTAGATTTATGATCGATAACAGGGTAATAAACCATCCAAAGAAAGGGAACAACAATTATCCAATTTAAGTTTCATTAACTACGATGCAAAAGGCGGGGTTATGTTTCGATATTCGAGGAACACGACGATTCGAACCAGTTAAACCCAGCTGGGACTTCCCTATCACACGACATATACAACACTAAAGCACGCATGTGACTACTTTTTCCTGGATCCTCCATCCGAGAACGGGGTTCCGCTACCCGGGAGCACAGTACACCTCCATCCAGTTCCTCGAACTTGGAGGGTACACACTACTCTCGTCATCTCTCCACTCCCAGTGCGGGTTAACCGTCCTTTAGACTGGATTATCCAGAGTCCAGCATCCCCAAAGATATATGATAAGTACTCCAAAGTCACAACCCTCAGCGTTTTACAACGGCAAGGCCCTAATGACACAGGCGGAAAGAACTCGCTCACCAGTCACCACTGATGGCTCCCAAACACTGTGTCCGCCCGGTCCCCAATTATTACTTCAAATAACATATCCTTTCTCAAAAGCATAACCATTTGCCGAAGCAATACATGTGTAGGTGACTGGAAATCACCTACTATAAAAGTTCTAAGCATTCTAAGAATTTTTTCAAAAGTTTGCATCTTTAAACAAGTGTTAAGGTAGATGGTACAATTAACACAAGGATAAGGCTATGCATCAAATAGGAATTTAATAAAGTAAGACAATGCAATAAATAAACCATAAGTGTATTTAAATAAAAGATTTTAAATACAAGGTAGGGTTTGAATGCACCGGGGCTTGCCTTGGTTAGAGGGATACACAAACTCGGGCTCAGATTCTACAAGAGAGAAAAACCCTTCACAAGAGGGATTATCCAACCCAACAAACGAACAATCTACACGATAATATGTCATGCTTAGATGATGCTTAAAATAGTAAACATGATGCTTTGCACACACAAACATGTACTTAAGAGATGAATAAAACAGATTACCACCTTGAGTACAACTTTCCTTCATGAAACAAAAGTTAAACTAAAACATAAAGCAATTTAATTAAACCATGATTAAAATGATTATCTAGTTTAATAATTATGTCCAAAAGTACTGAGCAAACAATACATTAACATTCATGTCCATATTGTGTTTGCCACTGGACAATGACCATTTGCATCAAAAAGTTCAAAATCACACAAAACCTAAAGTCATTAGGGTTTCTAAATATTTTATAATTAATTAAACAAATAGCCATGTATAACAGTTCATCCAAAAAAAATTCCCAAACTTTTTGTACAGCATGGTATAAGTGTATAAAGGTTACACAAAAATTCCCAGAATTTTTGGAGCAACACACAGAGCATGACAAATCATGAAAAAGCTATTTATTAATTACTTTGAGCATTTTTACAGGATTAAAAATGTACTGAACATAACCATATTATATTTTTATTAAATAGTACACATCACAGAGAGCATACACAATTTTTTTAAGAATTTAAATATGCACAGAAATAAATACACAAAAAATAACAAAACACAGAACTGTTCAAAACAGGAAAAACAAAAAAAAACCTTTGAAACTGCCACTAACACCTGGTCCCGTCTGTCAGCGACATAGAGACAGAGCAGCGGCGCCGGCGACCATAAAACACAGCAGCGCGTCATCGTCGACGACCAAACGGCACAACCAACACGTGCGCTGGACTCTACGCGTTGCCCCGAACCCATCGAGGTACGATAGAGCCCTTTCCAACCCTCGCGAACGCCTCACCGGCGGCGATGGCGGCGACCCGAGCTCGGCCGCACACACGTCGGCGAGTACAAGCCATAAACGGCTCAACCAAGCACCCCAGCAGACTCAGCAGCCCCCAAACAACGCGGACCGCAAGAAAAACGCAACGAAACGACGACGAAAAGACCCCGCCGACGACCATGGCGGACGGCGGAGATCTGCTCGTCACGCGCTAGCCAAAACACGCATGCGCTCGCACATCCAACACCACAGCTACACTCGCGACGGCTAGACGAAGCTAACGCAAGACTCGGACTCGAAAAAGATCAACTACAGCGACCTACCAACGAGCGCACCGTCGCGACGGCCATGAACCGCGGCGGCGCGTCGTGGTCAAAGCTCAACGGCTCGATTCAAGGACAACCGAGCGTGTGGATAGTTGGAGGTGCTTACCCTGGTCGTGGAACGCTTGCTAACGCGGGCGGAGATAAAGCAGAGAAGGATGACGACGAAGACCGTGTCGGTGGAAAGGTGAACCGGTGGCAACATCGGCGTGGACATGGATGACGCTAGCTGATGGATCTATGTTGTTGCACATTTGCCGCATCATCATTACCTCACCTCGATTGGAAGTAGGTACTAGATAAAAAGAAATTACTTTAAAAGGTAGAGTCGTGTGCGTGTGTGTTGTGCACATGTGTATGTATATGCATAGTGATGCTATGATTGTATCCAGATGAGAGGTGTCACGAAAAAATACGGCTTGATGGTGAACTTCTCGGCCGTGTGTGTATATATATATATATATGTAGAATCAGGCTTTTGAGAGATGCCAGTAAGCCGCGCCCAACAGGACATTTGTAATCATTGTTGAGAATAAACTAAGAAAAATGAATGGCACATAATTTATGGTAGAAGCTAACAATTTAAACTAAATTTAAATGTTTTTCTGGCTCGTTGCCACCCGCTCCTTCAGAACACCTGTCATGTTTGCTTTTCATGTTTCAAATTGTAGTAGTGTGTATTCTGTTCTGAAACCGAATGGCATGCACATGTTAGTAGCAATATCATATCTTGATCACTTTGTCAACCATACATAAAACATGGTTAGGTGTCTGATCTTATGTCCTTGCGACTACACAACTGACAAGTCCATGTCCCTGTTGGACAGCTACTGCTTTGGCCTGATCATACTTCTGCATTCCAACGAGTCGATCAAAATTAATGGTAAAAATAATAATCTTGATTCTGGATGACTGGATGCATACACATGTGTGAGAGAGACCGGTTGGTTGACAAACGGCTTGAAGCACATCTGGATATCGAAAATACTCATTTCAAAACCAGATAAAAATAGGGAGCACGAATATCCAAAATGGATACAATTGCCCTGTCACCTCATCATTTTGGTGGCTGATAAGGTGGCTGATGTTGTTTTTGGTTATTTTATTTGAGAGAAAATTACGCCAAGCGAACATGGTAAATTATGTTATTACTGTGTAGTTGTTCAGGGACAAACACATGAAGCATGAGGTCTTGGGTTAAGTGCTAGTGACCGTAAAGCGTGTTTTCCACGCCAAAATCGTGTGACTTTGATTGTGGGAGGTTTCTGTCACACCCAATTTCAAGGATAAAATTGAATATGAATAACTCATGTGTGCCCAGAGATCAATCACACACATAAGTCGACAAATCTTTAAATAGTATCATCACTGAGTGCTTATTACATAACGAATAATATTTATTTAACATAACAGCGGAAAATAAAGATAACTCTCGCAACGAAGCTCCACTTCACAGGGAACGCCGACTGGTTGACCACTAGCCTAGTACTCCTCACGGTAGTCTTCAAAGCCATCTGAAGGGGTTGAGAAAGCAAGAGTGAGCACTTAAAGTACTCAGCAAGAGTAACATAGGGTTATGAAGCTCAAAAGGCCGACACTGTCGGTACTGCGGTTGCTTTTAACTTGGTCAAGTTTTACCAACACTTAGCTTTAATTATGCAAACCCAGTTGATAACCACATGATAAGATTAATAAACAACATTAATAATTAAACATTAAACAATATGATCATCTACACTGTGAGTTTTCCAGGTCGCTCGTAACCGTGAGCACGACTATCATGATAAATCTACACTCTGCAGAGGTTATACACTTTACCCACAAGCCATGTTGCCCATATGCCCGGGTTTATAACTCCCATAACACTTCCAAGGTGAGTGGGCAGGGAACACTATGAAGCATTTCAAAAGTCTTCCCAACATGTTGACAGACCCTACGGACCCAAGGGCAAGGGGTATGTAAAGCCCCTACTCGATGGTACCTTTCGAAGCGGTAACCACCCTAGGACATGCCCTACAACCAGCTCGGCAATGGTGCCTTTCACGAACTGCCAACATGCTAGTACGAATCTTCATACTTGACTAAAGCCAGAGCCATTATAGCACTCGTGGTTGCATTTGAAATCCCAGCTTTTGCCCTACAGTGGAGTCCTATTCCATGTTGCTACAAAAGCCAATTTTATCTCATTGTTGCATATATCATTAATCAAGATTCACCTCAGATCCATTATTGTAAAGCATAGCAGAGCTACCCATATGCATAAAACCCATGGTGACAAGGTACAAGGATAACAAAGTTATGGTATAGATCTAATAGGAATCAAATTAGACACATGCAATCATGACTAGATGAATTAGGGTGAATAGGTAACAAGGATGATCCCATGTTAAACCTGCCTTGATCGCAAAGCTCCCGGTGATCCTGGTCTGCTGCAAAGAACTCTTGCTCACCGAAGATCTCACCGGCTGTACTCGATCAACATCACCACGCAATCATCCGAACAATCATACACGAAGCAATAAAGATATGATCAGAACATTACACCATAAACAATAAAGAGACATTGAAAAGGTTATAAAACAGATCTATACTTTACTACGGTCACAAAGACGCGAAAATCACACTAATCGGATCTAAAACGAATAAATTATAGATTAAACAAGATTTTGAAAAGGGCAAGATTAAAGCATTAGTAAATTAATTTACTTTGATTTTCAAAAGTAATTAACATAGGTTAAATCTATACTACTGGATACAGCATAAAATTACGGATCTAACGCAACTTGAACGGATCGATTTGGATTTAAAACGAAGAAAATATAAGCATTTGAAAATCAGTGGCAAAATTGTAATTAGGGTTTTTATTTTATTTTCGAATTAAACTGATCTGAAAAGGGAATACGCTTTCAAAAGGGGAAAGCGCATTGTTGGAATCCGCTTTAGGACTGCGGGTTGAGGACTGGAAAAAGGCAGGGGCTCTTTAGCAAAGTTTCCACCCGAAGGGGTATCTTTGATCCTGAGCCGCTGGATTTGAGATGGAGGGCTCAGATTAGATCAGGAGAGGGAGAAGGCGGCGCTCGGCCGGAGGAGGGCGGCACACGGCGGCGGCCATGGCCGGATAGAGCCAGTGCTCACCGGCGCAAGGGGAGAAGGGGTTCGGGTGCTCAGTTTTCAACTCTGGAAGCACCGGGAGAGAGAGGACGACACCGCGAGCTCGCCTAGGGCACTTGCGAGGCTCGGGGACGGACGGGGAGGACCGACGGCGGTGGACCGCGGCGGCGGATGCTCTGCGCACGGCGGCGCGAGGCGGTTAGGGGCTCGGGTGCCCAATCCGGCCAGGAAAAGGCTCGGGGAGCAAGAGGAGGGCACGGCGAACCCACCCAGGGCCACTGCGGGGCTCGATCGAGGGCGGAGGATAGCCGTCGACGGAGGACAGCGGCGGAGGCTCTCGGCAGAACGGCGGCGAGGCCCACCAGAGCGCTATAGAGAGGGAAAAGGGAGCGGGGAGGCGTTCGGCACTTACGCGAAGGTGATGCGCGGCTCGGGGAAGAGCTTGCGGCGTCCAGAGGCGCGGAACAGCATTCGGCAGCGAGAGCAGAGTGGCGGCGACGGCGCGGTGCTGCTGCTACTGCTGCTGGACGATGCGAGGACGGGGAGAGGCGGCACGGGGTGCTGGCTATTTATGGCGGGGTCAGGGAAAGAGTCCTACGCGGCTACGCGCGAGGAAACTGCAGAGAGGCGGTTGCGGGCGCGGCGTCGCGGCAGGAGTCCGACCCGGACACGGGAGGAAGAAGGAAGGGGGCGCTGACGGGCGGGCCCGGCGTGTCAGCGGGAGAGAGGAGGGGAGAGGAGTGTCTGCGCGCGCGGCTGGGCCGAGGGGAGTTGGGCCGCAGGGAGGGAGCCGGCCCGCGCGGAGGAGAGAAAGGGAGAGGGGGAGAAACAGGCCTGCTGGGCTTACTGGGCCAGAAAGAGTGAGTGGGGAGAAAGGGATTTTCCATTTTCTGATTTTGCAAATGAATTTCCAAATTGATTTTCTAAATAGATTTCAAACATTTTCTAGGGTTTTGCAAAGTCACTCAACACAATAAAAAATGCAGAGGCATGCAATGCTCAAACATGTTAACCCTAACATGATATTTAGTTTTAATTTTATTTATTTAATTCTATGCTTCACATGAATTAAATCAAATTAAATTTAAATTCAAACTAATTTGCTAAATCAAATTTTAGGGTGTTACAGTTTATCATGATTAAAATAACTTTTTTGTTTTTTATTCATTTTATGTCGTTATTCTAATCGCCCACGTCCACTTTTACATGAATAATGACTAGTTTGACTGGTGGTTCTATATATTTAGGTGTTGTATCTGTGTGTTGTATTATTATCAGTGCCCAAGGAACATATCCACACCCTTGAGAGCCAAGTTTATCCCTCTTCTCGCATATGCTTAATAGCCATTGGGGAACAAAGAGAAGGGGCATAAATACGTCCCCTTTCCTAATTGTCGTAAGTCGAGACAGACTAGTTATTACTCAATTGGGAAGGGATCGGGATGTCCCTCTGTGTTCCGGATTGTTCGGGGAGTACGGCCTTTCACGGCCTCGAGGCCTTGATCTTATCGTAATAGACGTACATCGTCGTCGGTTGGGATCTGGCGACCCTACCCTCCTGGGCCCTCCTTTGGGTATGAAGGGGTTGCTCCCTAATCGTTTAGTAGGTTTTGACTTCGGTCATGTTCTCCCATTGACGCTAGACTTTGTAGGAGCGTGCTTCCGGACGCATGTCTGCCGTTTGAAAGGATGGCATGCTCCTTGCTGATTTGCGACGGTTCGAGAGAGAAGGAGAGAGAGAGAGAGACCCTCATATATCGAAGAAGGGGGAATGTGTCTTTGGGAGCGGGACATGTCTCTACTTCCGGTGTCGGGCGAGGTGGTGGGACGTCTTCACTCCCTTCATTCGGTGAGGCGGAGGCACGTCTTCCGGGTCGCGAGGACGTCTTCTCGTTTCACGTCGGACGAGACGGAGGCACGTTTGCTGGGTCATGGGGGAGCGTCTGCCTTCTTGGGTCGGCCGGGTCGTGACCTACGCTCCTCTTCCCTCGTGGGCCAGGATATAGAGTTGTGCCCCTAGTTTGGGCCTGTGTTCCCTTTAAGCCTTTCGGAAAAGGCTGAGACTCCTGTCTCTATAGGCCTTTTGTCTTTTAAGGAGAAAAAACCTTCGGGCCTTTGCCGTTTATTAGTTTCGAAAGATTCCCGTTATATTAGGTATCCGATAATTAGCATGTTTAGTTGATCACAAACCAAACACAACTGTATACATCTGGATGGCGACAAACTGTCCAAAAGTCCGTACAATCTCCGTGCTTGGACAGCGACTGCCTCTGGCCTGATAATTGTGCACGAGAGCTCCAACAAACGTCAGTGTTTGGCTGTTACACGGATGAGGGAGACACAACGGTTGACAAATAGTTTGAAACACATCTGAAAACATAAACTTGGCAGCTCAATCCAAGGCGCATGACTCATCACCTCAGATATAAAATTCCAAGTGCAGCAACTTTTGACAAAATTTCCTCGGTGGCTCACTAAGTCTAGTACACACACACACGTAATAACATACTTTAAAAAAAACTGCATCACGATTAATCTACTAGTATGTTCTTCAAGATTTTAATTACTATTGTATGTGTCTCTCTCAAGACTAATTTGATGTCAACTGTCGTGAGTCGTAATTGTATCTTATCTCGTTACATTATTGATGTCCGAAAAAATATCGGTGGTAGTAAATTACTAAGTATTAGTTTATTGGATTAGATTGGATTGGGTTGAAGCTATAAAACTGTGGAGTGTGGGGTGGTTTATAAAAGAGAGCTAATTTGTTTTGGATTGGTTTGGGTATGACTGTGAGTTTGAACCCATTAGCAGGGTGAAGTAAGATGTTGGAGCATTTGAGCTAAGATAGCACTTTATGAAGTGGCAAATCTTGCGCCTTGTGAAAATATTATACATTAAAGTGGCCAGTCTGATGATAGACTAAATTGAAACCCATAAATTTTTGGCCGATAAATACTATGGGCCTGTTTAGATCCCATGAAATTCAAAATATTTTGGGTTTTGGTTTTTCATTTTGCAAAATGGAACTAAACACCACCCAAAATATTTAGCAAAAAGTGGTTCATTCTCTATTTTGGGTTTTGGATTCAAGAGGCCAAAATAACCCAAAATTTGTATTGGTTTGTGTGTCACTCTCACAATCCCCATCATTGGAATCCAAAATAAGGCAAACTTTGGTTGAAACTAAACACCCCTGAAATATTTTGTATTTTGGATTTTGAAATCCAAAATAGTTGGCATTTTGAATTTTGGGATGGAACTAAACAGGCCCTGTATTATACGTAAGAACCAATACCAACAATACTAAAATAAAGGTTTTTTATTTCGTGATAAAATATAGGGACGGATATCCAGCACTGGAGTGTAAAGATGGCAACGGGGCGGGTTCAGATCGGGTGGAGTCTCTGGGCACCCAAAACCGAAACCCGAAACTAAAACCTGAACCCGCACCGAACACCGAATCGGGTGAAAATCCATCCCCAAAACCGAAAACCGCGGATACCCAAAATCCGACGGATTAACCAAAACCCGCGTAAACACCGTGGCCGCGGGCGTCAGGCTGCGCCTACGCGGGTCGTGATGCGACGGCGCGGGGAAGCGAGCGTCGCGGGCCGCCACAGGCGTCGGGGCAACGACGTTGAGACGCGGTCGCGTGAGCGTCTGGGCGCGAGCCGTTGTTCCACCGGGCGACGGCGCGGCCGCGCGAGCGTCCGGGGCGAGCCGCAGGCAACGGCGCACAGCGTCGGGGCGCTGCCGGCATGCCGCTGCCCACTGCCTGCTGGCTGTTGTGCCTGCCGCTGCCCACTAGGAGCCTGAGGTGGGAGGCAGGAGGTTGCGTGCGTGCAGACTGCAGCGTGCGGCAGTGCGGCTGCTAGTCCGTCCGTGAGAGTTTTTTTTTTTGAGAATCGTCCGTGAGAGTTGAGGGAGGCAGGAGGCTGCGTGGGGGATGAGTTGAGGGAGAGGATTCCTAGTTTATATACCTAGGGTTGCTAGGTGGGCTTCTAGTGGGCCGAATATTTCGGGACCCAATAGATTAACCACGGGTCAAATTCAGAATCCGCCCCAAAACCGTAGTATTTCGGGTAACCGAACCCGTAAAACCATGGGCGAAAACCAGGAACCAAAACCAAAAATCGCAAACCCGAAACCCGCGGATATCCGCTCCGAACCCGAACCGTTGTCATCTTTACTGGAGTGGTGTATGCTTGAGCCCGTGCTAGCACTGTTCGGACAATGGAGCTCATTCTAAGCTTCTTCTACATTTTTTTAATAAGGAAATATATTAATATCCCAGTTTCTGCATCGACCAATGCATATGGTTGTCCCTTATTACAAACTAAAGCAAAACAGTCTAAGGATATCAAAAACAAAGTTTTAAGTCATAGAGAAAACAACAATCATTTTAAAAGAACCTCGACTAAAAAGCAATCTTGTTACTAAATCTTCACCCATTTCTCGCAAACACCTCCATCACGGCTGTCTCAATACTTATGCATCTCATCTTCATCATATAACGATCCTACTCCTTCTGTAGGAGAGACTAGGACCTGATCCAGTAAGTCTCCTTGAAGATAACCTGCAAATAAGATGGTGCTAGGACCTTGTCAAACACAATATCATTTCGACTTATCCATAATGCCCAACAAAAAGCACTTGCACCCACACAAGAATCTGAGGTTTCAGTTTCCTATCTATCCCTTCTAACCAGCTTGTAAACAAATTGTGTATTCTAGTTGGAGGTCTTATATTAAAGGAAACATGAACAACTCTCCACATGAATTTAGCAAAATGACAGTCAAAAAGTTAATGTTGTATAGACTCTTCCAAAGAAAAAAACAACACTTCCTATCTCCTTGCCACTGTCGTCATGCTAAATTATCCTTCGTTAAGATTACTTCCTTGTACAAATACCACATAAATACTTTGATTTTGAGAGGTAGTTTAAGTTTCCAAATTAAAGTATTATAAGAAACAACTTCTGCTCCTAATAAGTCTATGTACATTGATTTGACTGAAAATAGACCATTCATATGTAGCCCCTACACAAAACGGTCTCTCTGGTCTGTTAGTTGTACATCTGCAACCATAGCCACCACGTCATAACATGCTAGCAAATTAGCACCCAACAGAGAACTCTGAAAAGCTACATTCAACGGTGTCGTAGCAGATCTTACTGACGCATTTTTCCTTCTCACAATATTATATAGTGCAGGAAAGAGCGATTTTAGTGGGGTGGTCTTATCCATGCCCTCCCAAAACCGTACTAGAGATCCTTCACCTAGATCAAACTTACCCAACGAGAGAAACTCCCCTCTAACCTTCATAATGCCAACCCAAAACTGAGAATCCCCGGGTAAGTATTGAACCTGTGTCAAAGTTTTGTCCCTTAGATATTTATTCCTAAGCATTTGTTGCCAAACCCCATCTCCATTTATCAATTTAAAAAGTCATTTACTTAGGAGACATTTATTGTGAATATGTAAATTCAAGACTCCTAACCCGCCTTTGTCTTTTGGTGTACAAACTACCTCTCACTTAGTCAACCTATATTTTGTTCTTGTGTTCATCACTTTGCCAAAAAAATCATGATCTAAAATAATCCAACTTTTTTAGAACCCCTTTAGGTAATTCAAAAAAATGACAACATGAACACAGGAAGACTACTAAGGACAGAGTTGATTAGAACAAGCCTCCCTCCCATCGACAACATCTTACTCCTCCAACAATTCAATCTCTTTTGGAATCTTTCTTCAACATGTTTCCAATCCTTATTCATGAGTTTTCTATAATGCATCAGAATTCCTAAATACCTAAATGGGAACACCCCCACTTTACACCCAAAAACTTGTGCATACTCAATTTGTCTAGCTTTTGCTTCTCCACAACAAAACAACTCACTCTTATGGAAATTGATCTTGAGTCCTGATAATTGTTGAAAAGCACAAAGCAAGAGCTTCATGTTTTTGGCTCTCTCAAGATCATTGTCCATAAAGATGACAGTGTCATCTGCATACTGAAGGACTGAAAGACCATCCTCTATCAAATGTGGAACAACCCCATAAATTTGTCCCACCTATTTAGCTCTTGAAATGAGCATATAGCCAACATGTCAACCACTATATTAAATGGGATTGGATATAACGGAACCCCTTGACACACTCCTTTCCTTGTCTGAAAATAATGGCCTATATTCTCATTGACCTTTACTGCAACACTTCCTCTAGGTATGACTTTTGAAATCCATTCACACCAAGTTGGCGAGAACCCTTTCATTCTAAGAACTTGTTGTATAAAAGGTCATTTTAATTTATCATATGCTTTTTCAATGTCTAGCTTTAAAATCCCACCATTTTGTTTTTTCTTATGCAACTCATGTATCGTTTCATGTAAGATCACAACTCCTTTCATTAAATAGCGACCTGGAACAAAGGCCGTTTGGGACGGTCCTATCAATTTATCTGCTACTTTTAAAATTCTATTATTTAGCACTTTCGTAAAAATCTTAAAGCTCACATTTAGAAGACAAATAGGCCTATACTGTTGTATCTGGACTGCATGAGAAATCTTTGGTAATAACGTAATAACCCAAAAATTTAGGCTATGAATATATAACCTTCCAACATGGAAATCATAAAAAAAGTTCATCAGATCCGTCTTGATAATCTCCCAAAAGAATTGGTGAAATTTAGCTGAAAAACCATCTGGACCAGTTGCCTTGTTATGTTCCATATCGAAGACGACCAATTTAACCTCTTCCTCGCTGAATGGGGCCGTCAATAGCGCATTCTCCTCCTCCGACACATGAGGTATGTCATGCCTCAAAGTCTCGTCCATTGAGAAAGAATTGTGCATATGAGGTCCAAACAACCCTTTATAATACTCGGTTATATAATTTTTTAAGTTTGCTTCCCCAACAATAATTCCTTCCTCCTGTTCTGTGTCTCCCATTTGCTAGCATATAGAAATACTTAGTATTATCATGCCCTTGAAGTAACTTTGTTGCTTTTGATCGTTGGAGCCAATAAATCTCCTCTTCTCTCAACAACTTAGTTAATTGCCCTTTGAGATGATGTCTAATCTCCTCTTCTTGAGGTGACAACAAACATGTCTCTGCCTTTCTATCCAAGACATCTATCTTATTAAGCAAGTTAGATTTTTTTATTCTTGTTTTGTGAGACCAAATTTCTAGTCCATCCTCTAAGAAAACGTCGTAGTCTCCTAATTTTATTTTGCCACCGTTCCATCATTGACCGACCCCTATTCTCAGATTCCCAAATCTCTTTCACCGGCTCAAAGAAATCATCCCTTGTTAGCCCTCCTAGCTCAAATTTAAAATTACTAGTATTGCCTGTATGAGATGGCTCCCCTCCATCTAACAAAAGCGGTGTGTGATCTGAGATTTCTCGAGTTAGTGCTTTGACAGAAGCAAACGAAAACTTATGTTCCCAATCAGTTGTTACCAAAATACGGTCCAACTTTTCATATGTTGGAACCTCTGCATAATTAGCCCACGTGTATTTTCTACTCGTCATTTCTAATTCTCTTAAATTCATAGTTTTAATAATGACATTGAACAAAAGTGGTCACTTATTATTGTATCTTGAATTATTTTTTCCGATGGGTTTCTAATGATATTAAAATCTCCCCCTACAAGGAAAGGTAGATCTCCACAGCTACTACACACACGTACTAACTGTGACAGAAAGTGTTCTTTGTGCTCCTCTTGTGTTGCGCCATATACAGACAAAAGGGCCCAACCAAAACCATCTACTTTATTTTTTAAGACAAACTTGATATGGTAGTCTCCATCCACAATGTTCTCTAATTCAAAGCAACCCTGATTTTTCTCCATCAGCATCCCCAGACATACCCCGAGGACACTGCCAATGTCAAACAAAATCAGCTCCTACACAAAAAAAATTCCACACACTGAGTCGTAAAACTATTTTTGTTGGTTTCTGATAGAGCTATAAAATCAAGTTTATTATCCTCGGCCACATCATGTAAAAACGTATGTTTAGCTAAGTCCCGCAGCCGACAGCCCTCTACAATTCTAGAATATACCTTTCATTAGAACAAGATTTTTTTTTCTAGCCGCTAATATTCAAACATGGAAGTAAAAGCTAGGGAGGAAAGATTACGAGATTATTTTTCTAGATGGGTGCCAGAAATAAACCATCGCCCTAACAAGACGTTTGAGTATTACTAGTCCTAAACACAAGTCATTGTCTCCTGTAGGACAGCGACTTTGCTGACCTGATCCTCGTGCTTCCTCGAGGAGGTTTCACAAGCTAAGTCGATCGCATGGAAAAGTCACCGGCTGTGTGAAGCTAAGCATCGTGATCAGGCTGTGATATTATGTATCCATGGGATAAGCGAGAGAGAGCGACCTACCGGATCGGTTGTTTTGTCAGGCTATCAACTCATTTCTGGTCGCAAACTCCAACTACAGGAGCATCTCTCTTCTGGTAGCTGGATAGGTATTAAAAAGTCACGAGCTGCAAAGAAATATTCCAACACGTCGCCCCAGCGGCAGACTTGTCTGTATTTGACTGACAACAGGGTTTTAATTAAAATTCAGTTGAGCAACTGCAATGGGCCAATGAAGAACACTTCAACTAGTCAAAGCCATGCTCATCCGAAGCTCATACCACACCTGCAGCTGCAACCATGGCGGCTGATCTCCTCGCAGCTCTTGCCCTTGCCCTCACCCTCTCCACGCTTGCTCCAGCTCCACCACCCTTGACCCTGAGTACCGCCGCCGCCGCACCACACGACACTCTACCACGGAAATCCAGGCTCGTCGTCGAGGAGTATGAGACCCGAATCCTGCAGTCATCACCGGACGGCACCTTCTCCTGCGGCTTTCACGAAATCTACGACGGCGCCTTCACCTTCTCGGTATGGTACACCTACACCAATTCAGCCGACAAGGCCATCGTGTGGAGCGCCAACCGCGGCAGCCCGGTGCACTCCTGGGGCGCGGCCGTCACCCTGCGCAAGGACGGGGGCATGGACCTCACCGACTACGACGGCGCGGTTGTGTGGCAGACCGAAGGCAGGTTCCCAGATGCTCAGTATGCTCAGCTGCTGGACACCGGGAACCTTGTCCTCAAGAACTCCAGCGGCGACATTGTGTGGCAGAGCTTCGACTCGCCGACCGACACCTTCCTCCCCACGCAGCGCATCGCCGAGGCATCCAAGTTAGTCTCTACCACCCAGCTCCAGCTTCCTGGCCACTACACCTTCCGTTTCAGCGACCAGTCCATGCTGTCGCTCATCTACGACGACACCAACCTCACCAGCGTGTACTGGCCAGATCCTGACTTCCAGTACTACGAGAACAGTAGGAACTTGTACAACAGCACTAGAATGGCGAGCCTTGGTGATTCTGGGGAGATCTTCTCCAGCGACTTAGCCAATAGCCATGTCCTCGCTGCCTCTGATAGAGGCACTGGGATTCAGAGAAGGTTTAAACTGGATCACGATGGCAACCTTAGGCTCTACAGCCTGAATAGCTCGGACAGGACTTGGTCGGTTTCATGGATTGCTCAGTCCCAGCCATGCAAGACTCATGGTTTCTGCGGTCCCTACGGGATATGCCACTACTCGCCTACACCGGTATGTTCTTGCCCGCCTGGCTATCAGATGAAGAACCCAGGTAACTGGACACAAGGTTGCCTGCCTGTTCTAGACATATCCTGTGATGGGGAGCAAAATGTCACCTTTCTGGAGCTACGAAACACTGACTATTGGGGATCTGATCAGCAACGAATCGAAAAGGTGCCGTGGGAAACCTGCTGGAATGCGTGCTTTAATGACTGCTCCTGTAAGGGGTTTCAGTACCAAGAAGGAAATGGTACATGCTATCCAAAGTCTCTCCTCTTCAATGGAAGGTCTTTCCCAACGCCCACGGTGCGCACAATGTACATCAAACTCCCTTCAAGTTTGGACACATCAAAGCTCCACATTCCGCAGTCCAATGTGCTTGATTCTGTACCACATCATCTTAGATGTGATCCTGTAATAAGCACGACAAACATGGAAAAGAATCTCAGTTACTATCATACGCCTACTAGTCAGGAAGAACCAAAATGGACCTACTTCTACGGGTTTATCGGCGCCTTCTTCGTTATTGAGGTCTTCTTCTTCACATTTGCATGGTTCTTTGTTTTGAGGAGGGAGTTGAGGTCATCACAAGTATGGGCAGCTGAGGAAGGCTACAAGATGATGACAAATCATTTCCGAATGTATAGTTATAGGGAGCTGGTTAAGGCAACTGAAAAGTTTGCATATGAACTTGGATGGGGAGGTACAGGGGTTGCCTACAAGGGAATTCTGGACGACGATCGAGTGGTTGTCGTAAAAAAGCTAGGAAATATAAGGCACAGCAGAGAAGAATTCCATGATGAGTTGCATGTCATTGCAAGGATCAACCATATGAACCTAGTAAGAATATACGGATTTTGCTCAGAAAGATCCCATAGGATGTTGGTCCTCGAGTATGCTGAAAAAGGATCCTTGGCTGACGTGTTATTCAAAAGCAAAACATCTCTAGATTGGAAGCAGAGATTCAACATTGCCTTAGGTGTAGCAAAGGGTCTGGCCTATCTTCACCATGAGTGCCTAGAGTGGATCATTCACTGCAACCTGAAGCCTGAAAACATTTTACTGGATCAGAATCTGGAACCTAAGATCACCGACTTCGGGTTGGCAAAGCTGCTCAGTAGATCAGGGCCTACTCAAAATGTAACACGAGCACGAGGAACCGTAGGTTACATTGCTCCAGAGTGGATATCTGGCTTACCTATTACAGCAAAGGCTGATGTGTACAGTTATGGAGTGGTGCTTCTTGAACTAGTGTCAGGAACACGGGTTTTCGATTTGGTCAAAAGTGAGGATGAGAGGCTGCATGTGATGCTGAAGAAGTTCATCAAGATGCTTTCTTACAAATTGGACAAGGATGAACCTTTCTGGGTAGCAGAGTTTGTAGATTTCAGATTGGGTGGTGAATTCGACTACTCACAAGTGAAGGGACTGATCAAGTTGGCTGTCTCATGCTTGGAGGAAGAGAGGAAAAAGCGACCGACCATGGAATCAGTAGTTGAGAGCCTCCTTTCAGTTAATTTACCTGGAAGTCAATAAAACAGCAATATGGTGGGAAAAAAGTACGGAAGTTTTTTTTTTTCTTGATTCGAAGCACTTGTGGTACCTTATTGTAAGCACCACACTTGTTTTTGCAGTCTTAAATTCCCAGGATAATGTACATATAAGTGTGTTTTTACGTATACCTCATTGCTCTGAGCTGTGTAACGAGGAATGGAACAGTGGTGATGTATTTCTAGTGGCTTTGTGTGTATATATTAAACATTTTCTTGATAATGACATTGATAGAAAACCACATTTGGGAGAGGATCTTTTACAAACCGAAGTAACAATATGAAATAGCAAAACGCATGAGCTAGAATGGCAAGACAATACACCAGGAGCACAGCCTGCATAGACACTTAAGTTGGTGAATGTTTCTCAAGCACGCTTCTCCTGCTTGATCTGTCCGTTTTTACCTGAAACCAGAAGCAGAGGTTGCAGTTCGCAAAACCCATGATATTGACACACTGAGCTGAGCACAGATCCATGTCAAATTGTTAATTGGCCGATGATGTTGACCGAACATTATGTACAAGAAAGCAATGGCAAAAATGGCCAATGGCCAATGGAGAACTTTGCGAAAAAAAAGAAACATGAATAAATCCACATTCCAATTCCTGGGATCTCTCCCTGGGTATACATCCTCGTCTGCAGAGAAAATCGAGTATCAAAGAATATTGATTAGCACATACATAACAAACCTGAAAGGAAAAAAAAACTTGCAATAGTATCATGACATTACATTTGGATTCTGAAACTCCACAATGGGTACAGTGCTCTGCTCACTGCTCAGTGATATGTGACGAGGACGAGTGCGTCCAGTAGGGGGCCAAACAGCGAAGGTACCTACAATCAGCTGGCCTGATATCACTGGGCTTATAAGCATTTTTTTTTCATGTGACTGCTAAGATCGAGATTTTGTGCTGCAAAACAGGGCACTTTTGCCATTTGATAGTAACCCTTTCACCTTTAGATGGGCAAGCAAAGCACGTTTAACAGGAAAGCAAAGCACCTTCAATTCGAATGATAGATTAGCAGTTCGAGGCTACATGAAACAAGGTAAGAAATCGGCAGGTAAATTGGTGATAACAGACCACAGCAGGGCGGAAAACAACTGAGTGCCCAATTCTCAAAAAGACGCAACTGATTGTATTAATTAAACTCCAGATAGAGAACAAGACAAAAAAAACACTTCGGTACCAATTGATAGTTCTCCTTTGATCATACAGAAGGGAGAATTAAGTTCAAAACTACTCCGATACAAGAGATACATTTGTTGCCACCATCTTACTCCTCTGCCTCGGCCTCACCAGTCTTCTGGTTGCCCTTCCTTGAGTACCTCAAGTTCCTCAGAAACTTCGGGTCCATCTAAAAACAAACAAAAGAGATATTAATTGACATACAAATGGCTAGGATAAAACCCAATCCAAAAAGTCATATTAAGAAAATAGACACAGCAAGGGAAAATAAAAATGAAATTTAACATCAGTACAATATTTTCATCAGAAAATGCAACTATAAATAGTGGGTGGTATCAAACTATCTAAAACAAAGCAATAATAGTCTTTCAGCAGATAAAGAGTAAGTGAAAACTAAGATCACAAGATGAAACACTTCTGAAACTAGAGATCATTGTATACACTAATTTACTACTAAAACAATTTTTCGGGTCAAGCCAAATATGTAGCCTGAGATTTAATGTGCAATACTCATTCCCTAGGCAATGCTCAGCATAACTGCAGGAAAAGGAATTCAGACAAACATCAACTATCATAACAAATACAAAGGCAGAAACTATGATACTATAGGAAGGTCTCAAACAAGACAAATATATAAAGAGATTTATGTCATGGAAATATTTTTTAGCAATAAAGCTCCAACAGAACGAAATAACTGGCATAACAAATTCAGTACAATATAAATCATAGGACAACTTCCACAGTTTTACATAATTTACTTTTTCACGATGCAGTTACAAAATTTTAATTGGGACAATTATGATTATAAAGGACAGCCGTGCAGCATTTCGTCAAAAACAACATGGCAGTAAGAAACGCAAATTTAGAACAATGGCCACATACTAGTAGAGGAAACTAGGATAAATCGGCATCATCTAGTATTGATAGCATCAAGCTATTCTAAACCTACTGCATTTGCAGCCGGGCACAGGCCCAAATAACCAGTATGATCACGTATTCACGAGAGGGAAGCACGTACCCCCTTGGTTGAGGTCTGGCGGTTGCGCTTGGGCTTCTTGATGCCGTTCTTGTGCGCCTTGAACGACTGGTTATGCGCCGTGTGGTTCTTCGACTTGGCCATCCCGAATCTCTCTTGCTCCTGCTCCTAGTCACCTGCGGCTCCACCAAAGAAATCGGAAGATGGCAACAATCGAATCGGAAGAAGGGGCACAGGAGGGAGACGAGAAGCAACAGTTCTATCTTGATTCTTACCGGCGTCGGGGCGATGGGGCAGGTCAGCGGCGGCGTGAGGAGAGTTAGGGTTACGGGAGCGACAACGATTCGAGGCTGGCTTTATATAGACGACGGGGCACTCTGTCAAGCCCACTTTCGTACTGGGCATTAAGCCCACTAGAGGGCGTTCGGACCCGAATGCATGCATCCAGGGGGCGTTTGATACATCTCCTAAATAAAATTTTTGTATTAGACTCGGAATCAGCCCACCAGAGGCCCATTAAAGTGATGACGTTCTTAGCCGTAGGATGTGAAAATCTGCCGTTTTTCACCGACCGAATTGCTTATGAGACCACCTTTGCACGTAGCATGTGATTGATTTTTTTTAGGGATTTTTGACATGTGCCCTTACAATTCTTCAACTTTGAACATCTATCATTATAACTCTTCTATTCTAAAACATGCAATTACAGTTCTGTAGCTCGCCACTCCTTGCCATTTTCTATCTCGCTTGGTTGGGCCCACTATCAAGTTTATGATGGCATACAGTCATTTATTTAGTATGGACGAGCATACCCCCTAGGATGGTAGAAACCCACACTACCATGTCTCTCCCATTCATTCCATGAGCTCCTCTCCATCTCCCCACCCCTCTCCTCGCTCAAGAAGGTGCTAGGTGGTAGTGCCCGGTAGTCTCGAGGTTGTGGCGGCGCAGCCACCGAAGGGGATGCAGGATCCGTGAAGATGATGTGCGGGGCCTTCGAGCATCTGCACTATAATACTACGGCGGAGATAGAGAACTGTGATAGCTGGTATTATCTATAGGTCACTGTAATTGCTCTGAGCTGTGTAACGAGGAATGGAACAATGATGATGTATTTCTAGTGGCTTTTGAGTGTATATATTAAACATTTTCTTGATACTCACATTGATAGAAAACCACACTTGGGAGAAGATCTTTTACAAACCGAAGTAACAATATGAAATAGCAAAACACATGAGCTAGAATGGCAAGACAATACATCAGGAGCACAGCCTACCCGCATAAGATATATGTACTAGATATGGCCATAATAGTAGTTTTCTATATATAAAATATATATATATATATATATATATATATATATATATAGAAAACTACTACTCCATAGCTAGTATATATATATGACCACACTATTTAGCAGCCAGCCAGGGTGCTAAATATTATTCAGCACCCACCGTTAGGAGAGTAACGTTGACAGATGCAGTTTTTTTATTCCAACAGATATCAATTAGTAGTAATATAGGTTTTTATTTTATTCATGTTGTGCATGCATGTCGACATAAATGTCGTTATTACAGCTACTTTCAAGGATGGTGCAGTAATTGCATTGATTTGGGTGTTGTGTCAAATGATTGAGGGGCTTTCATGGAAATAATTTTATATCTATAGTACAGTAAGTAGTAATAAAACAAATGACTTTTTATCCCACGTCACATTTGCAAATCATATAGGATTAAAAAATTATCATTGTGGATTAAGCTTTCACTAGCCTAAATGAAAAAAGTTAAATTCAAAATGATGCTCAAGTCGTAATTGTTATTTTTCACATACCGCAATATCTGAAATAGATAGAATCACATAATATTAATAGTAAGTATTAAATTGTGAATGAGTTATAGTTTTTATTTGAACAAACCATATAGGAGTAATTTTTTTACTCTTATTCTCGGTTTTATTTTAGTAGTAATTATATTCACTTCACCAGCTGCATGACTTTTTTTCTAAGTTTTTATTCCCTCAGCCTTCATGGGAATAAATTTATATCAGGAGTACATGAAGTAGTAATAAAACAAATGTTTTTTATTCCAACGTTGCATTTTTTATTCTTGCAAATTATATAGGATTATTTTTTATTATTTTTATTACTAATAGTATGATTTTGCTATATAAATAATTCCATTCTAGCATGTGAGTGGTTAATTTTCTTGTAATGTTCGGCCTGCAATAAAACTTTTTTTATCACTATTGGTATGATTTTGTTATATAAAAAATTCTATCCTGACATGTGAGCCATAAATTTTCTTGTGATAATCAACTAGGAGTCAGGTATCCTATCATGCTACTTTTTATTACTTACAGTATTATTTTGCAATGTAAATAATTTTATGTTGACCTATGAGCGGTAAATTTGCTTGTGATAACACTAGCATGTGTGGTCTGTGATCAAGCGTGTGTGGTCTGTGATCAGACTAATTTTTGTTACTACTATACCATTTTGTTATATAAAAAATTCCATGGTAATTTTGCCTATTATAATCAATGGGGACATTTGAGATCCAGACATATTATTTTTATTACTTATAGTATCATTTTGCTATGTAAATAATTTCATCATAACCTGTGAGCAGTAAATTTGATTGTGATGATCACCGACGCATTTAGTCTACTGTCAGAATAATTTTAATTACTAATAATATCATTTTGTTATATAAAAAAATCCATCCTAACTTGTAAGCAGTAATTTTTCATGTGATAATTAATAGAATCAGTACGTAGACATGCTATTTTTATTACTGATAGTATGATTTTGCTATGTAAATAATTCTATCCTAATATATAAAGAATAAATTTGCTGATAGTATTCTTTAGGACTACAAATACGCCAATTAACTTTGTATAGAAGCACGAAGTCCGGAGTGTTTGCGGTTAGAGAAAGCATTAATGCCTGCTGCCACCTTGCATCAGAACCTATCCAACTCCTTGTCCAAATTTTCAACCAGTAGTAAAAATTGTAAACTTTCAACAACACTGGCTTTGTGCATGTTTATATAATGGAATTAAAGAACGGAGGTTAATTCATCAAAACTGCCATGCCTATAATTACAGTAGTAATTGGCCTATAATTAAAGAAGGTAATAATTTGCTACCTTTTATGAATGATCGTCAATGCCTATAATTAATTAACAAAGGTACTAATTTATTTCCTTCAACTCCTCTGCACCAGCACATTATTGGTGATCCAAACCGTGAAAGCCAAGAATTGCCCAGAAATCCCAAAACAGTATTTTTTTCAGTTGTTTGAATCGAGAGCAGTACTACTATTTCAATCATCTATTTGTATTTATAGCAGCAGTAGCAAGCAAAAAAGATAGTATTATTTAGTGTTTATCAAGACCTACACACGCACATTTCTTTGTAACTTCTCGGCCCCATATTCACATAACCGTAAAAAGGAAATCGTGCAGCGAGCAAGTCTCCACTTTAATTAATTTGATTTGAAGTAGTAACTGTTTGAAATTAATTATTACCATTTGGCTATTAGAAACAAAGGTTTGTGGTATTGGATAGGATATTCAAACAAAATTCACTAAATATATAAAAAAACTGGAAAAAATCGAAAACATTCAACACATGTTCAGTGATCTCACATCCATCACATTTGTACAAAAACTAAAACAGAATTCATGACAAAAACAATCCATCAAAATCCAGCAAAATCAGAGATCTGTCATGGCACAGCAGATGGGGTGAAGTCGGCCGAGCGCTGCCGTTGGGAAGGAAGAGCCGTCGTGGACAGAGTGGTGGGCAAAGGGCCCTGCCGAGATCTAGACGTTTCTCCACCAAGAATGCTGCAACCGCCATGGTCGCTGCCGCTGCTCCGCGTGGACGCTAGGGCCGCCACCTGACAGAAAGCAGAGGGGCTGCCGTCGCTGCCGCTACTCCGCGTGGCCACTAGGGGGGAGGGGCCGCCGCGACCACCGGTTGAGGATGAGGCCATCGTGGGTTGGGATCAGGGGCTTCACCGGTTGCATGAAGGTGGCACCACGGTCAAAGAGGAATAGGGTGGATGGAGGAATAGGGTGAAGGTTGCCGATGCATCTAATATATAATAATCAGTGAGAGAGAATTAATGAGAGAAGGGGAGGGATAAATACAAGGAAAGACATTTAATTCCATTGACCATGGTTACGTTACTATATTATTACATTTAATTCCATTGACCATGGTTACGTTACTATATTATTACTTTGGGTATTGTCTAGAATGGCTGGTTAGAATTGACGGCACTCTGTTAGGGTGTCAAATGTTATTCAGCAGCCTGTGAGCTAAATAGTAGTTTTCTATATACATAGAGAGAGAGGGTCTCTAGCATTGTTCATCTATTTGACATTTTTTTATTTTTAGTTTTTTATTATAATTTTGAAATTTATATTTTTTAATTTTTTTTTATTTTTTAGTTCCAAAGCACACGATAAAGAGCCTGTAGTATTTTTATTTTTAATCTTTTATTTTATACATGTATGATCGTACGTATCGGAGTGAATGCAGTGTGGTAGTCTATATCAATTATAGTAAGAAAAGACATATAGTCTTTTTCTCAGGCCCGTATAGTTTTATATTGAACTGTTATAGATATTTTTTTTTATCTTTTTTAGTTCCTACTTTCCAAAAATTTTTATTATTTTTTAGTTTTAAATTTATTTAAGCTTTTTTATTCTCTTCTTTTTCTCATTTATTTTTTAATTTTTTGTTTTATACAAGCAGCGATCACACGCCGTAAAATGTGTGTAGTATGGTGATTCATATCAATCATGACAATAAAAAGTTTGTAATATTTCTATCAGACCTGTGCATCTTTATATTGGGTTGTCATTAGACCATAACAATAATTTTAAGTACTTATCCATGTTATTGTACATATATTGTTTCAGTATATACAAAAAAAACTAACTCGTTTTACCGCTTGCAACAAATACTTAGCAAGAACCAGCGCAGCGGAGCACGCCCATCTGTGCTAGTAGACACTTAAAGTTGGTGAATGTTTCTCAAGCACGCTTCTCCTCCTTGATCTGTCCGTTTTTACCTAAAACCAGAACAATTTGCAAAACCCATGGTATTGACACACTGAGCTGAGCAATCAAGTTATTAGATAATCAAGAAAATACAAACATCATCAATAACTCTTCCACATGACAGAAGCAAGGATGGAATCAAAAAAAGTCTACTTATCCAAGTAAGTACTCAGACAATTTTAATAATTTTTCCAATTTTAAACAACCACCCTTGAGAGATTTAATCTTAGAACAAGCCATGATTAATGATGTTATAAAGCTTGCTTCTAATGATAATTTTTTAGAGGATACAAATGCTAAAATGGATGACTTTCCTTCTCCCATAAAAGATCAACTCAATCATAATAAAAAGATAGAAAAGCAATTAGCATATCTAGCTACTGCTTTGCCTTTTGCTACCAACCCTGAGCAGGTCCAAGCTGTAACAACTAGAGGAGGGAGAGACACTCTTGATCCTCCATATCCAAAGGGGATAGAGAGGAGGCAGACAACACCAAATGTACTAGTTTGACAGAAGAAAAGAAGGATGATGAAGTTACAGAATTGGAGACACCAATGCAAGAGATGCAACAATATTTTCATGACACCAACTGAAGAATCATGGTCCCTTGTGTTTAGGCGATTAACGACAATGCTAGGTCACTATGACTAACGTGTGTTTTGCAGAGGCAAAGTCATTTGAGTTAGGTCATTAGTGATGCTAGATGAATGGGCTTAATGGATATTCATGCCCCCAAGATGGAAATCGTTTCGGTTTCAAAGGATGGCGATACAAGTTCAAGACTAGGCTAGTCCTTAGTGTCATAAGGTGTGAGAAGGGCACTAAGTATAGCTAGGACTTTGTTTTTCCTTTGACCGTACTATAAAGGGGGGTTTGAGGTTAGTAGCTTGACCTAGGAGAGTTTGGGAATGTCGGTGTATGCACATTTGTCACAACTAGTCCTACAGACCCTGCTAATAGCCCTTGAGATGGTAGGAGCAAAACCCCTTTGAGAGACTTAGCGAAAAGAGTTGAAATAGGGGGAGAAAGAGGCTCCAGACCAATTTGCCAAGGAGGCGTCGGATCATGCAAGGTAGTCAGATGGTCTTGCCTTAGGCGCCAGCTCAGTGTAATTGAGCTCCGGACCACCTGTCTGGAAGGCGTCGGAACAGAGGCGAGTGGTCCAACGACCCCTTTCAAAAGAAGTGAGCCTTAGAGTGAGCTCCGGACTAGTCCGACGGTGTGTCCGACGGCTAGTCCGACGCTTCTAGGCAGAATGGAGTTCCAACTCAGTAAGGACCCTGGCTCCGGACCAGTGCGTCGGACCAGGGCTCCAGACCAAGGAGAGTGGTTCGGAGGTTCGAAGATGAGATGAGTTTTCAACTCAGTGAGCACCCTGGCTCTGGACCAGAGCGTCAGACCAGGGCATCAGACCATAACGAGTAGTCTGACGGTGCCTGTTTTCAGTTGGAGTTTGAACTGAGAGTGAGATCCGGACCAGTTTGCATAGTCTGGTGGTATGAGCTCCGACTAGTCCGGTGCTTTCGCAGAGAAGAGAAAAGGTAAAAATGGCTAGTTTTGAAGGTGGGGACTATTTATAGTTGCCCTCCTCATCCAAGTGAGCTCTCTTGCCCATTGTTTCAGTTGAAGGAACCTAGAGAGAGTTCTTGGAGAGCCAAGTGCCTAGAGAGGGAGAGATTAGAGAGAGTTCATCTTGTTCTTCCCTCCTAGAGTGATTAGGAGTGACAAGTGTGCATCCATCCACCTTCCTAGCCTCGAGTTGGTCAAGTGAAGGTCTTGTGCTTGTTACTCTTGGTGTTCGACAACACCTAGACGGTTTGGTGGTGTTCGGAGGAAGTGATTGCCGGAAGATTGTCAGCGGCTCTTCTCCATGCTTCTGTGATCGGTTGTGGGCGATTCACCGAGCCAGAGTGGCAAAGAATCAGCCCGTAGAGAGAACTCTACCCTTGCGCGGGTAGAGGGGGAGATATACCTTGCGAGGTGCTCCAACGAGGACTAGGGGGAGTGTCCGACTCCTCGATACCTCGGGGAAACATCGCGTGTCACCAATTCTCTATCCCTAGCTCTTTACATTTCCGCATTACCTTTCTGTTTGTGTTCTTTCAATTCCTACTAGAATTGTTTAGGTTGTCTTTCAATTCATATGCCTTGCTACCGCTTTCTAGTTAGGACACACATCCGGTAGGCACTAGGGGGTGATTGGCATTGTTAGGTTTTAATATTGCTTTAGAAATTTAAAAGAAGTCCAATTCACCCCCCCCCCTCTTGAGCATCTTGATCCTTTCAATTGGTATCAAATCTTGGTTGATCTCAAATTAGGCTTTACCGCCTAGAGCAAGATGTCCCATGGGGATGGACCCCCTCCCATGTTCGATGGAGACGACTTTCCTTATTGTAAAGTTCGTATGGAAGCCTATCTAGAGGTCGTCGATGTCGGCGTTCATAGAGCCGCCACTCAAGGTGGTTCGGTGTTCGCCGAAGATCCTTTCTTTGACAAGAACAATGCTAAGGCTAAAGACATTCTCTTCCGAGGCATTGGCAAGGATGTGTTCAACCGTGTGTGGAATTGCAAAACCGCGCATGAGATTTGGACAAACATTTGTGCTCGACACGAGGACACCAAATGTGAAAGAGAAGAGCGCTATCACCTCATCATTGCTAAGATGAATTATTTTACCATGCTATCTCATGAAAATGCTAATGAAATGTATTCTCGCTTGAATGTGCTTGTAGAGGAGTTGAATGGCCTTGGGCTCACCCAAATGACACCGGCGGATGTGGTGCGCAAGATACTTTGTGTCTTACCAATAGACAAGTATAGCCACATCGTCACAGTCCTTCATCAAGGCGATCTCTCCGCAACTACACCAACACAAGTGTTGGGCAAGATCAACGCTCATGAGATGTACATGAAGATCAATGATGGAAGTTCAACCTCCTCCAAGAAGAAAGAGAAGGAAGAGAAGAAGGACTTGGCTCTCAAGGCATCTTCCAAAGAGAAGTGCAAGATTCAATATGTCATTGAGAGCACAAGTGATGATGATGATGATGATGATGATGATGAAGACAACATCGCTCTTATGGTGAAGAAGACCACCAAGATGTTGAAGAGGCTAAACAAGAATGGAGTCAAGTTTGACTCAAAGAAGAAGAAATTCTTCACAAGCTCTTCAAGGAAGCCAATCTCCCAAATGAAGTGCTACAATTGCGGCACTCTTGGTCATCTAGCTCATGCTTGCCCCGAAGAGAAGAAAGACAAGTTCAAGAACAACAACAAGTTCAAGAACTACAAGAAGAACAAGGGTGGCAATGATGACTCAAGTGATGATGACAAGAAGTAAGACAAGCCATACAAGAAGAAGAAGAACTTCGACTTCCACAAGAAGAAGAAGGATGGCAAAGCTTACATTGTGGGTGATTGGCTCACCGACATTGAGGATTCTAGTGATCCCTTTGATGATGAAAGTGAAGATGAGAGGGTGGCCGCTTTGGTGATTGGTTCTTCGCTTCCACCGCCACCTCCTCCTTCATCACCGGGCTCATCCTCTACACACCTATGCCTCATGGATAAAGGTGACAAGAAGGTACAAATAGAGGATGATGATGATAGTGGTGACTCAAGTGGTAGTGACGATGATGAAACACCATCCTATGATGAGCTAATTAAAATTTGCAACAAGTACGCTAGAATCATAAGGAGGTACAAGGGTAAAAATGACAAAGTACTTGAGGTCAAAGAAAACTTGCATGCTAAGCTTGACACCTTGACTAGTGCTAATGATTATTTGAAGCTTGAGATTAACAATCTCACATCTAGCACTAGGGAAGCTCAAAGCCTCTCTTAAGCAAGCTAATGAGAAACATGATAAGCTTGAGAGGTCAACACAAGAGCTACACACAAGGTACAACTTGCTAAAAGATGACTACCAAAATGTCAAGAAAGAACATGGCACACTAGTGATAGCAAATGAATTGCTAAATCAAGATCTTGCTACACATGTTGCTACTAACCCATGTGCTAAGTATGATAGTGATACCTCTTGTGATATCTTGATTGATGATGTGGCTCTTGAGCAAAGTGCTAAGTGCAAGGGCAAGAGAGTTGTTGAAGCCGACAAGTATGATGACTATGTCAAGATGAGAGAAGAGAACTCAAAGCTCAAGGAAGAGCTAATCACTCTCAAGTCTAACAAGCCAATTGTCATCAAGCCGGCTCAAGAAGAAGACAAGGATGCTATCACCTTGATCACCTCTCTTAGAGAAGAAATTGCTAAGCTCAAGAGTGACAAGACCAAGCTTGCAAGTGGGTTTGAGAAGTTCACTAAGGGTCACAACCTTCAAAGTGAGCTCTTGATGAACACTGTTGTCAAGAATGACAAGACCGGTATTGGGTTCAAGGAGAACCAAGTCATGAAGGCAAAGGTCAAGATTGAGGCCAAGAACTACTACAAGAATAAGTACAATGGCTACAATCAAGAATACTCAAAGCCCAAGCCAAGAAGATGTTTTGAGTGTGCTCAAGTGGGTCATTTCGCTTATGATTGTAAGACTCAACCACCCAAGACCTTTCCCAAGCACACTAGGCCATTTGCTCATGATGCTCACTATGTCATCAAGAAGGACAACAAGGGTAGACCACTAGTTGTGTTTCTTGGTCCACCAATGAAGAACAAGCCTAGAGTTCTTTGGGTTGCAAAGGAGTTGGCTACCAAGGCTATGGGGCCCCGCTTTGAGTGGGTTCCCAAAAAACAAGCCTAACTCCAAGTTGCTTGTGTGTAGGTGAACTACAAGACCGGTGGAAGTCATTGGGTGATTGATAATGGTTGCACTCAACATATGACCGGTGACTCCCGGATGTTCACCACACTAGATCAATATTGTGAAGGGTAAGACAAGATTACCTTTGGGGACAATTCAAAAGCCAAAGTCCAAGGTCTAGGCAAAGTGGCAATCTCCAATGATCAATCAATATCCAATGTCTTGCTAGTACAATATCTAAGCTTCAACTTGCTTTTTGTGGGTCAACTTTGTGATCTTGGATTCCATTGTCTATTCACTCCAACCGAGGTGATTGTGACCAAGATTGAAGATTCATCAATAATATTCAAAGTGTTTCGGCACAACAACCTCTACTTAGTGGATTTCACCTCAAATGAAGCCGAGTTGCAAAGATGTCTATTCTCCAAGAGTTCTTTGGGTTGGCTTTGGCATAGAAGATTAGCTCATGTGGGCATGTCAACTTTGAAGAAACTTGTCAAGAAGGAGATGGTTAGAGGTGTGAAGGATGTGGTGTTTGATAAGGACAAGTTGTGTAGTGCATGTCAAGCCGGCAAGCAAGTTGCCAACACCCATCTCACTAAAGCCTTCATGTCAACCTCAAGGGTCCTAGAGCTACTCCACATGGACTTATTTGGACCTACCACCTACGCAAGCCTTGAAGGAAATCTATTTTGCTTAGTGGTAGTTGATGATTACTCTAGGTACACTTGGGTGTTCTTTCTCCAAGACAAGGGAGAGACTCAAGCTATCTTCAAGAAGTTTGCAACTAGAGCACAAAATGAGTTTGAAGTGAAGATCAAGAAGATAAGAAGTGACAATGGCACCGAGTTTGTGAACACCAAGATTGAAGATTATTGTGATTAAGTGGGGATCAAGCATGAGGTATCCACCACATATACTCCACAACAAAATGGTGTTGTAGAGAGGAAGAACCGGACGCTCATAACTCTAGCAAGATCTATGCTTGATGAGTACAACACTCCAGAGAAGTTTTGGGCGGAGGCCATCAACACCGCTTGCTATGCAGCAAACCACCTCTTCATCCAAAGGCTATTGAAGAAGACTCCCTATGAGCTTGTGAATGGGAAGAAGCCGGATATTTCATTCTTCCGGGTGTTTGGTTGCAAAGTGTACATCTACAAGAAGCGCCAACACTTGGGTAAATTCCAACGGCGGTGTGACCTTGGTTTCCTTGTTGGATATTCGCTTAAATCCAAGGCATACAGTGTATTTAACAAAGCCATCGGCTTAGTTGAAGAAACGTATGACTTGGAATTTGATGAAACTAATGGCTCCCAAGGAGCGCTTGAGGATATTGATGTAGGTGATGAACCCTTGAGGGAGGCAATGAAGAATATGCCAATTGGTGCTATCAACCTGCAAGAGGTGGAAGAAGTTGAAGATGAAGCTAATCAAGTTCCTTCTCCACCTCACACGCCGCAAGTTGAAGAAGATCAAGTGAGGGAAGCTCAAGAAGATACCTTCATCCCTCAAGATCAAGCCGAGGCTGAAACAAGCAATGTTGCAGCACAACATCTGAAAGATCTCTAGTGTTTTGGTTAATTTATGAAACCTAAGTACTAACCTAGCTTTAAGTGGTTGAGTAGGTTAAGTACCCTATGGAGAAGATGAAGGAGACAAGTGATGGAGCAATGTGAAGGCTAAGGAGAAATGCCAAAAAAGCTCACACATGGAAATAAAGGAAGAAGGAGGAGACCCTAAGCTATTCAAGGCAAAGGTATAACTAGGGTTTTCCATTTTGGTGATCAAGACACATTGAAAGGATCAAGATTCCCAAGAGGGGGGTGAATTGGGCTTCTTTTTAATTTCTAAAGCAAATATAAAAACCTATCAAATGCCAATCACCCCCTAGTGCCTACCGTCCGTGTGTCTTAACTAGAAAGCGGTAGCAATTCATGGGAATTAAAGGCAACCTAAGCAATTCTAGAAGGAAATGTAAAAACAAGACGGAAAAGTAAAGAGCTAGGGAAAAGAGAATCTCATGAATGCAGCGATTTTTTCCCGAGGTATCGAGGTGTCGACACACCCCCCTAGTCCTCGTTGGAGCACCTCGCAAGGTATTGCTCCCCCTCTACCCGCGCAAGGGTAGAGTGCTCTCTACGGGCTGATTCTTCGCCACTCCGGCTCGGTGAATCGCCCACAACCGATCACAAGAGCTTGGAGAAGAGCCGTCAACAATCTCCCGGCGGTCACTTCCTCCGAACACCACCAAACCGTCTAGGTGCTGTCGAACACCAAGAGTAACAAGCACAAGACCTTCACTTGACCCTCTCAAGACTAGGAAGGTGGATGGATGCACACAAGTCACTCCTAATCACTCTAGGAGGGAAGAACAAGATGAATTCTCTCTAATCTCTCCCTCACTAGACTCTTGGCTCTCCAAAAGATTTCTCAAGGTGTCACCAGCTGAAACAATAGCCAAGCTATCTTCTAAGGTCCAAGGAGGCAACTATAAATAGTCCCCACCTCCAAAACTAGCCTTTTTTTACTTTTTCTTCTTTCTGCGTAGCCACCGGACTAGTCCGGAGCTCACACCACCGACCATGCACACTGGTCCGGAGCTCACTCACGTTTCAAACTCAGGCAGCGTCGGAGTACTCTGCTTGGTCCGACGCACTGGTCCGACGCTCTGGTCCGGAGCCTCGGTGCTCTCTGAGTGAAAACTTATCTCTCTTTTACACACCACCGGACAACTCTCCTTGGTCCGGTGCCCTGGTCCGACGCTCTGGTCCGGAGCCAGGGTGCTCTCTGCATAGACCAAACTCCCTATCTTGAGGCGTCGGACTAGCTGTCGGACACATCGTCGGACTAGTCCGGAGCCTTCGGACTCTCTGAACCAAGCCACCGGACCACTCTCCTATGGTCCGGTGCTTTCCAGACAGGTGGTCCGGAGCTCCTCGAGCTGAAAAACTGCCTAAGTCAGGGACCACCGGACTACTCTCCTTGGTCTGGTGCCTACTTAGCAGAGTGGTCCGGAGCCTTTTTTCTCCCTCTCTATCAACCGTTTTCGCTGAGGTTTCTCAAGGGATTTTTCTCCTACCACTTCTAGGGTTTATCAAAGGCTGAAAGCAAGGTCTCTAGGACTGGTTGTGACAAGTGTGCATATACCCACTTTCCTAAACTCTCCTAGGTCAAGCTACTAACCTCATACCCCTCTTTATAGTACGGTCAAAGGATAAACAAAACACCTAGCTATACTTAGTGCCCTTCTCAACCTTATGGCACTAAGAACTAGCCTAGTCTTCGTCGAGTATCTCCATCCTTTGCAACTGAAGCGATTTCCATCTTGGGGCATGAATGTCAATTAAGCCCATTCAAAATATATCACTCATGACCTAACATATATGACTTTGTCTCTGCAAAACACACGTTAGTCATAGTGATCTAGTATTGTCGTTAATCGCCTAAACACAAGGGTCCATGATTCTACACACATAGTGTGTGTGATCACATTTAGGATAGGTAACCGTAATATTAAGAGGGGAAAATAGTTAGTGGTTACACCTATCAAGTGCCATTAGGAGTTCATCACATGCATTGCATATAAAACCTAATGAGCAACCCTTGTAAAACTTGTTAAAATATGCCACACACGTGCACAAGTTAGTGAAACACTTGGTGGTGGCACATGAGATCAAGGGAAGCAAAGAGGAAAGAAATCAGACCAAGACAGAAGCTCCAGACCAGTTTGCATAGGAGCACCGGACCAAGGCGAGTGGTCCAATGGCTGCTCCTAGCACTAAAGTCCAGGCAGTGAAGCTCCGGACCAGAGGTGAAACGAAGCACCGGACCATAGACAAGTGGTCCGGTTGCTCAGTCAACAGAAGAGCCAGAGTCAAAGGGACCTCCGGACCAGTCTGCATGGTTTGGTGGTGAGGGTCCGACTGAGAGGTCCGGAGCCCGGGTGCTCTCTGCATGGAATGATCAAGGCTCGGTGGAGGCTCTGGACCACTCGGCATGGTCCGGTGGTGCAGTCCAGAGGTGTGGTCTGGTGGTCGGGTGCTTACTAGATTCAGACTTTGGCTGAGGCCAAGGCGTCGGACCAAGGCGAGTGGTCCGACGGTGACTAATCCAGCGCGCCAACGGTCGAATTTCAAAGCGTCGGACCACCTGCTATAGTCCGACGGTTGTGACTAAAAGTGGTCCGGTGGCTACGCTTATGCAGCTCTAAAAGTGAAAAACGACTAGTTTCTTTGAGGAGACTATTTAAGGGTGCGCGGCTGGTTCAAGGTGTCTCTCTTGCACATTTGGCTATTGCATACTCTTGTGAGAAAACCACACACACTCCCACTCATCTCATAGTTGATTGTTCATCATTTTGAGTGAGATTTGAGTGTACAAGTGCATTGCATGAGTGATTCATCTTAGTGGCACTTGGGAGTTGATACCGCTGATGTGATTCTTGTTACTCTTGGTGATTGCCATCACCTAGACGGTTTGGAGCAAGCGGTGTGGATTCGAGAAGCTTGGTGATTGTGCTTCGTCGACCACAAATGGTGATTGTGAAGGGGTTCTTGTGCCTTCCCCGCGGGAGATCGCAAAGGTAACTCTAGTGGATTGCGCGTGTCATTGAGTGCCCTCTCTTGTGTTGGTTGTGCGGCACCCGGTGACGGGTTTGGTGTGTGATGCCAATCAGCTCGTGAACCTCCAAGTGAGTGAGCCGACACAACGAGGACGTAGCTAGTTGGCAAACTAGTGAACCTTGGGAGAAAAATCAAGTGTCAACTCTCTTGTCTCCCTTGTGATTGTTTGGTGATCTTGGAGTTCTATTGATTGGCTCATTACCTCGACACGGCGGTAATCACCCAACCTATCTCTTTCATACTTTCTTAGTATATTAGGGTGTGCCTAGAGGGCTTCTAGAATTGTGCTAGGATTTGAATGCCTTAGAGCTATACTAGGGTAGAAATTGTGGTTAGGTGGCTTTGCATCCTCTAGTAGGCTAGTGCAATCCTAGCTTCGCCATATCTTTGTCTAACTTGTTGTTGAGTTTGTTTTTAAGTTTCAGATTAGGCTATTCACCCCCCTCTAGCCTTGGATTAGGACCTTTCAACATCCCCCTCCTCAAGTTCATGATAGAAGATCAACACCTATTCTTCAAGCTCACCCCCATGATCAGATCATAGGAAGTCCATCAAAGAGAGTTATGACTCGCTCTAGACTTGCATCTTATGTTGAACATCACTCGTTTGTTTCCTTTGTTGAGCCTACTAGTGTTAAGGACGCACTTGCGGATCTGGATTGGGTGAATGCCATGCATGAAGAACTCAACAACTTCACCCGGAACCATGTGTGGACACTTGAAGAAAGGCCAAAGGGAGCAAGAATCATTGGCACCAAGTGGGTGTTTAGGAACAAGCAAGATGATCAAGGCGTAGTTGTGAGGAACAAAGCAAGATTGGTGGCAAAGGGGTTCTCCTAAGTAGAAGGACTTGATTTTGGAGAGACCTTCGCCCCGGTTGCAAGACTTGAAGCCATTCGTATCCTTTTGGCGTATGCTTCACATCACAAAATGAAACTCTTTGAAATGGATGTGAAGAGCACTTTCTTAAATGGTTTCATCAATGAACTTGTCTATGTCTCACAACCTCCCGGGTTTGAAGATCCAAACTTGTCTAATCATGTTTATAGGTTGTCCAAGGCTCTCTACGGATTGAAGCAAGATCCAAGGGCTTGGTATGAGAGGCTAAGGGACTTTCTACTCAAGAAGGGCTTCAAGATCGGGATTGTCGACACAACACTATTCACCAAGAAGCTTAATGGAGAAATCTTTTTTGCCAAGTATATGTCGATGACATTATATTTGGGTCAACAAACCAAGATCATTGCAAGGAGTTTGGTGACTTGATGTCCAAGGAGTTCGAGATGTCCATGATTGGCGAGCTTACCTTCTTCCTTGGCTTCCAAGTGAAGGAATTGAGGGGGGGCACCTTCATATCTCAAGAGAAGTACACTCATGATCTACTCAAGAAATTTAATATGGAGGATAGCAAATCAATCAAAACCCCATTGCCTACTAATGGACACCTTGACCTTGATGTGGGAGGTAAACCAATTGATCAAACTCTCTATCGTTCGATGATTGGTAGTTTACTTTACCTCACCGCATCTAGGCCGGATATCATGTTTAGTGTGTGTATGTGTGCTAGGTTTCAAGCAAGCCCTAAGGAGTCGCATTTATGTGTGGTTAAAAGAATCCTTAGGTACATAAGACACACCCCTAGCATTGGCCTTTAGTATCCCAAAGGAGCTCCCTTCCAACTAGTTGGCTATTCCGATTCGGATTATGCCGGGTGCAAGGTTGATAGGAAGAGTACCTATGGAGGGTGACATTTGCTAGGAAGATCACTTGTTTCTTGGTCCTCTAAGAAGCAAAATAGTGTGGCATTGTCAACCGCCGAGGCGGAATACATTGCCATGGGATCAAGTTGTGCACAAATCTTATACATGACCCAAACACTTCTTGATTACGACATAATTTTAAAAGATGTTCCACTCTTGTGTGATAATGAAAGCGCCGTAAAGCTTGCTAACAACCCAGTTCAACACTCTCGCACCAAGCACATTGATATTTGTATCACTTTCTTAGAGATCATGTGGCTAGGAAAGACATCACACTAGTTGGAGTTAAGAGCGAAGAGCAATTGACGGATATCTTCACTAAACTACTCGATGAAACAACCTTTTGTAGGTTGAGAAGCGAGTTGAATTTGCTTGATCACTCAAACTTCACTAAAAATGAGATTGTGTGAACCATGCATTCATATGTAATATAACATGTTTAATCTTTAGTAATGCACATATGCTTGGCTAACACGGTTAAGATAACCATCGTCAAAGCGTGTGACAAAAGCTTAACCGCGGTTTAAACTTGCAAGCAACCTAGATTCATTTTACGTATTGCATTGCATATGCATGTGTGTTTCTTGTTGCTTCCTTTTCGGTTAAGTTTGATCATCCTCTAGGTTCGTCACTTAGGGGAGAATTCAAAGCTCTAGCTGTAGCTAATACCCCTCTTGTGCCCCTATGGTGATCCTTGGAGCTTTATTGAACTATTTTCCTATGAAAACTAATGCTAGCCTATGGCAAACTATTTTTAAATTTGAGGTTTGAGAGATGGTTCTTATGCCAAGTCCAACAAGTGTTTCTTTCTGCTCTTTTGTGTTGGTACTTGGCTAAGAGAAAAGATTGGAGAGAAAAACAGGAAAATTCAAAGCAAATCAAGCGTTGGACCACCCTCCGGACCACTCTGCTTGGTCCGACGCCAAGTAGTCCGACGCTCGGTCACTCCTTGCGTAAAACTTCCCGTTCACATAATCGTGTCGGACCACCTGTCCGACGCTCCTCCGGACCAGAGACGAATGGTCCGACGCCTCCAGTCAACGCCAAACAGTTCAGTCAACGGACCGTCGGACTACTTCCTTTAGTCCGACGCTTCATCCGATGCTCTAATCCGGAGGTCGGGTGCACACTGTGTTAAGTCTATTTTTCTTCTCAAAACCGTCGGACCACCCCTTCGGACCATGACGAGTGGTTCAACGCTCGGAAATTTTGTGATACCCCCCCCCCCCCCGCGGGCTGATCTATTCGGCAATTGCCTTTTCTTCAACCGTCCGTACGCTGCGTCGCCGTCACCCGCCCTAGCTCCGTCGCTCTCCCACGCCGTCGCCCACGCCTCACTCGCGCCGCCGGTGAACTTCACCGGAGGGCCGCCGCACCTGCCTCCCCTGCTCTGCCCCCTCGCCTCACCGCAAGCAACAACAGCAGAACCGCCGCCACCACAGAGCTCGCCGCCGAGGTCCCTCTCGCCAGCGACCATCCACCATTCCTGCTTCATACCACCCTGCCAGGCAGCTTCACCCCACCTAGGGTTTATCCCTCTTCACATTGCCATCCTAAGAAGTTTTCCCCCTCGGGTTTGCCTAAAACCTAGGGTTTGAGGTTTCGTTGTTGATTCGTCCAATTCCGACCTCGTCATCGATCGTTGCCTTCGCTTCATTGTCTTCTAGGGTATGTCATTGATCATAGTTTTAGTGTTTTGTCTAGCTATCGATCACTCATGCCTTAGTTCAATCTCCAATTCACTAAATCTTTCTCGCTAATTGTGATACCCAGTTGGTTATATTCCTTGTGGAGTGTGGCTCGGAGTTTGAGTTGCTTTGCTTAGTATGCTCGCTTACCTCAGGTACCATGGCAGTATTTCATTCTATCTCTTATCTAAAATGCTTGCTTCCATACGGTATCTCGTCTCTAGAATTTATATATGCTTATATATCCTGTCTATTCTATCTAGCAGCATCAGTGGTAGTTACAACTCGGGCAAAGCTCGCGAGTATGGATTGAGGCAAAGCCTCAGAAGGGTCAGTCCAGTGGCTTACAGGCCCCTCTGTCAGTTGATACTTGCAGTTGACAGTTGTTTGTGATAGAGGAAATTGATCAGTGGGCAGTGGTTCTTGTGCCTTGTCAGTGGGCTTGTGACAGTTGATTCTTGTCAGTGGGTAGTGTTCTCTTTGTTGATCAGTATGGCTCGTGGTTCTTGTGCTCGTGTCAGTGGTTCTGGTGATGACACTCCTCCCCCTTCGCGTCCTTCTAAGGAAAAGGGGAAGAAGAAGATGGTTGAAAAGCCAAAGAAGAAGAAGCGCAAGCTCTGAGAGGCCGAGAAGGCCGAGGCAGTGGCAGATGCAGCGGACCGCGCAAAGCGAGGTGGTCGCCGAGGGTCAGTTCAACTTGGCACCCCTCCGCGGGTTCTACCTCTACCCCTCCTGCTCAGTCCGAGATAGAGGCAACTCCAGCAAAGGAGCAAGAGCTTGTCATTGATGTACTGGGCACACCGCTGGCACCTCTTCCCTGGGGGTGTCACTCGCTCCCATATGGCTCAGACTACTCCTCCACGTGTTGACAGTGCACCTCAGAGTGCCTCAGCAGCTCCCACCTCAGGCTCAGCATCAGTGCACCTTGACTTGAGGGAGCTCACTTCGAAGCAGGTGAAGAAGCTTCGGTTTGTGGAGCTTGAGAAGTGGTGCCCGGATCAGAGGGACCCCAGAGCTTCCCCAGGATGGCACACACCTCTCATGGAGGATTTCTACCAAGCAGCTCAACTTGCATAGATCCAGATACGCCCTCACAGATTTTGCTCTTTGGAGAGCATTGTGGAGATAGCTGGTGAGGAGATTCATTCTTTTCTCACGTACCTTCCGGGACTCGCCGACCTCCTTGGTCGTTCCGGAAATTATATCGAGAGGTGGGTTAGAGAGTTCTATGCTTCAGTATGGGTTGATCCATGTCACAACTTCATACAATACACTTTTAGAGGAGAGCGCTACAGGCTCTATTTGACTCAACTCAGAGAGGCACTTCACCTGAGCTCGACCGCCGAAGAGCTCTGTCTAGACTATGACTACTACAGAGGAGTCTTCTTGCCTTGTCGAGCTCGCGGTGGCCGCACTTTGACTATCTAGGAGGTAGCTCCTCTCTTCAGGCCACCCTTCACAGAGGGTTCACGACGTACTCCGGCAGAGCTACGCCCTACCGTTCACAGGTTGAACGAGGTTCTACGGCGCACACTGTTGCCTCGAACTGGTTACAAGGAAATCCTAACCCACTTACAACAGTTTCTCCTTCAGGCCCTCGTCTCTATGACACCTTTTGACATAGCAGATTTCTTAGTGTCAGAGATAGAGGATGTGATTTCTGATGGCATGAGCGCCCGCAGGCAGTTTCCTTATGCTCACTGGATTTGCTCGATCATTGCTATACAACATGAGGGATCCAACCCCAGAGTCCGTGCGTTACTTGACGAGTCACCGATCTCCTTCCCACCATACAGAGTCTTAGACTCCATTGATAGTCAGTTTGGGAACAGAGTGCTCTGTCTTGTCAGACTCCGGACTGCACCCGCTGACAGAGATGATGTGGATGCTTAGGATGATACTATTAGAGGCGTTGAGCCGCAGGAGCTCCATGACTTGGACACTAGGGTGATGTGACACCTGAGGAGACTTCCTCTGATAGCTCAGATGCTGACTTCCGTCCTATACCCGATATGCCCCCACGGGCTCACGACATTGAGGCCAGGGGTTCCAGTTCTGCAACTGAGTCGATGATGCTGAAGATACTGGACCGGATTCAGGAGCAGCAGGGCTCCCTACTGACTGCTGTCACACAGGTTCAACAGAGACAGGATGAGCTCCAGAGACAGTTTCAGGAGTGACATGAGGAGCTGCAGCTACGGGTTCACTAGAGACACCTTGAGGTCCAGCAACAGATGCTCGCTATGCAGCTTGAGTCCCAGCGCCTGCAGCTTCAGGCCCAGCAGTTCCAGGCTCAGAACATGGCCTTCATGGCCCATATGATGAAGTGGACGGGCATGCCTGCAATAGAGTTCCCTGGTGCTCCACAGATACAGATGATGAGCCAGACTCAGCCGTCTCAGTCAGCTGGCCCTTCAGTGGCTTTCCCAGCTCTTGGCCCCATAGTGGGCTCCCAACATTCAGTTTGCCCCTCAGTGTCCCCGCCAGTGTCAGCCAGGCTCTCTGTCACTCCCACCCCCGCCATACAGTCCAGTGGACTTCAAGGTGCCGGAATGACCACCCCATTCCAGTCTCCAGCTACACAGGTCACCTAGTGGTTGGACACTCTAGGCCCGTCGTAGTAGTTCACTCCACTCACTACCGGCTTCATGCCGATGTCAGCTACACTTGGGTAGACTGCTCGTGACCTTTTAGCGTCATTCTGTGACATTACCGGGCAGCCGTCCCCCACTAGCGAGCAGATAGCAGCTGAGCTTCAGACCGAGCTAATTACACTGACAGCGGGTCAGCACCGCTCTTCATTTGCTTCGTCTGAGGCCACTCACGACAACAGAGCTCCAGCGGTCTCTACTCCTCCAGCTGCTATCGTCACCGATGCCACTGCTGTCACTTCTTCGCCTATCCAGCCTGAGCAGCTAGCTCTAGAGGCACATACAAAGTCAGTGGCAGTGGATCCTACTCCTGCTCCAGCCCCAGCTCCCGCTCCAGCGTCCTCAGAGGCAGAGGTAGCGGGCACGTCAGCTCCTGTCCCCCAGACTGCTCCGCTTCCAGCGACAGACACTCAGGGGGAGGATTCTGATGATGAGACCTACTTGTTAGAGTTCATGGTGCTTGGCCGCTCCACGGCTGCTTCCACTCCGCCTCCAGACACTTAGTTTTGGTGCTTCGACGCTAAAGGGGGAGAGGGAGAGTCAAGTAGATGGGCTAGCTTTAGGGGGAGCTAGTAGGATTCGTTCTTTTGATGTGTAATATACTCTATCGCATCATGCATCGCGTTTACCGTCTTTATGCATTAAGTTTGTGTGAGATGTTTGAGACTTGATGGTTGTGTGACATGTGTGTGAACTCCTTATATATATATCATGTCACTTGGTTGTGCTATATTGCTTCCGTGCTAATCTCTGATCTTTTGGCTATAACATTTACTTTGAAATCAAGTACTATTCTCAATTCTTATCTATTGTGCTTGTCATGGCTTGAATGGTTTAGGCATGTATATGTATTTCTTATTTCTAACCCATACCTATTTCATGTCAAGACATGTTTCTCTTATCAAAATTCACTCATTATTCTATACTCGAGCTTGTATTGTCGTCAATCACCTAAAAGGGGGAGATTGAAGAATCATGGTCCCTTATGTTTAGGCGATTAACAACAATGTTAGGTCACTATGACTAACGTGTGTTTTGAAGAGGCAAAGTCATTTGAGTTAGGTCATTAGTGATGCTAGATGAATGGGCTTAATGGATATTCATGCCCCTAAGATGGAAATCGTTTCGGTTTCAAAGGATGGCGATACAAGTTGAAGACTAGGCTAGTCCTTAGTGTCATAAGGTGTGAGAAGGGCACTAAGTATAGCTAGGACTTTGTTTTTCCTTTGACCGTACTATAAAGGGGGGTTTGAGGTTAGTAGCTTGACCTAGGAGAGTTTGGGAATGTCGGTGTATGCACATTTGTCACAACTAGTCCTACAGACCCTGCTAATAGCCCTTGAGATGGTAGGAGCAAAACCCCTTTGAGAGACTTAGCGAAAAGAGTTGAAATAGGGGGAGAAAGAGGCTCCAGACCAGTTTGCCAAGGAGGCGTCGGACCATGCAAGGTAGTCAGACGGTCTTGCCTTAGGCGCCAGCTCAGTGTAATTGAGCTCCGGACCACCTATCTGGAAGGCGTAAGAACAGAGGCGAGTGGTCCAACGACCCCTTTCAAAAGAAGTGAGCCTCAGAGTGAGCTCCGGACTAGTCCGACGATGTGTCCGACGGCTAGTCCGACGCTTCCAGGCAGAATGGAGTTCCAACTCAGTAAGGACCCTAGCTCCGACTAGTGCGTCGGACCAGGGCTCCGGACCAAGGAGAGTGGTCCGGAGGTTCGAAGATGAGATGAGTTTTCAACTCAGTGAGCACCCTGGCTCCGGACCAGAGCGTCGGACCAGGGTGTCGGACCATAGCGAGTAGTCCGACGGTGCCTGTTTTCAGTTGGAGTTTGAACTGAGAGTGAGCTCCGGACCAGTTTGCATAGTCCAGTTGTATGAGCTCCGTACTAGTCTGGTGCTTTCACAGAGAAGAGAAAAAGTAAAAACGGCTAGTTTGAAGGTGGGACTATTTATAGTTGCCCTCCTCATCCAAGTGAGCTCTCTTGGCCATTGTTTTAGCTGAAGGAACCTAGAGAGAGTTCTTAGAGAGCCAAGTTCCTAGAGAGGGAGGGATTAGAGAGAGTTCATCTTGTTCTTCCCTCCTAGAGTGATTAGGAGTTACAAGTTTGCATCCATCCACCTTCCTAGCCTCGAGTTGGTCAAGTGAAGGTCTTGTGCTTGTTACTCTTGGTGTTCGACAGCACCTAGACGGTTTGGTGGTGTTCGGAGGAAGTGATCGCTGGAAGATTGTCGGCGGCTCTTCTCCAAGCTTCTGTGATAGGTTGTGGGCGATTCACCGAGCCGAAGTGGCAAAGAATCAGCCCATAGAGAGCACTCTACCCTTGCGCGGGTAGAAGGGGAGCTATACCTTGCGAGGTGCTCCAACGAGGACTAGGGGGAGTGTCGACTCCTCGATACCTCGGGAAAACATCGCGTGTCACCAATTCTCTATCCCTAGCTCTTTACATTTCCGCATTACCTTTCCGTTTGTGTTCTTTCAATTCCTACTAGAATTGCTTAGGTTGTCTTTCAATTCATATGCCTTGCTACCGCTTTCTAGTTAGGACACACATCCGGTAGGCACTAGGGGGTGATTGGCATTGTTAGGTTTTAATATTGCTTTAGAAATTTAAAAGAAGCCCAATTCACCCCCCCCCCCCCCGTCTTGGGCATCTTGATCCTTTCACCAACCTCTTACCATTTCCACGCATAAATCAAAAAGTCAAAACTGATGAGCAGTTCAGTAAGTTTGTTGAATGTATTCAAAAATTTATATCAATATTTCTCTGTTAGATGCAATCCAGGTACCAACCTACGCGAAGTATCTAAGAGACATCCTTAACAACAAACGATAACTTCCCACCACTGAAGTGATTGTTAGCATTTCTTAACATCATTACTAAGGTGAGAGATCCCTAGCAACGACGCCAGGAATGAGGGTCACATCTACTAGCATCACTTAAGTTAAGTTGTTATCCCTAACATGACACTAGAGACATGGAAGTATTTCTAATCATGACGCTTACTCATAAGATATAGAGTAAAGGTTATCCACAAGCGCACAGATAAAATACACCCGTTGTAGCATTTCACCCAAAAATGTTCCAGGTATCGTTATTTATACTTTATGTTGGTATACATTAGATGCACATGAGTAAGTTAATTGTTCGCAAGCGCACAGATATAATACTGATGTAGCACTTCATCGAGAGTAACCCATTTTTAATATCGAACCCAAAGAACGGTGTTGTGAGGAAGACTAGTCTATAAACTTAACTCAAATGCATAATCAAGTTAGAAACTAATGATACGAGGAGACAAACCAAGGACTATCTAATTCAGATCACCGGTAAGCTATGTCTTTTATAGATCTTCAGGGGCAATGACTTCAATAAGAGAAGAAAAAGAAGTTCTCTCCTACCAAGCACCTATAAGCCTGCCAAACCTATTATGGGAAACAGACTACAAAGGATTCAACGAAGTTATAAAGTCACCTTCGCGAGCTACCATTATCCAGAAAATCAGGGGACATTCACAAGTAAACCTAGCCTAGGCACCACGCCTACACTATGAAATACTACCTCAATCAAGAAGCTATCAAGATCAAAGTACTCAAAAAGAGTTGCAAACATGAAGAACAATATGAACAATGTTTCTTACTTGAACTAGAAGTTGACTACCAAGGTATCTCAGAATGCAAGTCCCGGGCGAGGAGACTTAATCCCGAAGAATACAGCGACAAAGAAGCACCGACAGGCCGGAACTCTCTCCAACTCTATATCTCTAATCTCTAAACAAAACTAGCCCTAGATTGAACTAATCTCTCTTGATTGCTGGCCTAGATCTACTAGATAGGAAATTAGGGCTTCATGCTCTTGATCTGGCTCTCTCCAGGGGGTACATGGTCCTATTTATAGCCTGGTGGGTTGGACGACAGCCGTTGGATCAAACCGACCTTACGTAGGGCCAAGATGCATCCTCGAAGGTGGTTCAGAAACACTCCGAAAGGGGGGAGATGGTTCCCCTCATAGGGGGTCGGCCGGCCTACAGGTGGGGCTGGCCGGCTCCACATGTCAGCCACGCGGGCTCTCCTTTTTTTTGGTGTCTTCTGGATCCTTCCTGAGTCCTCTAGCGTATGTTTCCATCGGCAATAAGTTTCGTCATTTCTATGCAATTAGATCCCTCTTTCGTCTTTTCTGGGTTGATCCCTGGAAAATAATAATTCACCAAAACTCGTGAAAATTGTTAGTAATAACCTGTATACTCTTCTATTGTCCATGTTTGCTTCAAAGCAATGAGGTCTATTAGTGCAGTCCTATAATCATCACTACCAAACTTAGCTTGAATATCTTGACAGAAAATGGTCCAAGTGACTGTTGGATGACCTAAATTATATGCTTCCCACCATTGGTAGCATTAGCTTGGAAATGCATAGTGGCTGCGGTTAAGGTTGAAAACGAAAACGAAAATTCCCGACCGAATTGCATCGTTTTCTACATTTGACCCTATCGTTTTCATTTTTTTGGGAAAAATTCGAATCCGGTACGAAATTCGGACGAAAAATTCGAAAACGGAGCGGAATTCGGTTTGAGCTTACTTCGACCGATTTCTACATTTCTATATTGTATTCGAAATCCTCCGTATTCGAAATTCGGTAGTAACCGAATTTGGCCCAATAATTCCTATTCCCTAGTCCCACTCCAACAGACTCAGCCCAGCCCAGTAACACAACCCTCCAGTCCCCTCCGGCCTCCACCCGCACGGCCGAACGGCCCACACCCTCCGCCTCCAGCCTCCAGTCCTCCGACTCCTCCCCACACGAGACACGAGTACACGACGCTATCCGAATTTCTTCCCTTCCTGTCTCGTTAAAAAAAAGGTGCTAATTTTTGGTCAAGACACTGAAAACGTCACTTGGATGTTGAAAAAATTTAGCAACACGACGCTTGGATGTTGATTTTTTTTAAAATTCGGACGGAAAAATTGAAAACGAGACACTGAATTTTTTCCTTAATTTTTTTCAGATTCTAAAAAGCTTGAATTTTCGACCGTGGGTCATGCACTCGTTATTTGTTAACTATTATGTGCACTTGAACTAAATCATACACTTTTTAGTTTGGTCATGCAATTTTTAAAGGTATGGACCGTGGGTCGGTATTTCGTATTGAATTTTCGTATGACGTCCGTGTTCGACATAATTCCGATCGAATTGGTTCGTTTTCGAAACACCGAAAGTTCGTTTTCATTTTCGTTTCCGGCTATATCGTTTCCGCTTTCGTGTCCGTATCCAAATATAAAATTAGAAAACAATAGAGGAGTTTTTCGACCGTTTCCGACCGAATTCATCCTTAGCTGCGGTGATGCATAGATTTTCAGTAATAGAGCACATACTGAAGTAATTGTTGCATTTGTTGATCCATATTTTTGGATGTTCACTAACAAAGGTTGGAAATTGCATCTTTGGAAAAGCGTGGTGTGGCAGTTGATCCTTTCTCTTAGTGCTTTCATCTTTGGATTCTTTCTTTTGGTTCTCAAAAGTTGGCTTTAGTTGCTTTGAAGTGCATGTTTTGAAGGTGCCTTTGCCCTTGTCCTCAGCAAACAAATTAGTGAAGGGTGCTTCTTCTTAAAAAAATGATGAACGTTGAACCACCACCCATAGATTGTGCTTCATCGTCAAACTACCGAAGTGTCAACTGAGCCACTGCATTTGCTTTGACATGTTCTGCTATGAACTTCTGGTCAACAGCAACATTGTCCACCCGCCTGTTGTTGTCCGTGAGTTGGGTTCTGAGGTCTTGCTGGATGATGCCTTTGGCATTCACTCTAGCAAACCGCATGTCAAAATTATCCATCATCGAATGCCAACGAGTTTTCTCATCATCATTACTGAGACATTTCATCGAGTAGAATCTGCCTAGAAGGCTTTCGAGGAGTCATGATGAAGAAGATGGGGAAAGCAACAAGCTTGGAGCAACTCTTTGTCTGTCACCACCACACTACCGAAAACACCAACCTCCTAAATTTCACACGAGAACAGAAGCCCGATAACCCTCGTTCATGTTTAGAGTGTGCAAGATGAAAATAAAACGAGATGGGGAAAGCAACAATCTTGGATTGATTGGAAGGTAGAGGAAAGACCGTCTTTGATACCATTTGACAAACTCGTGGCCGCCGAGTAATCTCCCTCTAGCTCTTACTATTTTTTATAATGACTAACAAACATGTTCGTGCGTTGCAACGGAAGAAAAAAAATAAAGGTAAAATAGCCCCCAACTATCATCGAAGGCTCAAATTGGCCCATAAACTATCAAAACGGTCATTTTGACCCATCAACTATCACCGAAGGCTCAAATTGGTCACTGAACTATCAAAACGACCACTTTGGCCCTTAAACTTATGATTTTCGTCTCAATTTCATCCATTATCACTGATCGATGAACACGCGAACAGATGGACTGTGAAAAGATCGAAACTATCCCTCATTATTTTCTTTACTTGTTGGCCGCTCATGACGATTCCAACCTCTGCCGTTTGTTTTAAAAATACCAAAAATATGATTTAATGTTAGAAAATTCATAAAAAAGTTTATTTTAACTTAAAAAATCAATGAGCACAGATTGTTGAAGGTACATAGTACAGAATAATCTCTCTAAACAAATCTAGTACAAAATATATAACCTGGATGCAAATTTGAGAAATTACTCTTCATGAGGAGCTATCGACATGAGACATGATCTTGCTAGTCAGCGCATCCTCCGTGTGGGTCAAGCCACGTATGATGATGTACCATGGCATGATTTTACAAAACACATGAAGTTGACTTGGTTAAGCTAGACTAGAATTTACCTCCGCTTGCATCAACTGTTTCACTTTAACCTAGTTTTGAATTTTATGAGATCATATAAGCTTTAAATATTCTAAGCGAGTAATAACTGGTAGACAATATCTATACCTACCTAATAATAAAGAGATAAAATTTCTCCACCCATTTTTGCATTCAGTTATAAAAAATTCTAGAAACAACTTGCAGGAGCCATGGTATTCTGACTCATTAAGTACCATTACATCTTTGGTCAATGAATCATTCAACATGTTTGGTCATCTAAGTACCCCTTACAGCTTTCCATGCCCACAAAACTAAAACCCAGTTCAGGCATGTCATTTCTTCTAAGCAGTACCACATAGGGAAAAGATTTATCTAGAGTTTGCAAACTACGCACGGCCTGCTGCAGCCAGCGTCGTGGGGAGTCGTGGCGTCGGGCTGGAGGCGATTGGGCGGCGCGGAGTGCCGAGTCGCGAGGTGTTGCGAGAGGCGAGATGGGGGCGGCGCCCAATCACGAGACGGGACGGGACGGAACGACGTAAGGGCGCGGCAGCAACGCAGGGTTAAGTGATTAGGAAGAGAATGGTGGGAGGGCTTAAGTGAATAAATGACTCACCTTCACTAAGTCTATCGGATTAAAATACTATATGCTTGATTAGAGTTTGCGTAGTTTACATAGCTAGTTAGTTTTGATACCATACGCTCTCTTATATAAGATAGTGCTAGAGAATAAAAGAGCCCACGGCCTCTACGTAAGGTGGGTCCCATATGTAATACAATAAACGATTACACAAATTACTCAACTACGCTTCTTCCTAACAATGGGTGGTATTATAGCTGGCCCCTCGGATGCATGCATGATCCGACAGGTACAAACCATCCCACTCAGCCTGGCAAAATGCTCTCCGTCCAGCTCTGATGAACCGAACAAAATGCTGTTGCATGAGATGAACCTGGTGGATATGCGGATGAACCGAACAAAATGCTGTTGCATGAGATGGTGGATATGGGCTTGGCTGGCAGGTACGAGTTCTCCCAACCAATGACGCCCGTAATGACCTGATAATGTTTTTCTAAAATCCGTAGATATTGTAATCGACCCAATCCAAATAATCCTAAAATAGAACAAGCAGCATGCCAGACAGGTAAAGATGAAAACATCTTGTGGTAAAATTTAATTATTGTACTATTAAATCCACGATTAACTGACTAAGATCACTATGGTACTGATCCATAAACAACTGCCTCCAATGCCAATGATGTGAATGCTAGCGGTACAAAACATGTTTGAATACAAACAAGATCCAGGGCTATCTGCTACAGGCAGCTAGCTCTTCATTACAATAGCCCTACAAGTTGGTTCACAAAATATCCTTGTAGGCTTAAACACCTGTGAAGAAATCACAGGGAAAAGTTCAAGCCGACCAATCTCCAGTCCAAAAAATATTTTTTTAAAAAAAGACAGTGCAACGCCCCATGTTTCTGCTGTATTTTTCTCCTACAGCAAAAAAAAATGGCTGTTTCAATCCTCGTTGTGTTGAATCTTTCTCAAAACTCATTCTGTTGAATTTTCGTGGAGTAAAACATATTCCCGGCTGCAGGGAAAAAAAGACAGTGACAGGTACATCAGCAAAAGATTATTAGAAATGTTATGGAAATAAAAAACCTTATCTAGTACAGGAGTAGTAATTAACCATGAGTATAATGTCCGTCATACTGTATAATACATCTATATCTCATCTCACAAAAGTTACAGGCACTCAAAATATGCACAACTTCATGTTACATTTTGCCCAAAATATGTCCTTCCACCCACTTCCACCAGCAAATTTGACAAGAAACAGATTGTCTTCTAGCAAATCTCACAATTTTTAGTATCCACCAGCAAAGGGATGTCATTTTCAATGTCTAGTAGCAAATTTTCCCATACATTTATCTCTCATCTCTTTATTGTGCCCTAATTATATGAATGCAGTTCTAATAATAAATAAGCCTCCAAAGTTTCTTTCAAAATCCACTCCTCCACAGCATACTTTTTTTCCACCACAGTTGAAACCAAATTTCATTACCATTAAAAAAACTCGGCCGGGGCGGTTAAGACTGCCGCCACAGCATTACAAGTAAGAAGAAGGGCCTTCTCACCCGGCCAAGAAACGAAATTACAAAAGTTCGACACAATGTGGAGCATATAGTACTAAAAACTGCCAACCACTTTGTCACCCAAGGTCCACCAGGAGGGGCCTCCAGAAACCAATTAAACGTCAAGCAACAAGACCAGATCACAAGCAAACTCTCCAGCATACTTAAAAAGAGAGAAACAACTTACCATAAGTATGAGAAAAATGAAAGGGACCATGGTCATTTTCTCTTACTACAAAATTTGCAAACCAAAAGCTAAAAAACTAAATTTGAATTAAATTTTCATGTGAAGTGTCAGAAGTTAATGGCAGCGTTTGGATAGGAGAAATGATGCTATTTCTCCTGAGAATCGGAAGAATCAGCTCCAAACAGTATTTCCATCCAGTGATTCAGAATTAGAATGATTCAGCGTTCTAACATTAACATGCAAAATGGCAAGAAATGGCAAGATGCTGCTGGTTTCCAATAGATTCTCTAGTGATGCGCTTCCTACTTGATTTTTTTCAGTTAATCCTTTTTCAGTGCAACAAGTTAAATAAGATTATCTCTCAACCGTGAATAAATTGGAGGCCAGCCAGGGCCTTTGGCACTGTTCATCGATTTGACATTTTTTTAAAAAAAAAATTATTATAATTTTTAAATTTCACATTTAATTTTTTTATTTTTTTTAATTTTCTTTTATTCTTAGTTCCAATTTTATTTATTTATACTTTATATTATCTTAATTATTTTTTATCTTTGATTTTTTACATGACCCTATTTGTCATACGCCTAATGGCACCTCCCTAGTCCACGGCTAATGGGCCAGCTGCGGCCCATGAGGGGCACGCTACAGTACCACAGGTGAACAGTACCCGCGGCGCTACAGTGGCCGCCGGCAATAATATAGAAATAGGAAGTAAATTAGGATATTAGAGTTGGGTTTGGAAAGGAGAATCCAATCTATAAGGATATCTCCCGTAGTTGCTTGGGAAACAAGCAGGGTTTCACTAACCGTTTCGAAACCGGTAACCGTCCACGGGCGGTTTGGCGGTTACCGACAGTAACCGCCCAAACCGGCCCCAAACCGAACGGTTTGCATTTTGAATTCAAACGGCGTAGTTCAAACGGTTTGGGACCGGTAACCAGTCGGTTAGGGCCGGTTACCGACCGGTTTGGGCGGTTCCGCCCCAAACCAAATTTCAAATTTGAAAAAAAAAATCGAAAATGCTGAAAAAATTCCTAAAATTAGTTCATGATTTATAGAGTCGAATGGTGCAAATTTTTTTCAAATTGGAGTTCGTTTGCTATTTATTTTGACGCGTACAAGTTTGAAAAAAAATAAAAAAGATCCTTTTTCTTTTTTTTTCAAACTTGTACACGTCAAAATAAATAGCAAACGAACTCCAATTTGAAAAATTTGTACACCATTTGACTCTATAAATCATGAACTATTTTTAGGAATTTTTTCAGCATTTTCGATTTTTTTTTTCAAATTTGAAATTTGAATTCAAACCGGTACCGAAACCGAACCTGGGCGGTTTACCGGTAACCGGTCGGTTACCGCGGTAACCGTTCGGTTTGAAAAACCCTGGAAACAAGTCCTATAGGGACTATAAATATAGGGAGGATGTAATCAATCTAATCAAGCAAGAAAAGAGCTATTGCTCTCCCTCTACCCCTCTCTCTCTGCTGTCTCTCTCTCTGCCGCCGCCCCTCCTCCCTTCTCCCTGCGCCGCCGCCCTCCATAGCCGCTGCCACCCCCTTCCACAGCCCAATCACCCCCATACGTCCAAGGGCGTATTACATCTGGTATCGCGAGACCAGACGATCCATGGCTTTCACCGCCGCCAACTCCTTGGAGAGCACTGATCTTGACGAGCTAAATCAACAAATCGTCGAACTGGACAAGCGCCTGTACGCCCTCGAGCAAGCACGTCTCCACAACGACACCCCTATCCAAGGCATCCAATCCAGATTGGAAGTGAAGGACGCTGTCGATGACCTTCAAGATGAGACCAAGGGTGTCATGATCTCCACCAACACCTTTTTCGCCAATCAAGTTGCAGAACAGCAGTACGTGACGCCGTCATCATCAATCACCGTCGTCGCCTCTCCCTGTCCTGCCCTACCTGCTGCCCTAGCAGCGCCGCCAGCAGCAGCGCCTCGCTGCTGCCCTGTCACAGCCGCGCCCATGCCCTTCACCTACCAAGTCGGTTGCAGCTTGCTGCTGCCACCATCCCCTTCACCACGTAACCAGGGCAACGCCATCAACACCGACATCCAACCTGGATTGCATCCGGCAGACACCACCAACAGTCTTGACGTCAAAACCATGCACGTCATGATCACCGCCGACCAAACCTTCCCCCACCAGCAGATGGAGGACCCTCATTCATCCGACACTTTGGAGCTCTCCAACAAGGCAACGGACACCTCGTCCGCAACGCCACCAGCATCAGGCACCACCGCCAAGACGACACAACATGCGCCCCTACCTCCAGCACCACAATTGATGATTTGGCTGCAGGTGCAGCAGGCGCCCCCTCCACCACCGCAGGAACCCAACCAGCCCACGCCGCCAGATCAACCTCCACGACGGCCTCACATCATGGCTCAATTGACGCCACCACCCGATCCATCTACATGGCCCTGCCGTCTACAACTTCTCTTCAAGTTGCACTACATGGCCACAGATCAACAAATTCGGTATGTCGTTTTTCATTTGACAGGGGCAGCACACCTCTGGTACATCCGTTCGTCAATGGATGCACCAACCTTGGAGTGGGAGCTCTCTTCACAGGGCCTCATCTGCAACTTCAGCCCTCACATCTGCCAAGACAAGAGGGGCGACCTGGCTCCTGCTCGCCACACCGGTGCCGTGAACGCCTACAACGACGCTTTCACGGTGTCAACACGGCATGATGGCCCCGCCAGCAACCGGCATCACGCCCTTCATCCTACACCAACAATGACAGCCCGCAACTCACCGGCAAGGGCGTTCCTACCACAGTTCGGCTACAACGTCACAGCCGCGATGTACGCCCGCCAGATGGAGCATACCTTACTTTCAACGGCAGACGCGGTGGACCATTCAAAGCTCCGAGTATCCAACACGGACCAGCGCGACTTACAGATCTTCTCCACCACTATTGAAGTCCATGCAACGGCTCCAGCTTCGTTGCTCCAACACGGCGGCGTCGGCTACAACGACCGCCACTACATACCGAGGACTTCGCCCCTGCTACGGGACCTGCTGGCACCAAAGGGGATGACGACTCCCCACCTCCTAGCAGTTGTCCTCCACGAGCACCGCATCGACACCACCAACCTCCTCGACATCAGCAACAACATCATCATCATCCTAGGCACACCTTGGCTTTCAAGCCTTGGGCGCCTTATGTGGGACTTCACCACCATGGAGCTCCAATACTACCATCTCGGCCACTACATCACCTTCACCAACCTTCGACAAGCGGTTCTTCAACAACGGAAATTCCACCGCATCAGCATCAGCATCGCCATCGCCATCGCCACCAGCTTAGCAGCACCTGCTTGGTCATTGGACCAAAGACTGCTCTTTTTCGACGGGTGTGTCTCTATACCTGCAGTCTCGCCACTTCTACTTGATCTCCTACAGGTGCTACTACGAGGAACACCATTTTCAACGCTCCTAGTACCTGGCTGCCACTCTCCATCAACAACGGCCAGCCACAACATTGCCCCCACAGGCATCCTGCTCGGCTACCCTTGGCCAAGGGGCGCCCTTCTATCAGCCACAGTGGTTTTCATCGACGACCTGGGTGGCCAAATGTTCGGCGGCGACGTCTACATCGCTCTTCACTCCGGCTACAACCTACAACGTCTCTTGCCAGATGAGTTCGCCATCGGGCACTTCATGTTTGGCATGATGCTAAACTTGATAACCTCGTCACCGATACATGCCAATACAACAATTTGGCGCCGAATTCCGATCTACATCACGCCCAATATTGACATCTACGTCACCAACCTCATGGCTGCATGCATGAGGGTCTTGGGGAACCATGGAGAAGCCGGTCCACACAACTGCTCCTTCTACGGCTACGTCGACAACGTCCTCTATTGCTTCAGGCTCGCCGCCCACCGTACAAGGGACAACATCGTCATCGCTGCCCCAATTAAGGGGAGCATGCACTTCCACCACAAGACCATTCTCCCTGAGCAGGACCTCCCATCCAATGGAGTCACCAATTGGACTTGGTTTCAGCGCGAGGACGCGCTGACTAGAAAAAGGGGGGAGTGATGTCATACGCCTAATGGCACCTCCCTAGTCCACGGCTAATGGGCCAGCTGCGGCCATGAGGGGCGCGCTACAGTACCGCGGGTGAACAGTACCCGCGGCGCTACAGTGGCCGCCGGCAATAATATAGAAATAGGAAGTAAATTAGGATATTAGAGTTGGGTTTGGAAAGGAGAATCCAATCTATAAGGATATCTCCCGTAGTTGCTTGGGAAACAAGTCATATAGGGACTATAAATATAGGGAGGATGTAATCAATCTAATCAAGCAAGAAAAGAGCTATTGCTCTCCCTCTACTCCTCTCTCTCTGCTGTCTCTCTCTCTGCCGCCACCCCTCCTCCCTTCTCCTTGCGCCGCCCCTAAACCCTAGCCGCCGCCCTCCATAGCTGTTGCCACCCCTTCCACAGCCCAATCACCCCCATACGTCCAAGGGCGTATTACACTATTCAGCGGAGTGCATATAATGTGATCTACATTAATTGAAACGAGCGACAAAGAGCATGTAGTATATCTATTTTTAATCTTTTATTTCATACATGTACGATCCTACGAATCGGAGTGCATGTGTGGTAGTCTATTTATAGCAATAAAAAACATGTAGTCTTTCTATCAGGCCAATATAGTTTTATATTGAACTGTTAGAGATGTTTTTTAATCTTTTTAAGTTTTTAATTCCTAAAAACTTTTATTATTTTTTAGTTTTAAATTTATTTAAGCTTTTTATTCTCTTCTTTTTCTCATTTATTTTTTTATCTTTGGTTTTATACAAGCAACGATCATGTTAGAGTAATAGGAATAGTACCATATTGTCTAGCCACATGAAGTGTTAGTCCTATGTACCCTATATAATCAGCCCATGAGGCCCAATGCAATATATCCAATATTCCACCAATTATACTATCTTTCATGGTATCTTTCGCCTGGGTTTAGATCCTAACCCTAGCCGTCGCCGCTTCCGCCACGCGCCCCCGGGGAGGGATCGATCTCCGCCGGGGGCAGCGCCCTTGTTTACGCGCTCGATCCTATTGATCCGGTTGCCATCGTCGTCGTAACGCAGCAGATCGGGATCTTCCCTCGTCGTCGGGCCGCCGCCGCCTTGTCGTCGGGCTGCCGCCGGCGCCTCGTCATTGGGCCGCCGCCGCCGTCTCGTCCTCGGACTCGTCGTCAGGCTGCCGCCTCCGCCGTCTCGTCCCCGGACTTGTCGTCGGGCCGCCGCCGCCGCCTCGTCCCCGGACTCGTCGTCGTCAACACCTTCTTGATCTTCGTCGCATGGAGGCAGATGGAGCTCGCCCCGTCATGTGCCGCCGTGGTGGCGGCCAGGCCAGCAACACGATTCGATCATGGGCTGTCATGGAGGCAGTCAGATCAAGCTTGTCGCTGTTATCGAGCGGATCTGCCCATCTCCACCACGTCGACCCTGCGTGTCCACGACACGTCGTGCGCCCCGCACGGTCTGATCGAGGCTGGGTACATCCACTGCTGCTGTATCTTTTTGGTTTGCCCGATCACTGATCGGGATTGAGTCGACCTTGCACGTACTACTCCGGCATCGCGTCGAGTCGTACATGCATCTTCTCCGAGCAACCGGGCTGCATGCTTGCTGCTGTGTCGCCTCATCGGGCCGCAACATCGCCGCCCGTGTGTCCGCTTCGCCGTTGCATCTACATCGTCGTCCCCTGTGCATCGACGTCTGTGCTGCACAATCTTTGATGCGACGTTCGTCTGCATAAGGTCTTCGTCCTACTGATTGGGTCTTCGTCATCAAGCTGCCACTACTAGCGATGTCGCAGAGCCCTGCTCGCCGACCACCCCTCGCGTCGTCGCTGAGCCATGCTCGCCAACGTGTTCTCTACCGCATTGCTTCTTCTTCGTCCAGCACAACCACGTCACGTTACCGTGGTTGGGGCCCTCTCCCTTGTACGCCCGGTATTGGCAACACCGACGCGTGCTTTCGTCTCCGATGTGCTGCTGAGTCTGGCAAATCCAGCCAGCGCATCGGCGCAGAGGTGGCTTGACTGCATCGACTTCGGCATCGACCCTCCCGTTCCCACCCCGTCTGCCTCGATTGCATTGTCGCCTTTCGTCTACATCTTCGACGGCCCTGACTGCGTCGACTTCGGCATCGCCCCCTTCCACGACGACTGCCTCGACGCGTCTCCGTCATCACCATGGCGCCCCTTGTGCGCTTACGTCTGCAGCTCCATCGACACGGCAACCCGACCACAACTACGTCGACCTCGGCAATCTTCAGCACGGCTTCTCCGACCACGGCTATTGCGCCCTCACGCTCGGCTACCTCGACATCGGCATAAAGGGCTACCGCCTTGCATGAGGACTCATCTGCTTCTTCTCCAGCCACAGCATACGCGATGCATCAACTGTTATGACTACGGGGGGATATTAGCTTATCAGCTTCTTCTCCAGTCTCACCGTCTGTAACGCTCCCGCTGTGACTGCGGGAGGATGTTAGAGTAATAGGAATAGTATCATATTGTCTAGCCACATGAAGTGTTAGTCCTATGTACCCTATATAATCAGCCCATGAGGCCCAATGCAATATATCCAATATTCCACCAATTATACTTTCTTTCAGATCACACACTATAAAGTAGTGTACTATGGTGATTCATATCAATCATGACAATAAAGAGTTTGTAATATTACTACCTAGCCCGTGCATCTTTATATTTGCCTGTTATTAGACCATAACAACAATTTTGAGTATGTATCCATGTTATTGTACATATATTGTTTAAGTATATACAAAAAAACTAACTCTCTTTACCGCTTGCAACAAATGCTTAGCAAGAACCGGCGCAGGCTCCCCCTATGCTAGTAGGTTGTATTTATAAGTTGTTCTTTGCCCACACAAAGTTTGTATTTTTTAAGTATATTTTTTTATATTTTTCAAGAAAATAATATATTTTCTTATGAAGCGAAATCCAGTTTACCAGTGATTTTGATTCATCGTCAGAAATCTTTGGATCCAAAACATTTCTACGAGAATCCATATCCCTACTTAAGCATATTTTATTCATATGATTTTTTATTTAAGAAAACAATATATTTTCTATGAACCGGAATACAGTTAGTGATTCTGGTTCATCATCCGTAACATTTGAATCCAAAGCATTTCTATCAGGATCCGAATCCCTACCAAATACACCCTAATACAATATAGGTGTGAAAAAGTATAATGAGGTGAAGAAAAAAATGAATAAATTTCACACCTGATTACTTAACTTTGTAAATAACACTCTTTCCAATTGATGTAATGACTAATGACAAATGGAGGCAGAAAATACATCTATGCACATATTAACCAGAAAACCAAAATAGTTCAGTGGTTAAGATCATACCTACTAGTGCCAAACTTGATTGTGTCCTTTTCAAATAGCTCATAATAGCGCCGAGGCTCAATGCGATTTCCCTGCAAAAACAATAAAATTGACATAAAAGATGAGTCGAAACATGACCAGTAGATCTGATAGATTAACACACATATTACTAGAAACCATACATTGATGAAAGTTCCATTTGTACTATCAAGATCCATGAGATAAGGCCTGTCAAACAAGATGGTATTATAAAACGTTACTGATATAATGAAATCAAGGAAGGTACTACTGTAATCCCAGAACAGAGATCACATAAAAAACATTGCAAAAAAAAAACCACGCAGAAAAACAAATAAGAATATGTAATTACCTTATTTTCTTTGCCATCATGCCATCTGGTTGCTCCTTCTCCACAAGCCTGAATAGAAAACAATGATGTTATTCCTGTATGAATTCTTGATAGAGGACCTTCTAAATGACACACAGGTCCCCTTTGTCATAAGGGGAGGGAGGGAGGGAATGTAGAATACCTGTATTGGAGAACTGCATGTTGCTTGCTGCAGGAGGGATGATCTGTGGCGACATCTGCAACTTTCCTTTCTCTTCCAAAAAGGTAGCAGGTCATCCGATGAACATACAGTGGTTCTGTTCAATCGGATATATCATAACAAACATTCAAGCGCAGAAAGTGCAAAACAGAAGCATAGAATCACAAAAGGAAGCATGCCATTTTTTCCACATTCTCCGCATCCATTCTAAGCTCTTAAAATATGGTTTTCAGGGTTCCCACGCCATTGGGAAAGACAAGCTGCATACTGCTGTGTTCTACTCCATCTGTCCCAAATTGTAAGTCGTTTGGCTTTTCTAGATACACAGCTTTTGCTATGCACCTATGTATATGATGTCTTAGTAAAAGCTACATCTAAAAAAGCCAAAACAGCTTGCATTTTGGAACAGATGGATTACGTGAATTTTGAGTTTCAGGTACAAAAGGTAGCCTATAACGGTACCAAAAAAAAAAGAATAGAATGATCCAAAGTCATGCAGGAACCTGAATAAACAGAGGTCAGATACTAACGAGGCCTTTTAACAGGTGGTTGACTAAATATCAGAGCTCAAATATGTTTGTTGATAACATGTAGGTATGTTGTCGTTTCTCTTAAATTAGCAATGATATGTTCAAAGGTAAGTCAAAAAAGTTCTGTTAATTCATTCCAATTTCAAAAACAAATATGATGAGATATCTGTTGTGAACTGATGCTCGTACAATACTGCAAATCTTTATTGATTCGCAAAACCAATAAGCTAATAAGAAGTATTTTGACGGATATGGCACATGAGACTTCAAAGAGCCCTTCCCTGATATCCCAGGAAGAGAAAATAATTGCACTAATTAAAAGTCGGCTTATGTTGTCATAATGTCATTACTCCACAAGCCCACAGGTCTGCATGTGTCCTATTTAAATGGATTATCAAGTGTAAAGAAATTTCTGGCATCACTAATATACAGTTTCTTCTGTTACACCTCTCTTTTGTCATGTTCATTCCAATTGCAATAAACATATCATAGAAATCCACAAGTAGACGAGTGCCTTGCTTTCAAGTTTGAAGCGATAATGGACATCAGATGTAGGTGGCTGTGGTTCCAGGATTTTGCAGCAATGCACCATGGTGCAGGATTGGAATGAAGGTGATATTTTTTGTTAGTGCAGCTACTGGGTTGAACCAGGAGAGAGAGCTAAATAGCACTGTCACTAAATGCCTAAATGTAAGTTTGCTCCTTCTACCTATTTTAGAAAAACCATTGAACTGATAGAAATAATGACATAAGAAAAAATAATACATGGAGTAAACAAGTAGAAACTACCATTCAGTGGTTCACCGTCTTTAAATACATAGAGCCTCCATCTAATCTCTGACTTTCGAGCCTCTGGGGGTTCTGAATACAATAGATTTACACCTGAAGTAGGAACAAAGTGTCATCTCCAAGGATAATGCAGTGTGCCCACAGCACCACAGGCACACACTATTTGCTGCATATAATTAATGTGTTTTATCATTACAACAATTGTACACCTATGTTCACATAAAAAAAATACTATAAGGGGTCATTTGGATCCTTTCATTTGGAGTAGTTGAAATCTACTTAACAAAATTAAGCTATTTGTCTTGGAATGTGACATTCCACCACTTTCCAAAGTTCACATATAAGGCTACCTCAAATTCATAGGGTGGGAGACGGAATTTGATTCTATAGATCACCATGCTATGTTTCTATTTTGCAACTTATAGCGCGCTTCTCAACTCACTCCGCTACGGTAGAAATGCAACACATAAATATCTCTCTCGTATAGCCAACCATAATATACAGATACAATGCATATACAATCATATTAGCTTAATTAATATGGTGTCTAAATTATGATTATCAAAATGAATTCAATTCCAAAAATCCAAACGGCCCCTAAGTACAAGAACTTCAGATATAAGCACCTGCAACTCTGTTGGTCTCCTCAGCAAGCTTTCCAGACAATTCAAATGATGGCTTTTGCTGCAAAACAGGGGGGGGGGGGGGAGGAGGTTTCAGATCACAATATGCAAATGAGTGAACATAAATTATTTATAGCAAGGGAAACAAACATCACGTGAATGGAGAAGTTTCGGTATTTTTCAGATAGATAAATTGCTATAATCTTCATCTACAATATTCATCATGGATCATGCACCACCTTTTCTTTTGCTTCAAGAGCTTCTGCGGTTGCATTCATTCTTGCCAAAGCATCAGGATCTCCGCTCCTGACCAAAATAAGAGTTCACTGTTACCAAGTGCAAATCACCAATCATATCTAAAGTGAGAAAGCTTAGAGTAATAGCACGCTATCATCAATAAGATTAAGAAATGACACAAAAGCTTCAAAATCTGACAGAACATTATTTAACAGAAGGATTAAAAAAATAGGCTAATCCACCACGCCCACTTGAGGCTAATCCACCACGCCCACTTTAGTAATTAGACGAACATATTACAGTGATCTGTCAATGAAGATGGCATAAAAAGTCCATGGCAATCAGCGGGTTAACAAAATGAATGCAACATATGCTAGGATTACATGTTCTTTGCAAATCATATAAGTGATTAGATGGAGGCATGGTCATACTCAATAGTATTAAAAAAATGCACATCTAAACCTCTACTAGGATCTAGTTTTTTCTTGTTAGAGCTCTTTTTTGGCATGGTCATAGCAATAAAATTGTGCATATACAAAATAAGGTTTGCAGCGAATGATGCTTCTAATAAGGATTTAAATTGTATAACGGGACAGAGAGGTTAGTTTCGAGCACTGACCGGGATGCTTCACCTCCTCTAGAATTAATATCCTGAAATAAAACATAATGATGTTAGATTGCAGTTTACAGGCACCAATATGATTGATACAACTGAGAGATCCTGTATGTATAGTGCATGCATGAGAAATGAGTTTGACTGCAGATTTCACAATTACACAATTAGTAGTGAAAAACCCATGGAATTGGAATAATTTTCTCACTCAATACTTATTTGGTGGAGACTATCAACTTAACAGTAGCCAGTAGCAGGAATGTTGGAAATATTCATGAAACAAAAGTACGCTAAGCCAAGTACATATGAAGAAATGGAGAGGTTTAAAGTGAAGGGTAAGATATCACAAGAACCTCAGTACGTGCTGCACTTCTGGACACCCTCGGTGATGGATGGGCTTCATGCCTGCCCCAATGCCTGTGCTCTTCTGGAGACACTGAGCAACCACGCCTAGATGACCTTCCTGATCCCCCATTGCTCTCCTCATGATCTGTTGGTTTCTCTCTTGTAGAATCCCTTCTGTCACTACGGTCCACCCTTTGCTCCCTTGAAGAAGCAGATTTCCAGTCATCCCGATTAGGCCTTCCATGCCTATCATCATCCCGGCTCGACAATGTCTCCTTTGAAGCATCAAACTTGTCATCCCTCCCAGCCCTCCTCTCCCTAGAATGATCCTTCCCATCATCACGATCAGATTTCTTATCTTTTGTAGTACCTCTGGTATCCTCTCGGTCCGACTTCCTATCTCTAGATGCATCCCTACCTTCATCATGCTCCCTGTGCTTGCCCCGCAAGTCCCTCTCTTCCCTGTGAGAGGACTTGCGGCGATCACCATTTGTTACCTGCACTGCCTCCCGATCCACCTTCCTGTCTCTTGAAGCATCCTTCCCCTCATCATGCTCCCTGTGCATATCCTGCTCCTCCCTGTGACTGGCCTTCCGGCGGTCACTGCCAGTAACCTGCACCACCTCCCGCTCACCCAGGGCTCTCCTCAGCCTCTTGGTGCGCGGCGAGGGCGACCTAGAGACATGCCGCCAAGCAGGTGAGGGCGATCGTGACTGCTCCTGCGTATGTTTCAGTAACCTGACCCGCTGGTCTTTCGCCTTGTCCCTGGGAGGCGACCCCTCCCTCCCCTTGTGTGACTGCAGGCTGACCTTAGCAGGAGACTGTGGTGATCGGACACGCTCCTTCACCTTCTCCCTCGGAGGCGACCTCTCCCTGTCCCTGTGCGACGCACTTGACTTTGCAGGAGACAGTGCCCTAGCAGGCGAACCCTTCCTCCGCTCTGGGGAACTGCGCCTGCGTGGCGACGTTCCTCTCCGCTCCCTGTCCCGTGCTGGGGAACGCGATCCCCGCGTGTGCTCCTCCCTCTGCCGCTCCACCGCCGAAGCCATTGCTGACCTGGGGCAACACAATGTTGATTCAGGACACGAGAAAACAGTGGCGGAGCCAGAATTTCAACGTTGGGTATTCCGACATAATCTTTGCTGCTCTATCACACAAATTCCTCAAACCGACCTATGTGTTTTTGTTCTTCATTTTGAAAACCAATACTCAGTGTAATTGTACACGATTCTAAAATATAAATGGAAAAAGTGAATACAGCAAGTCAAAACTCAACAACTCACCTTGCAAAATTTGTTATCTGTATAATTTAAATCTTTAATCCTTTTGACTATTATCCTCGGCTAGCCAGGGACCTCAGACCTGAACTGTTGGACAGCTCGTTAGCTCACAGTTGCTGTGGCACTCTGGCAGCCTCCTGCCGCTGGCCTCCGAGCCGTCGGCCCGCACCGGCGCGCCGCGCACCTAGGTCTTGCCCCGCCTCTCGCAGCCCCGCGCGACCGCGCCCCTGCCGTCGGCCGCCACGCACGCGGAATGCCGGAGCCTGCTGCGAGCGGAGGTGTGCCGATGTCCGCTCGCCGCACTTAGGGTTAGACAAATCGGGAATCAGGAATCGGAAGCGGGAGGCAGCTCGGACGTCGGGCAAATCGCAGAATCAGGAAGAGGGAGGGGATGAGTGAACCGGTGGAGAGGCCTCATGGGCCGGCCTGTGAGGTGTGCCGATAGGATTTTTTTTTTTCGGGGGGCTGATGTGGCTTAAAATAGCGAAAATAAAGGAAAAAAAGTTCCAATTTTTCTTCTTCAAGTTCTTTAAAAGACCTTTTTCTCCGGAACTCTAAATCAGCTCCCTTAACTTTTGAAGCCATGTGTTTTACCTTCATGGTCTAAGTATAAACGGTTTTGAATGGTGAGTTTACTACAATAACTAGTATATTGCCCGTGCTAACGCTACGGTGGCATCTAGAAACAAATCGTCAAACTAAAATAAATAATAAAACTAAAAAAGAACTAAACCTATCCCACCAACAAAAACGTTCTATATGAAAATTATAGTACTTCCTGAGGCGTCCCTGTGCTCTGCGGCGCAGCTCCTGCCCCTCCGTGACCCCGGTGTCACTGTGCTCGGCGGCGCAGCTCCCGCCCCTCGGCGACCCCTGCGTCTCTGCGCTCGGCGGCGCCCGTGAGAGGGTAGGTCCGTCCGTCGTCCTGCCTTGGGTCCACGGGAGCAAGCGGAGCCGGTGGAAGCTACAATTTTCCAGCTCCCACCCTCTCTCCTCTTCTCTCAGCGGAATATCCGTGACTCCGAACGTGGAGTTGTTTGTGTTACCTCGTTTGGTTGAAGGAGCGAGAAAATGGCTCCGGGAGCCGCCCAGAGAGCTGTACCAAACGGGCCCGTTTGGTAGGGCTCCGGCTTCGGCTAAAATAACTTTAATTGTGACTTCACATATGGAGCAGTTTTACTCGTGGAGCTGAATCTGTTTGTAAGAACCGTTTGGCATCTATAATACCCTTATTATTTTCTTTTTTTTTCTTTTTCTTCTTTTGCCTTTCTTTTCTTATTATGTGTTGCCTTTTTCTTATCCCTTCCATGAAACAGATCCGACCAACCGCCAGACCGCACGCGTCGCGGCTCTTCTATAATACCCTTATTATTTTCTTTTTTTTCTTTTTCCTCTTTTCTTTTCTTTTCTTATTATACGTTGGATTTTTCTTATGCCTTCCCTGAACCAGATCCGGCCAACCGCACAGGAGCCGCTCGCCAACCCGCACGCGTCGCGGCTCTCCTCCACATTTGCGTCAGGGGCTCGGGGCCCTCCTCGCCGGCACAGCCACGCGGCCTGAGCTGTGCCGCCCCCTTCCTCCTCCCTACTCGAGCGTCTAGCCCTCATCACTGCCACGACCGCGTGGCCCACTCTCTGCCCTTCGTCTTCCTCCACAGCCGCGAGGATTACCTGGCCTCCTCCCTTTGTCCTCCTCCCTAGTGGCGCGCTGGGGTCCTCGTCGCCGGCCATCCGCCCTCCACCTCCACCACATCGGAGAGCTCGTGCGCCCAAAGCTCCGGTGAGCACCACCAGGCCGCCCGCCGCCGCCCATCATCGTCCTCCAAGGCAGCGCGTTGGGGTCCACCTCGCTGACGCAACCGCCCTTCACTTCCCCGGTGACTACGCATGGGGCAGAGAAGACCATGGTCGCCCTCTACCTGGCACTTAGGCTGTTGTCGCAGGTGAGAGTCCTTGGTTTTGAGTAATTGATGAAACCTACCTAAGTATTAACCTTGATCTCTAAGTGTGAATCATGAGATAGGTTGGTACATGTCATGTGATGGAGCAAAGTGGATCATGTGGATGGCACAAACTCTAGCATGGTGATGGAAAGGAAAATGGTGTGAAGGCAAAGGTGATAATAGGAACCATTTTCGGTTTAGTGATCAAGTCACCGTAGAGGGTGAGATCACATTTAGGATACATAGTCGTACTATCAAGGAGGGAGCTCTGGTGAATGATTACGATTATCATGTGCCACTAGATTCATTGCATTGCATTAAAATCAATTGAACTAGTGAAACAACCAACTAATTCCAAGAAAATGTAAACTAAAAGCTAACACACGAGCAAAAGTGTTGAGATCACTTAGTGTTAGCCCTTGGGAGCTTGGGAAAAGTTGGTGGCTGGTTTTGGCAGAGAAAAGCAGTCCGGACAGAGGTCCGGACGCTAGGGCAGGTGCTGTCCGGACCATCGTGCGTGCGTACGAAAGCAAACCCTAGGCAACTGTTCTGTAAAACAGTGGCCCGGACGCTATTGTTGGTCCGGAAGCTAGCTCCGGACAAGCGTTCGGAGCGCTGGTGCTCTCTGTTGTGTTCTGCAAGGAGGTCCGGACGTTGTTACATGTCCGGACAGGAGACTCCATACAAGTGTCCGGAGAAAAGGGACTCTCTGGACCCTCTCTGCATAGGGTCCAGACGCTGTTGTTGGGAAGTCCGGACCGGACTGTGTAGAGCGTCCGGAGATGTGTGGTGAGCTGAGGTGAAGGCGCGAATCAGAGTCGTTTGAACGGCAGGCGACCAGACGCATGGCCATTGGTTCGGAAGGCGCGTTGCGCGCGTCCGGAGAAGGAAACAAAGGAGTTGTTTGTTCTGTTAAGGGGTGTCCAGACGCTGTTGATGGTCTGGACCTCCCACTGTGGATAGCGTCCGGAGAGAGCGCAGAAAGTGTTTGGAGGGGGCTAAACGGCTAGTTTGTGAGTGTGGGCTATATAAGGTGGTATGGTCGGCCCTTGGGGGTAGCTCTTGCACATTTTCATCACTCACACACTAGTGCTCATTTGTGAGAGCCTCCACCACTCATCTCATTGATATACTTGACATTTTCATGAGAGATTGAGTGAACCAAGTGCATTGCTTGATTGATTGCATACTAGTGGCACTTGGTGATCATCGTCATCGCGGAGCTCTTGTTATTCTTGGAGGTTGCCACCTCCTAGACGGCTTGGTGCGACGAGGGTCGATGAGCGGAGGAAGGTGTTTGTCTCCAGCTCCGATCGGTGGATTGTGAGGGGTTCTTGAACCTTCCCCGCGGGAGTTCGCGAAAGGTATCTCTAGTGGATTGCGCGTAACTTGTAGATCCCTATCTTGTGTTGGTTTTGCGGCACCCGGTGACGGATTTAGCGTGTGATGCCAATTAGCGCGTGAACCTCCAAGTAGGTGAATCGCTACAACGAGGAGTAGCTTGTTTGCAAGCAAGTGAACCTCGGAAAAAAATATTGTGTCTCATTGTCTTTCACCAAGGATTCTTATTGTGATTGATTGGCCTTCCATTGGTTATCTATTGATTGATTGGTTCTTCTCTCCGCGGCGGTATAACCCTCCTAACTCTAGCTTTGCATTTACCTTCTTTACATTCTTGCAAAGTAGAGTAACTCTCTAGCTTGTGTAGCTTTAATTAGAGCTTTCTAGGTTGCTAGCTAGTTTGTGTGCTCTAGTTGTTATCTTGCTAGTAACTAGAATTGGTAAGTGGCTTGCCTAACCGTAGTGCTAGTGCAAACTTGTTTAAGCCGTGTTTTATTCTAATAAGTTTGCCTAAGTGTTATTGTAGAATTTTTAATAGGCTATTCACCCCCCCCCTTAGCCATTCCTAGACCTTTTGAAAGAACCTTGATGTCACCTAGGAGGACTAGAGGGGGGTGAATAGGCCTACAAAAAATTATCTCAAACAAATATGAACACTGAGGGCAACACTGCCTCCCTTTGAGGATGTTAGTGCCGACCTATGACCGTAGGTCCAATTCAGCCTAAACTGGAGGAACAAGTACCTGAGATGCTCAATGATAACCCTACAAAAATTCAGCTCGCAACTCAAAAAGAATAGAGGGTGGCACTGCCGCCCTTCAAATATAACTCGGATCGAGCTCAGATTTCGCTGGGAGAAACTAGATAGTATAAGAATCTCAAAGCCACAGTTTCAAGGTAAAGCCAGCTCGAAGACTGGATACCACAGAAATCACTTTCTAGCTCAAATCAAAACCTCAAACCCTAGCAATGTCTATGTAAGATATACTTGAATGTAAACAACACACAAGACACAAGGATGTATCCTGTGGTTCAGCTCGCCACCAAGGCTTGCCTAAGTCCACGTTGTTGAGGTTTGCCACACAAGGCTAAGGCTCGCCACACAAGGCTTGCCCTTCCCTCGTTCTCAAATCAAGGAACTTAATTCTTGAAGTGAGGGGTGATTTCTTAGGTGCAAGAGATGGTTACAAACTGATCCCGCTGCTCACCACAAGCATGGGAGCTCGTCGGGCGACGCCTAGCTGTCTAGGAGGCTTCACCTCCAAGAGTAACAAATGTGCAACGAAGATTGATGAAGCCCAACAAGTTCTCAAGGTTTGGTTAGCTCTAATCTGCTCTCTAGCTCTTACTCACACAGCCCCAACACTTAAATCAATCACTAAGCACTTCAATCTCACAAAGAGAGGGTTGGGGAGAGCTCTCAAATGGCTTTGTAAGAGTTAGGAGTATTCTGAAGCTCAGCAGCAGCACCAGAAGGCGTGGGATGGATATATATAGCCACCCCACTCAATATGGCCATTAGGATTCGAAAACTAGCCCTTGTGGCTGTTTGAGGGCGGCACTGCCGCCCTTCCAGAGACAGCAAAAGTCACCCTACCGAAATAGCCATAACTTTTTACTCGGGACTTCGTTTTCAGTGATCTTGGACATTTCGGAAAGCTTGTTTCGAGGGCTATCCAACCCAACAGAGAACAAGTCCAAGATCAACAAGTGCAGGTGCAGTTATAAGGTTTTCTCTCATGTTAGTACTTGGGTTTGGTTAGTTTGAGCACTTGAGACTTGCCTATCATTCGTATTACACCCCCCTTGATAGTACGACATGCCTATACTCAAGATCAATGTAAAATAACTATTTTAACCACTTGAGTTCTCAATGTCTTCATATGCCATTTCTTCTCAATATTGCTTCATAGGGGCTGCAATCAACTTTGTCTCTTCTCTTGAGCAAATATACCTTGAGCATGTGACTTGAACCATTTCCATACATGTTAGTTCATCTCATGGCTTCAAGTCACTTCTACTAATGATTTGATACTCAACACAAGATGACTTCTCATAGCTTGATTAGTACCTCGACTCAATGCAAGTAATCTCTTCTTCACCTTAGCCATGGTACCTCGGTTAGAGCCTTTGCTTACCCTTCACCTCCGCTTAGCACCTCAAAGATCTTTCCTTGCTATCTTCACCTTATCAAGCCATACTCAAGTCACATCATATCAAGCATCCATTGAATAGCCATTTCTCCACTATTGCGATCCTTGCTTGAATATCTTCTAGATATAAATGTTGAGATCAATCAAGCTTCGGTTTGACTCACATAGAGACATATATGGATCAATATTAATATGGTCAAGCCAATTCACTATTCCTTATATCCTCTCCATTTTGGCTTGACACTCAACACTTCTTGTTCACGTAAAGCAACCCATTGTAGAGACTAATCCAAAATCATCAACTCATGTCTCATTTGTCATTTGTCAAGTATGATTGCTTTCACATGATACTATGATATCCCACAACATAGAGGCCATTTCATTGATTCCATTTGCATTGTTGTCTTTTGTTTGAACTAGATTAATCCCATAATATTCCAATACAACAATACACAATTTGACCTTCATTTCAACACTATGTGAAATACCATCAAGTTTGCTTTTCATGTTGAACCTTTGATACACTTAGCAAACTTGTTAGACCTTTAATTGTGTTGTCACTCAATTCACCAAAACCCACTAAAGGGCTAGATGCACTTTCAGTCTCCCCCTTTTTGTTGATTGATGACAACACGATTAAAGCTTACAAGAGGTTGATAAACATTAAGATTTTGAATCCTAAGATATAGTGCCAAGTCTGTGGTGGTGTGTGTAAGGAATGTAAAGCTTACAAAAGATTGATAAACATCAAGATTTTGAAACAAGTGCCTCACAATATTTCCCCCCTTTGGCATTAATCTCCAAAAAGGATCTCTCTACCAAAGGAAGAATTCATGGTAGGCAAGTGAGGGCAAGAGGTAGGTAAAAGTTTAACATACAAGATTTCTCTCCTATGTTTGCTACCAAACAAAGTATGCAACAATTAAGTCAAGATTCTTGAGAAGTTAGCATATTTGGCTCATACCTCACTTAGATGAGACTAACTCATGACAGTACCACAAGAGGCATCAACCAAATATCTAACTCATTCTCTAATCATCACCACAAGAACAAACTCATGGTGTGGCTCAAATTATTGCATACACATGCACAAACTAGTATGTAAGGGCCTAGATGCACAAAGGTGGTACAAGAGTTCATGGAGTGATATACCTTTGTTCTAAGCCTCATAATCTCCATCATGATGATCATTTTGAATTTAGTGCTTTGATGGACTTGGCACTTGTTTAAGCAAAAAGATCTCATTTGTGTCCATCTCTCTTTATCATCATCTTGAAGGAAATATCACAAACTTGTGCTTGATTTCAGTTGAGAGTCCATTGCTAGCTCTTGTTATCATTTTGAGATACCAATTGAAGACATATCTCTTGATATACCAAATTGAAAGATTTTTCATCAATATCAATTGAATTATGATCTTCATAGTATGACACCAATTGAAGGAATCTTCCCAAGTTGATGTCAATTGGAATGGATGCTTTTATCTCATAATGCCACATAGATATCACCTAGTAGATGCTTACAAAAACAAGAGATGTCATTAAATTGCACAAGCTAGAGTTTCACAACTAGTGACCATTTTGGATGTGGAAGGCATGTAGATCACTAATTGCAAAACCTCATAACATAGACTAAATTCCCCCTTTTTGATAGTGCATACATATATATGTGGAAGACAAGAACATATGCACTTTTGGTCATTTAAGTCCAAACAAGGGAATTTCAGCTATATTATGGAGAGTAGCTACTAACAAGATAAAATTACAATCCAAATGAATATGAGAGACAACTTTACCAATTTGTATTGAGTTAGTGTAACATACTCATGAGAAACCCATTCTCACCAAGAGACTAGAAAAATTCACTAGAAGAAAAGGTTAGTCTCAAAGACACAAAACATAGAATGAGCTCCCCCTTAATATATGCATCAAGTACTCGAATTACTTGTGAAATACATTTAGTTCGGTTTAAGAGTCTAGAGGAGTTCATTCTATATCTTGGTCAAGGAATGTTAAACTTGCAACAATTTAAATTATGCCAAGGACACATACCACCACTAAGATAGATATATCACCACATAAGTTTGATTTTCATGACCATCATGAGTGAGACTTGAATGATATGGATGGCCATAGTTATCTCTTGATCAAATATCAAATGTGGTGAAATAAAGCTTTCATGATCATCTAAGATCCATATTAGGTTCCTAGTTCTTTCTTTACCTAAAGCAACTCGCATAGAGAGCAAAAAGGTAAAATTCATAAAACTTGCAAATTGTGAACTAGGAGTTACCACTTTTAGTTGATGCGATCCTGGGTAATCAATGAGATGGATCATGAGCGCTTGATGAGATAAAGAGTGGAGAACTACCAATGAAAGTCCACAATTTAATTATTTTTTCCAACTCATTGAAATCCGGTTCCACCAAGGATTGGGGCATCCAAAGCTAAACCGAGAGCACTTGGTTTATAAAGACCAAGACCTGCAAGAATAATTTTGAAGCACCCAAGTAACCATATGAATTGTCCATCCTCCTTTGGTGTTCTTTCTCCAATGTGTGAGACTACTCAAGATGAACTTGAAGGAAATCATTAGTCCCACAAGATAGTCTAAACTCCACCTCAATGGTTGGACACAAGAATACACAAAGTACACACATGCACATTAGCAATATGAGGTCAAGGGAGAAGTTTACACTACATTCCAACTGATCTCACACTCTTTCAAGTTGCATGTAATCCAATTAGTTTCAGCTAGTTCCACTGGGTTCAATTACCTTCTGCTACTTGTAATCTGGGTGCAACTGATTTGGATCCATGTGTGAGTACATTCTTTTCATTGACACTCATTTAGAACAAACTGATGTTTCTATTTTTCAAATGATTCTTCATGACCAACTTGAGAGCCAACTGAACTTTGTTGTTATAATGCAATCCAATTCCATATAGTCAGTTTTCAGAATCTATCTTCCTTAGAAAAAAATCCATATCTCTCAGACCACAAGTCCAATATGCATGAAAGTTGGTAGAGATGTAAATACATGAGTCCTAAAACTTCTGTAAAAAAATTCAACTCATTTGGAATCCATTTGTTCAGTCAAATCAATTTTCTACCAACTGCCAAAGTCTGAAAAAACACTAAGTTTCAGATTCTGTCTTCATTTGAGAAAAATCATTATATCTCAGACCACAAGTCCAATAAGCAAGAAATTTTGTAGAGATGTGTAGATAGGAGTCCTATAACTTCTGTGAAAGTTTCAGATCATTTGAATACCATTTACTCAGCCAAATATATTTTCTACCAACTGCTAAAGTCTGAAAAACACTCAGTTTTCAGATTCTGTCTTTATTGGAGAAAAATCCATATATCTTTAACCATTTGTCCAATAATCATGAAATTTGGTAGAGATGAGTATATATGAGTCCTTTAACTAATGTGAAAGTTTCAGATCATTTGGACATCATTTGATCAGTCAAAACAATTTTCTACAAAAACTGCTAGGTCTGAAAACTGCAGATGCTGAAGCTGACAGAAATCAACTCAAAACTGATTTTCTTGTAAACCAACCTCCATGCCAACTGTACAGCAGAAAGTACTAGATATATATATCATGCTCACAAAGTTTCAGGTCAATTCATCAATATTTGAATCTCCAAATCCATGTTTGAAGGCAACTGCTAACTCTGAAACTGCATTGTTAAGGCTGACAGAAACCAACTCGAAAATGATGTTCTTCTAAACCAATCTTCATGGAAACTGTGCAACAACAAGTAATACATGTGCATAGCATGCTCACAAAGTTTTAGGCTCATTCATCAATGTTTGAATATCCAAATTCATTTTTGAAGGCAGCCAACTCAGATTTCACTTTTCTGGATAGATTTGATGATTTTCAATTCTTCTCTACTTCTTGTCCAATCTTGAGGTGAATTTGGTTTGGAATATTCACAAGATGTTATTTCCATTCAGTATTCTTATCAACACATGTAATCTTGTGAATTCTATCAATATAGCATATCCAACTCAACCTCAAACTTGATTTTATCCAATACTAGAAAAGTGATTCTCTTTGATTTCTAGCAACCCCATCTTTCTTTAGGTGAAGAGTAACCTTCAGACTTATGACTTATTCAATTAAGCAAGAACAAACTCTTTTTACTATTTTTCTGTAGACAATCTCAAACACAAGAGAATATTAGTATCACAAGTACTAGTTTCTCATTTGGTAACCCTTTATATGTGAATGGCAAGTGTGTCACTAAATAGAGAAACCTCATAACATGGACTAAATCTACCTTAAAGCCTCATGCACATTCTTGTGAGTGGAAAGACAATGTAAATGTGCATGATTGGTCAATTAAGTCCAAAGGGCAGATTTAAGTCATATTATGGTGAGTGCCTAAATAGACAAATCAACTTCAAATTAACTAGAGAGGGAATACATCACATAATTTTGGATTGATGAGCTTCCTATCATAACACACTCCATTTGAGAAACACATTCTCTCATTTAGCTAGTGTGACTACACAAATATCACTTAGAGAGAAAGGTTAGTCTCACAACACTAGTCATAGAGTAAAGTCCATTTTGATAAGTGCCCTAAGTATTTGAATTTCTCACATAGCACTTTATTCAATTAAGAACTTGAGATTTCACTCTATGTCTAAGTCATGGCAACAAAAGGATAATCAAATTGAAATGTGCCAAGAAATACTTACAACCATTAGAACATGTAGATGGTCATAAGATGAGAATAAGAATTTGTCAATCTACCATATGACAAGAATACATCAAGTAGAGAGTTCTTGAATTGTGAGTGATAAGTGCCTCTACTTTACTTGAGATTGATTCTTCATTCTCGGCCTTCTTGAAATTTACTTGTATTTTTCAATGTGAGCCAAGTATTTGAATCCCTTAAACCAACTCAAAGATTGCATGGATGAACATAAACTTTCTTCATCTTGAGATTCTTGGTTTGAAGTCCACAAAGAAAACTCAAGTAATCCATGTTACTTGGTGTGGATAATTAATTCAATTCCAATCATACTTTTCTTCCATGACCAACAACCAATATATATAACCTCAAGTGCTTTATTTCCCTAAGTGGCTACACAAGACACAAAGGAGTAAAATGTGAAGATAGTATGCACTTGAGATTTAGTTGTTACCACCCTTCTTAAAATGTAATGAATGAGATGATCTCTTCATCTTCACATTGCTCATGATCATGTTGTAGGCTTCATCCATACCTTGGACTGATTTCAACTGCTACTGAGGTAGGAGGGTGTAACGCCCAAAAACTTGCACTTCTTGAAAATAGATTAAAAATGGATTAAATGCATTTTCAGTGGGCATTATAATCTAGGAAAAATAATTAAGATTTCATAAAATAAAGTTACCATACCCTTAGAAAACATCTTTGTTGCATACATGTTGCTGCATAGCTTTGTTGTTTATTTGGCACTTTCAAATTTCAAGCTAGAAATTCAAAAGTGCTTTGAAAATGATTCTGAAATTCAAGAAATAAAAGAAAAAGAGTTTTCTTTTCTCTCTCTCTCTCTCTCTCTCTCTCTCTCTCTCTCTCTCTCTCTTTCTCTCAATCTGGCCCGTAGGCTCCTCTCTCGGCCCGAGCCCACACTCCTTCCCCCTCCCCGCATGGACCTTTCCCTGGCCCAGCAAACCGGCCCAGATCCCTCAGCAGCCCACCCGCGCCAATGGCTTGCAGCGCCGACAGGTGGGGCCCACCTGGCGGTCACCCGCGCCACTTTCCTTCTTCCTCCTTTCCCCTTTCCTTCCCCGCGCCGGCGTTCCCCCCCGGCCGAGCTCAATCCCGGCGAGATTGACTCGCCTTTCCTTTCTACAGCATGCCTCCAGGCTATATAAGCCGCACCCCCGCACGCCTCCGCCCTCCCATCGCCCTCGCGGAGCACCGCAATATCCCAGCCGTTGCCGCCAGCCACGCACAGAACCGTCGCCGTCGCCCCGCGCTTGCCGAGCTCCTCCGCTCCGTCTGTGTGTCTCGCAAGACCCGCAGCGAGGTAAGAGAGCCCCCAGGAGCTCTCCATCCCTCCCTATCCCCTCTGACCCGCCGCTCCATGGCCGCCGCACGCCTCGAGCCGCTCCACTGAGCAGGCTCTACTCCCTAGCCCGCAATCAGTACAGACAACCCCGCCATCGCGTTCGCGATCTCCCCCTCTCCCTCTCCGACCCTTTCGCATGGAGATTTACGCTCTGAATCGGCGGATTGGGAAGCGCCACCCAACTCCGGCCATGGCGCCACCGCGCCGGCTTCTGCTCCGGCTGTGCGCTCTCTCTATCCCTCCCGATCTATTCTCAGCCATTGGATCTTGATCCAACGATCCTAAAGACCCATACCCCTTCGCTCTGGATATTTTTCACAAGAGCCCCTGATCTTTCTAATGTATAACCCGCAGTCCTAAAGCGCATTTCCCTCTCTACGTTTTCGGCTCTGGAAAACGTATTCTCTGTCGGATCTGTTTTATTTCAAAAATAAATAGAAAACCTAATTACAGAATTTCCATCCATTTTCAATTGCTCATAAAATGTTCATTTTAACTCTTTTTTCATCCATTCAAATTGCGTTAGATTCGTATCGACGTAATATATGTGTTAGTTAGCTCATAGTTCATGTTAGGCAACTTTTAAAAATATTTAATCACTTAATCCCTTTTGATCTCTAGTTTAAATTGCAAAACTTGATTAGATCATATCTTCTTCATTATAGCTCCGTTTTTTGTGATCCAAATGTCGATGTGATCGTAGTAAGACGTAGATCAGTTTTATAAACTTTTAATCTTGTTTTACTACTGATTGGTGTACTGTTCTAATTTATAGCCTTGTTTGTTTGCATGTTATGCCTCGGTATGATTGTATGTTGATGTGGTGATCGAGTATAGACGGTGAGCAGTACGTGGGTGACCAGGAGGATTTCTTTGTTGAACAGGAGCAACAGGAACTGTTTGATCAAGGTAAGTATTCATGGGATCATCCTTGTTGTCCTAATCACATTTAACATTAATTCATGTTATGCATGTGTTTCCTTGATATCATATATATAGGTTTACCATAGATTTGTACCTTATACCTTGTTACCCTGGGATTTATGCATTGGATAGATCAAGCTAGTGCTCTTGAAAAATAACTATGATCATGTAACCTTGACTAATGACTTATGCAACAACAGTAAAAGATGCTTTTTAGCAACATGGATTAAGGTGATCTAGAGCACAGTTTTTGAGGTGCTCTAGAACCTCTGTAAGCGATCACCCGGGATTTACAGTACAACAATGAGAGCTACATGGCTCTGACTTTAGTTAAGTAAGGTGGTTACTTTCTCGCATGTGATAGTTCATGAAAGTTGCCATTGACGCGCGGTTGCGGGGTATGGCCAGAGTGGCAACCGCTGCGCGTGTGTACCATCGAGGAGACTCCGTATACCCCTTGCCCGTGGATCCGTAATGTCTGTTGTTTGTCAGCGAGCCCCTCTAAAAGACTTCATAGTGTACCCTGCCCACTCACCTCGGTAGTGTTTTGGGAGTTATAAACCCAGGGCATTTGGGCAACACGGCTCATGGGTAAAGTTGTACAACCTCTGCAGAGTGTCTTAAAACTAATATATTAGCCGTGCTCATGGATACGAGCGACCTGGAATTCTTATGGAACAGAATGACTTTAATCTACCATTTACTCGTTTGCTATTCATTATACATGTTTACTTGATCATATGTTATTTGGGTTTTTGAATATATATTGATGCTACCTATATGCTAAAATTATGACAACATAAAAGCTGATGCAGTTTAACCAGTGTCATCCTTTTTGAGCCTCATGAACCCCATGTTTACTTGTTGAGTACTAGAAGTACTTACGCTTGTTTATTTTCAATATTTGGATAAAATCCCGGATGGGTACCAGGTTATCAGGGATATGAGGAGTATCCCGAGGGATACTAGGTTTGGAGTCAACCAGTTGACGTCCCTATGCGATGGAGCTTCGCGAGAGTTATCTTTTGTTTCTGCTGTTATGTAATAGACTTTAATTAGATACTTATTCGCTATGTAATAAACACTTGTAATGGTACCTTTTTGGTAGTTTGTCGGCTTATGTCTGTGACTGATCTCTAGGCACACATAAGGTTTATGCATCCAGTTTTGTCTTTAAAACTGGGTGTGACAGAGGGGCGGCACTACCGCCCATAGGTCCGGCACTGCCGCCCTGCTGATTTCTAGCAGGTGTGGGTGCTGCACTTCTTCATGGAGTATGTCAGCGGAAATTTAGTGCAGCAACAACTTAATGATCTCCTGTCTCTATACATCATAACCTACAACACAACAAGAACTTGCTCTACTAGAGAGCCATTAAAATCATCATATGGAAGATGATTTATTTAAATTTGAAGTATTCTAACCACTCTTAACAAGTCACAAACACATACATATTTTTGAATTGCTAGAGACTACACAAGTCAAGTGGCTAGCTATAAAGGGTTAGATACTAGTTACCGAGGTGAATATGAGGTTTGAAATATTTCTATTGATTCATCTTTGGGTCAATCATATAAGAATATATAATATGAATTGATTGATAGCTTGAGTGAATATTTCCAATCAACTTGCTCAAGCACCCCAAAGCTTCATATCACCTTCAAGTACCTACAACACTCATCGAGCATACTTTGGTACCCAAACCATGTTGGGTCCATTAAGATTAGTCACAAGAGACTTAGGCACCCAAATGGCCTTTGTGCTAGTATGTAGTGAACCAATCACCTTTCTAGCACAAGTGTCATTGTTGGGTCTCTCAAGCATATTTGAATCAATTGATGAGTTAAGCTTAAGAGTGTTACCCATGGGATAATCCTTACTAAAATGTCCCTTTTTCTCGGCAAGTGTAGCATAGACGCCTCATGTCCTTGTAAGACATCTTCTCATCTTTCTTATTATTTGCTACCTTGCTGATGACCCTCTTTCTTGATGATTACAAGCCTTCATCATTCATGTAGGGGCATGATTCAATTTCATGTCCCTTCTCATTTCATCCATAACACTTCCTATTGCTTCTTCTTGTGTTTTTCTTTGGAAGTGTGGCTTGGTCATCAACCTTGTTTGAACACATAGAGGCATTGTGTTCTACTTTGGAGCACTTAACATGAGCCAACTTCTTCTTCTCTTGGACCTTGCTCATGCCCTTCTCTTCTTTCTTCAAAGAGCAATCTCTCACATGGTGACCCTCTTTCTTGTACTTGAAGCAAGTGATGGAAGTACTCTTTGGTTTTTGAGGCTCTTTCTTTAACATGGTGATCTTCTTGTTGGGTTTGATTTGAGCAGGGGTAGAAGTGGTAGCCTTCCCTTTTCTGTGTGTGTGTGTGGGGGGGGGGGGGCGGCACTGCCGCCCTTCACAGCGGCACTACCGCCCTTAGGAGGCTGTGCTGCTCAGGGCTGCTGTTGTGTCACCATCTGTGCAGGCTAATCTGTACCAACTTTACCCTTGCAACGAATCAAGTCTCTTCTTAACCTTTCAACCTCTTCCTTGAGCTTTTTATTTTCTTTTTGTGATAGAGTCATCATAGTTTTCTACAAATACATGCTCAATGGAAGATTGGCTTGCTTGAGAGCAACATTTGTTAGCACATGATAAAATAGATTGAACTTGTGTACATGTGTATTTGTGGGTGTGAGGATGATATGATTTTACCGTTGTTATCATAACCTCATGAGAAATCTCTAGCATGAGATGAGATTCCATAAGCCTCTCATGAGAGCACAAGAGCCCATCATGGCTTTGTTGCAAGTTCTCATTCTTGCTAGTGAGCCTTTCCAATTTCTCCTTGAGCATATAATTCTCATCTTCTAATTGAGCAACACAAGATAGAGAGTTAATAGTATGAGTTTGCTCAATTGATAAGTTTTCATACCTTTCGACCAAACTAGCATGAGAGCACCTAAGCTTTTCATGCTTTTTGGTCAACTTCTCCAAGCATTTGATCTTTTCAATGCAAAAGTCATCTTGCTTGTGAAGTGTTTCTTCTTGCTCATTTATTTTCTCCATGAGCTTGATCACCATCAACTTGTCTTTCTTGCTTAGCCGAGCAAGGTGTTGAGAGATCTCATCATCATCACTTTCATCTTCACTCTCACTCTCACTTGTCATATTCTTCTCTTTCTTTGCCATAAGACTCACATGAGAAGTGACATAGAGAGTTGAGCTTCTTGGTGAGGTGGATTCATCATTTGCCCTCCACCGATCATGAGCTTCTTCTTCCTTCAATATGTTAGTCTCACAAGAACTAGAGGAAGTAGAAGTATCACATGTAAGAGCAATGTCCTCACCAACAATTTTATTACCTTCCATTAAGTCATATGTCGGTGAGAGGGTGGATGTGGCATGATCACTTAGACCTTTTGAGAGAATCACTTGAGGCTCTACATGTGTTGGTGAAGTTGAGCACTCCTCAAGTGATTTCTCCAATGAGAGCAATTTCTCATCACATTTAGACTTGTCATATTTTTCTTTGAGAGTAGTCCAAATGAGATGAGCATCCTCTAGTGGTTCACCATCTCCAAATATGATGAGGCTTTTCCCTGTGTGCCATTAAAAAAGATGGTGTCAGCCCCCATTGAAAGATCTCTATTGTTTTGGGTAATTGATGAAACCTAAGTACTAACCTAGCTCTAAGTGGATGAGTAGGTTAAGTACACAAGGTGAAGAGAAAAGGTGATAAGTGATGGAGCAAAGGAGGCTAAGGAGAAAGCTAGCAAAGGTTCCACACTTGGAGAAGAAGAGAAGAGGAGTTCCTAAAGCTTTTCAAGGCCAAGGTATAATAGGGCTTTTCTATTTTGGTGATCAAGACACCTAGTGGGTGTGATCACATTTTAGGATAGGTAACCGTACTATAAAGAGGGGAAATAGTTAGTGGTTACACCTATCAAGTGCCATTAGGTTGATCTCGGCCTGCAAACGAAGCAGTTCGGGTCACCCCTAATCATGACCCCCCGCTCCTTGTATTCTAAAAGTGGGCCAGGGGTCGAACCTGATCCTTTTGAACCGGTGCGCAGGTGACCCAAGGTTATCCACGGGTTGAACCTAATGCAAGTGTTGCTGTTAGCTTGTCACGTTGCTATTTCCTTGTGTTGTTGTACCTACATCATCGACATGATGGTGCTGTTTTTTTTGCCATTGTTCTATTGATTGATAGGTATTGTCCATGCATATTTTCAAGGGTGTGCCTCCAACATATCGGAAGTGCTGAAAAACTACTTAAATTACAAATGCCTTGTTTTGATACTCTAGCTGTGCTAGAGGTTTCGAAATAACACATTTTTTTTACAAATCAAGCATCCAAATCACAATAAATTTAATTTTTCCATACAAATGAGATGTCTCACACGAACTTACAAGTCCTCAATCAAGGTAAACAAAAAAAAATTACACTCCATGAGACAAAACATGAGCTAATTCATCACGAAAAATTACACTCCACAAGTCATCGAATCCGTCTCCGTCCATGGCGGGAGCCTGACAACAGCGAAGTATATTGGTTGTTTATGTGGGTGAAAAAGAAATACAAAATTGTGCAAACACAATCAATCTCAAATCGTCTGCCTTGGTGGCTCAGTGATCAAAGTAAAGTTCAGAGAGTGGGATTAAAACACCTAGTAAGATGATAGAACTACATTATCAAAGTGCTATCAGCCAACTTAACAAACCTATCAATATCACAGAACTCCTCTATTGAATCTGTACACAGTATGGACACAAGCAACCAATATTCACCAGACTCAATACTGATTACTGAATTCTAGTTGTAATATATTGTACATCAATGATTAGTAATGCAGTTGACCAATTCTAAAAAGAGAAAAACAAATTTCACAATGTCAACAGGATTCTAATATCAAATGCACATGGCTTCAATCTGATCCTAGTTCGAACTGAGGTAGTGTAAACGTGTAATGCCAGAGCAGTGTGATTATACCTTGGCCCAGCGTAAACCAGCCACTGCACGGTGAGCAACGGCCACTCGAGCGGGTGGGAGATGACGAGGTCGTAAATCACCACCACTGGTAGCGAATCAACACATGGAGGGATCAAAGTTCAAATTTGTTATGTCAGGCCCCCGCTAAGTACCTCAGCCATGAGATCCTCCGCCGCGCTGCCAACCAAGCCGGTGAGTGACTAGTGAGTCTTCAGGAATAATAATGGGTCAAGTTGACACTAGTAGTAACAGTGAACTGAATGAAGAAACTATTGCAGTATATATACATGTAATGGAGCTATGTATGGTGGATGCAGGAATGGGGTTCCATGAGTTGCTCGAGGTCCAGCAAGGCGATCGGAGGCGGTACCATGACGACGTCTCCATCATCATCATCTCATTGTAGGGGAAGATTTGGAGCTCCTGATCATGGCAGTGTAACAACGTACACTATAAAAACTCAACAAACTAATTCTTTGAGCAAAAAGTTTTGGCATTAGTTTATTTCTCTTTGTTTGTATTTCTTCTAGTTGTATAGGTAATAAAAGGAGCTCTCTTGTTTCATTTCAAATTGAGTTGGATATGGACAGGACGGTACACAAAGAAACATTATTGGGAATAAAACTGAAGTATGAATTGATTGTAACCTTAATTGTTGGCTCAGAAAACCATAACCCAGTCAACTATGATCCTTTCAGTAATAACCATTTTCAAATGGATATGTACTATGAACAGTTCTATTGCATTGTTCTCTTAATTTGCAAATCTGGTGCTATGATTACAAATTACTTGAAAGAAAAATGTCAAGCACATGGTGCCACAATCATAACTAATGCAGTTAGTTTGGAATTTCAATCATATAGCTACATATATATAGAATGGTGTATTAGGGCCTGTTTGGTTCTTTAGTCCCAGGGACTAGGGACTAAAACAGGGACTTAATAGAAGTCCATATTGATGTTTGGTTCCATGAACTTGTATAGACTTAACATCATTTAATACACCCTAACAAGACCATTGTACCCCTGCTTGGTACAAGGAGTGGGGGAAGGGAGACAATAATGAAGTACAAGGGGTGTCAATTATGGGCCAAAAGTCCCCATAAGCCTCACCCATTGAGACTACTACCTTGTCCAAAAAAGTCCCTAATTAAGTCCATATTGTTTGGTTCAAAGAGACTAAAAAGGACTTAAAATAAGTCTTTAGTCCCTCTCCAAGAGCAACCAAACAGGCCCTTAGTCGTTTTCAGGTTCAGAGTACTCATTTTTTTCTTCTGCATGTCATTAGCTAATGGAGTAATTGGCTCACAGTTGAGTCATGACCTTGCACACAGATCAATTATGGACCAAAAGTCCCCATAAGCCTCACCCATTGAGACTACTACCTTGTCCAAAAAAGTCCCTAATTAAGTCCATATTGTTTGGTTCAAAGAGACTAAAAAGGACTTAAAATAAGTCTTTAGTCCCTCTCCAAGAGCAACCAAACAGGTCCTTAGTCGTTTTCAGGTTCAGAGTACTCATTTTTTTCTTCTGCATGTCATTAGCTAATGGAGTAATTGGCTCACAATTGAGTCATGACCTTGCACACAGATCAATGGCATTCTAGAAGTGTTTGATTGCGTGACTGTCCTGGGCATCTTGGCATATTCTATCTTCAGAGCTATTGTTCCTCACTCTCGCTTTCTTGGAACAAAGCTCATGTAGGCAACTGTCATTCTGCATAAAGGCATATGCTCCAATTTGTTGCAATTTGCAAACAAACTCGTACGACGGATTCAGTTCTGAAAGTGAGAGTAATATGTCGTGGGTCTGAGCTCTGGAAGGCTACAACAATGGCTCATCATTTCAAAACCCAAGAACCATGGATTTGTTGCGACACAAACTGCATCAAACTAACTAGTGATAGGAGAGGTAAAAAGAGGGAAAGGTTGTGTCATTGCCCTTACCTTGCAGGTGGCGGCGGCGCAGCCCTGCTCCTTCCCGGAGCCGTCCGTGCGGCGCGGGGCCTGATGAGGGCAGAAGCAGCGGCCGCACAGGAGTGCCTCCCCGGAGCCGGTTGTGCAGCGCGGGGCCCTGATGAGGGCGGCGGCGCAAGAGCGCCTCCCCGGAGCTGGCCGTGCGGCGCAAGGCCCTGATGAGGGAGGCGACGGCGGCCGCGCAGGAGCTCCTCCTCGGAGCCGGCCGTGCGGCGCGGGGCAGCTGTAGAGTCGACGGTGGGGGAGGGTCGACCCTAGGGTCACCGGGGATCGATAGGGTCACCACCCTTTTGCCCCTCTTCCGGTCGGGGTCGACTCGACTCGATCCAACTCGCTAATTCCAGGAGCGGTCCGACTTTAAAAGCGGGTCGAACCGAACCCATTGTAGGTCGAGGTTGATCATATTGCATTGCATCTAAAACCTAATGAACAATCCCGTGTAAACTTGATAAAATATGCCAACACACATGTACAAGTCAGTGAAACATTTGGTGGTGGCACATGAGATCAAGGGAAGAAAAGAGAAGAAGATTCTGATCAAGACAGGAGCTCCGAACCATTTTGCAAGTGAGCTCCGGACTATTGAAAGTAGTCCGGTGGCTCAGACTCGGGCAGTGTCCAGGCAGGAAGGCTTCAGACTAGTGGTCCGGTGGTACGTCGGACCATCAGTAGACCATTTTTCTGAAGTCCGGTGGCTCAGTAGGAGATCAAGGCAAGCTCCGGACCAGGACAATTGGTCCGGTAGTCAGCTTCGGACTTGTGGTCCGGAGCACTGGCACTCCCTGCGTAAAATCGACGAAGGACTGAGGAGGCTCCGGACCAGAGGATATGGTCCGGTGGTGAGCTCCGGACCATAACTCCGGAGAATGGGTGCTTACTGTACTCCAAGTCGAAGCTAAGGCAAAAGCGTCCGACTAGGGGGCTCCGGACTATGGCAAGTGGTCCGGAGGTCAGAAGTTTGTATGTCCAATGGTCAAATTCAGAAGATAGAGGACACGTGGCGCATGTAGAAGCATCGGACTAGGCTCCGGACTAGGCGTCGGACCAAGTGCATTGGTCCGGTGGTTTTGAAAGTAGTCCGGTGGTCACGTTTTAGCAGCTCCAAAAGTGAAAAACGGCTAGTTTCTTTGAGGGGGCTATTTAAGGGTGTGTGGCTGGTTCAAGGAGTATCTCTTGCACATTTGGATGATTGCATACTCTTGTGAGAAAACCACACACACTCCTACTCATCTCTCTTAGTTGATTGTTCATCCATTTGAGAGGATAGAGTGATCAAGTGCATTGCATGAGTGATTCATCTTAGTGGCACTTGGGAGTTGATACCGCTGCTAGTTTCTTGTTACTCTTGGTGATTGCCATCACCTAGACGGTTTGGAGAAAGCGGTGTGGATTCGAGAAGCTTGGTGATTGTGCTTCGTCGACCACAAGTGAAGATTGTGAGGGGTTCTTGTGCCTTCCCCGCAGGAGATCGCAAAGGTAACTCTAGTGGATTGCGCGTGTCGTTGAGTGCCCTCACTTGTGTTGGTTGTGCGGCACCCGGTGATGGGTTTGGCGTGTGATGCCAATTAGCTCGTGAACCTCCAAGCGAGTGAGCCGACACAACGAGGACGTAGCTAGTTGGCAAACTAGTGAACCTCGGGTGAAAAATCAAGTGTCAACCTCTTGTTCATCAATGTGATTGATTGGGTTGCTTGGAGTTCACTTGATTGGCTCATTACCTCGACACGGCGGTATAATCACTAATCCCACCTTTGCATTACCGTTTCATACTTGCTTAGTATTTTAGGTTGTGCCTAGAGGGCTTCTAGACTTGAGTAGGAATTGAGTGATTCTAGAGCTATTAGATTAGCATTTGTGGTTAGAAGGCTTCGCATCCCTGAGTAGGCTAGTGCAATCCTAGCTTCGCCATATCTTTGTCTAACTTGTTGTTGAGTTTGTTTTTAGAATTTCAGTTTAGGCTATTCACCCCTTGTAGCCTTGGATTAGGACCTTACAAGTGGTATCGGAGCTAGTACACCGTTGATTTGAGGCTTAACAACCTACGATGTGATCATGACTCATATCAACAACATGAAGAAACCACCAAGATTTGATGGTTCCAACTATGGCTATTGGAAGGTCAAGATGACCGCACACATCAAGTCAATTAGCCAGAAGGTGTGGCTTGTGGTGGACAAGAAGTTTGAAGTTGCAAATGTGGAAGCTCCAACTCCACAAGAGGAAGAGAAGCTTCAACACAATGATATTGATCTTAGTGCCATCCATGAGGCTCTTGATGAGAAAGTCTTTGAGCAAATCAAGAATCTAGAGAGTGCTCATGAGGCTTGGAAGAAGCTTGAGGAATAATTTGAGGGCACACAAGCCGTCAAGGGAGCTAAGGCATACATTCTTAAGGAGAAATTTGCAAGCTTCAAGATGAAGGATGATGAAAATGTGCCGGAAATGTTTCATCGGCTTCAAGTGCTAGTCAATGATCTCATGGCTCTTGGTGAGAAGGTTGAGGACAAGGACTTCTCTCACAAGTTCTTGAGGTGTCTTCCATCCCGATTCAACACACTTGTGACCATGATTGTGAGAGGTGGGCTAGACACCATGACTCCAAATCAAGTCTTGGGAGATGTCATGACTCAAGATGCTTATCGGGAGAACAAGGAAGAAGATGTCAAGAAGGAAGACAAGAAAGATGAGAAGAAGAAGAGTGTAGCATTCAGATCTACATCATCACATAAGAGCAAGGTCAAGAGCAAGATTGAAGAATCTAGTGAACGTGAAGACCAAAGTGCTAGTGATCTTGATGAAGAGGAGATGGCTCTCTTTGTGAGGAAATTTGGGAGATTCATGAAGAAGAAGGGCTATGGTGCAAGAAGGAAGAAGACTTCTTTCAAGAATCATGATGAACCAAGAAAGTGCTTCAAGTGTGGAAACTTTGATCATCTCATTGCTCATTGTCCTTAAATAGTGACAAGGATGATGATGATCACAAGAAGAAAGGCAAGAAACAGAAGAAGCCCCTATTTGACAACAACAAGAAGAAGAAGGGCTACTCTCATATTGTCACTTGGGATAGTGATTCTTCTTGTGGTGATGATAGTGATCAAGAAAAAAAGACCACTACCAAGAAGAAGGATTTTGCAAGTATTGCAATGAGGGACAAGATCTCTCTATTGGACACTCCATCATCATGCTTCATGGCTAAGTCCACTAAGGTACTTTCTCATGATGAGAGTGAGAGTGAGAGCGATAGTGATAGTGAGGAGTCCTCAAAGGAGGAACTCATGGACATGCTTGAGCAAGCCAAGGATTACATTGACAAGAAGAGGAAGGAGTGAAAGGAATTGCGCAAGGCCAATGTGGCTCTTGAGCAAAACCTTGATGAGGTCGTAGCATCTCATGAGAGGCTAATAGAAGCCCATGAGAAGCTAGTGAAGTCTCACTCGAAGCTTTAAAGAGCTCACTCCTCCCTCCTCGATCAAAGTAAGAAGGAGATTGCTCAAACATGTGACATGGGAGTTACTTGTGACATTCTTGATGAATCTTTCTATACTCCTATCATTGTTGCTCCCACTAACCCCTCTTGTAGCACTACCACTTCTACCTCATCTACTAGTGATGGTGTCACTTGTGATGCTTCACTAAAGGTGGAAAATGAAACCCTCAAAAAGGAGGTTACAAAGCTCAATCACTCCTTAGCTAAGGCTTATGGAGGTGAGGACCACTTGCTTATGTGCTTGGGTAGCCAAAGAGCTTCTCTCTACAAAGAGGGATTGGGATATACCCCCAAGAAAGGCAAGGCCGCTTTTGTTTCTCACAAAACTCGTTTTGTGAAGAACACCGGTGGCTATTGCAAGAGTTGCAAGCAAGTTGTTCACAATGAGCAAGCATGCAAGAACAAGAAGGCCAAGTAAGATGTATCCTCCATGAGAGTTTATTCATTGTATGTACTTTCCAAGGATACAAATGTTGTTCATGCCAAGTTTGTTGGTGCACCATGGATGGCTTTCAAGAAGTCCATTTGGGTACCAAAATCTTTGGTAACTAACCTTGGAGGACCCAAGCAAGTTTGGGTACCTAAAAAGAATTGATCTCTCTTGTAGGTCAATTACAAAGCCCGAGGGAGGCATTGGGTGCTTGATAGTGGGTGCACTCAACACATGACCGGTGATGGAAGGATGTTCAACTCAATCAACCAAGATAATACACAAGGCTTTGATAGTATCACATTTGGTGACAATGGCAAAGGCAAGGTGAAAGGGCTTAGGAAGATTGCTATCTCAAATGATCTAAGCATTAGCAGTGTGCTTATAGTGGAAAGGCTTGAGTTCAATCTATTGTCAGTTGCCCAATTGTGTGATCTCGGTTTCAAGTGCATCTTTGGAGTGGAGGATCTGGAAATCATTAGTGTAGATGGTTCAAACATGATCTTCAAGGGATTTTGGTATGAGAACCTCTACCTAGTGGATTTCAATGCTAGTGCGACCCAACTCTCTACATGTCTCATCTCAAGGTTTAGCGCGCATGGGTTTCTTATGGCATAGAAGGCTCGGACATGTTGGCATGAAGCAATTGAACAAGCTAATAAAGCATGATCTAGTGAAGGGCTTGAAGGATGTCACTTTTGAGAAGGACAAGCTATGTAGTGCATGTCAAGCCGGAAAGCAAGTTGGCAACACTCATCCAAAGAAGGGCATCATGAGTACAAGCAAAGCTTTTGAGTTATTGCACATGGATCTCTTTGGGAAAACAACTTATATGAGCATTGGTGGCAATAAGTATGGTTTTGTGATAGTGGATGACTTCACAAGATACACTTGGGTATTCTTCTTGAGTGACAAGAGTGACACATTTGATATCTTCAAGTCATTTGTCAAGAGGTGCCAAAATGAGTTTGAAACAACTATCAAGAGAGTTAGAAGTGACAATGGGAGTGAGTTCAAGAACACAAGAGTTGATGAACTTTGTGATGACTTTGGGATCAATCATCAATTCTCTCCAAAGTACACTCCTCAATCCAATGGGATAGTCGAAAGGAAGAATAGAACCTTGATTGACATGGCAAGATCAATGCTAAGTGAATACAATGTTAGTGATTCTTTTTGGGCCAAAGCTATCAATACGGCTTGCTACTCTAGCAACCGTCTCTATTGTCATGGAATGCTTGAGAAGACTCCCTATGAGCTATTGAATGGAAGAAAGCCAAATATTGCCTACTTTATGGTGTTTGGATGCAAGTGCTATATCTTGAAGAAGGGAACAAGGATGAACAAGTTTGAAAAGAAATGTGATGAGGGATTTCTACTCGGTTACTCAACAACTAGCAAGGCTTATAGAGTATGGAACTTGACTAGTGGCATTCTTGAGGAAGTGCATGATGTTGAATTTGATGAAACTCAAGGCTCTCAAGATGAAGAAGAAAACTTGGATGATGTGAGAGGTGACAAGTTGGTCAATGCTATGAAAGATATGGATATTGGTGACATTAGACCATGACAAGTCCAAGATGAAGATGAAGATCAAGTAAACATTCCAAGTGATAAAGCTAGTGGTTCTCCAACTCAAGATCAAGCAAATGCAAGTGAAGATCAAGTTCAAGCTAGTCCATCATCTCAACCAAATGGCATCAACATACAAGTGCTCCAACCTACCAACATTGCAAGAGATCATCCTTTAGATCAACTTATTGGAGGCATTCAAAGTGGTGTTCAAACAAGATCAAGATTGGCTTCATTTTGTGAGCATTATTCTTTTGTCTCATCATTTGAGCCAACCAAGATTGATGAAGCTTTGAAGGATGTTGATTGGATCAATGCTATGCATGAAGAGCTTAACAACTTCACAAGAAATCAAGTTTGGGAATTGGTAGAAAGACCAAAGAAGCACAATGTCATTGGAACCAAATGGGTTTTCAAGAACAAGCAAGATCAAGATGGAATAGTGGTGAGGAACAAAGCAAGACTAGTAGCTCAAGGTTACTCACAAGTTGAAGGTCTTGACTTTGGGGAAACATATGCTCCGGTGGCAAGATTAGAGGCAATTAGAATACTATTGTCCTATGTTTGTGCACACAATATCAAGCTATACCAAATAGATGTCAAGAGTGCATTCCTAAATGGGTATATCAATGTGGAGGTGTATGTTGAGCAACCACCCGGTTTTGAAGATGCTAAGAAGCTCGACCATGTATTCAAGCTCAAGAAGGCTCTCTATGGATTGAAGCAAGCACCTAGAGCATGGTATGAGAGATTGAGAAGCTTTCTCCTCTCTAAAGGGTTCAAGATGGGATTGGTTGATACTACCCTATTTACCAAGAAGATTGGAAATGACTTGTTCATCTTGCAAATCTATGTGGATGACATTATATTTGGATCTTCAAATCGAGACTTTTGTGAAGAGTTTGGGGAGATGATGGCTAATGAATTTGAGATGTCAATGATTGGTGAACTTAGTTACTTACTTGGACTTCAAATCAAACAATTGAAGAATGGTACATTTGTAAGTCAAGGCAAGTACATCAAAGATATGATGAAGAAGTTTGGGCTAGAAGAAGCTAAAGGCATTAGTACTCCCATGGGGACTAATGGACATTTGGATAGTGACTCAAGTGGCATGATGGTAGATCAAACACTCTATCGGTCTATGATTGGAAGCTTACTATATGTGACCGCCTCAAGACTAGATGTCATGTTTAGTGTATGCATGTGTGCAAGGTTTCAAGCATCTCCTAGAGAGAGTCATTTGAAAGCCACAAAGAGAATATTGAGATATCTCAAACATACACAAGAGGTTGGACTTTGGTTTCCAAAGGGGTCAAGGTTTGAATTGATTGGATATTCGGACTCCGACTATGCGGGTTGCAAAGTGGATAGAAAGAGCACGACTGGTACATGTCAAATGTTGGGAAGGTCACTAGTCTCATAGTCATTCAAGAAGCAAAATAGTGTGGCACTCTCTACTGCCGAAGCCGAATACATTAGTGCGGGGAGTTGTTGTGCACAACTATTGTGGATGAAAGCCACTTTGGAAGACTATGGAATTCAATTCAAGAAAGTTCCATTGCTTTGTGACAATGAAAGTGTGGTGAAGCTCACCAACAACCCCGTCCAACACTCAAGAACAAAGCACATAGATGTGAGACATCACTTCATAAGAGATCATCAACAAAAGGGTGACATTTTCATTGACAATGTTGGCACCGATGATCAATTAGCCAACATATTCACTAAGCCACTTGATGAAAAGAGGTTTTGCAAGTTGAGGAATGAGTTGAACATCTTAGATTTCTCCAACATGAGTTGATGCACCCCACCTAGGACATGCCTCTACTCCAACATAGCAAGGTACAATTGATTGACATATGCATTCATCCTTTGCTAGTCTTGTGTAGAGCATATAGACATCACTCATGATAAGCTCATTCATGAAAATCAAATGTTTTCTTTGGACATATGACATCACTATAGTTTCTATGAATTGATTGATCTAGTGATGGCATATGACATGTTGATAAGCTTGCGACCTCACATATTTAGTCTAGAATGATTATTCTTGTACTTAACCAACATGGCCAAGATAACCATTGCAAGATGTGTGAAGAAGCTTGTCCATGGTTTAAACCGTGTTAAGTATCTAGGACAAGTAATCTAGGTTGAATATAATTTGATAATTCACCCCACTTCTTTCTAAATTGACTTGATAAACAAATCTCTCTAAGTATCCTCAAATGATACATGTTACTACAAGTGGTTTCCTTTGTGGTAATATGTGACAAAGGGGGAGAAAGTGTTAAAATGATAGTAGTAAGGGGGAGAAATGTTAAAATGAGAAACATGATAAGAGAAAAGAAACAAGTGGAATCTAGAGATAGGGGAGAAATAAGATTTTGGAAAAATGAAAAATTAAAATTTGAGCACACAAGTAGGGGGAGCAAGCCTATGAACAATTTGTTGCATTTGAATGTGCATTCACTCATATGCTTGCTTGCATTGAAGTTATAGTATTTTTTTCAAGTGGTTCTTGCTTGTGTGGTGCATGACTAGTTGTAATCTTGATTGATGATTTGATCACTAGCATGCATAGGAAGTTAGCTAGATATCCTATCTTGTGTATTTTGTGTATTTCATGTGGTGTCAAGCTAACCATGGTGCTAAGGGTGAAATGATAGGCGCACTTCGATTGGTATCACGCTTCAAAGGTCTATTCTTAAAACCTTAGCATCGTGTCTTAGTTTGTTAGTTGTTCACCCCTCCAAGAGTTCTATCTAAGCATGTGTGCAAAGCTTGATTCTTACTCTTAGTAGTGCACACATGTAGGGGGAGTTAACACTATCAAACCAACATAGAAATGATTGACCACCTTCTTTATTCCTTGATATTGTCTTCAAGTGGTATCAATCATTTCAGGTTGAAATCAAAATCATATTTCATATCATTTTATATGGGTTGTCATCAATTACCAAAAAGGGGGAGATTGAAAGATCTCTATTGTTTTGGGTAATTGATGAAACCTAAGTACTAACCTAGCTATAAGTGGATGAGTAGGTTAAGTACACAAGGTGAAGAGAAAAGGTGACACGTGATGGAGCAAAGGAGGCTAAGGAGAAAGCTAGCAAAGGTTCCACACTTGGAGAAGAAGAGAAGAGGAGGAGTCCCTAAAGCTTTTCAAGGCAAAGGTATAATAGGGATTTTCTATTTTGGTGATCAAGACACCTAGTGGGTGTGATCACATTTTAGGATAGGTAACCGTACTATAAAGAGGGGAAAATAGTTGGTGGTTACACCTATCAAGTGCCATTAGGTTGATCATATTGCATTGCATCTAAAACCTAATGAACAATCCCGTGTAAACTTGATAAAATATGCCAACACACATGTACAAGTCAGTGAAACATTTGGTGGTGGCACATGAGATCAAGGGAAGAAAAGAGAAGAAGATTCTGATCAAGACAGGAGCTCCGAACCATTTTGCAAGTGAGCTCCGGACTATTGAAAGTAGTCCGGTGGCTCAGACTCGGGCAGTGTCCAGGCAGGAAGGCTTCAGACTAGTGGTCCGGTGGTACGTCGGACCATCAGTAGACCATTTTTCTGAAGTCCGGTGGCTCAGTAGGAGATCAAGGCAAGCTCCGGACCAGGACAATTGGTCCGGTAGTCAGCTTCGGACTTGTGGTCCGGAGCACTGGCACTCCCTGCGTAAAATCGACGAAGGACTGAGGAGGCTCCGGACCAGAGGATATGGTCCGGTGGTGAGCTCCGGACCATAACTCCGGAGAATGGGTGCTTACTGTACTCCAAGTCGAAGCTAAGGCAAAAGCGTCCGACTAGGGGGCTCCGGACTATGGCAAGTGGTCCGGAGGTCAGAAGTTTGTATGTCCAATGGTCAAATTCAGAAGATAGAGGACACGTGGCGCATGTAGAAGCATCGGACTAGGCTCCGGACTAGGCGTCGGACCAAGTGCATTGGTCCGGTGGTTTTGAAAGTAGTCCGGTGGTCACGTTTTAGCAGCTCCAAAAGTGAAAAACGGCTAGTTTCTTTGAGGGGGCTATTTAAGGGTGTGTGGCTGGTTCAAGGAGTATCTCTTGCACATTTGGATGATTGCATACTCTTGTGAGAAAACCACACACACTCCTACTCATCTCTCTTAGTTGATTGTTCATCCATTTGAGAGGATAGAGTGATCAAGTGCATTGCATGAGTGATTCATCTTAGTGGCACTTGGGAGTTGATACCGCTGCTAGTTTCTTGTTACTCTTGGTGATTGCCATCACCTAGACGGTTTGGAGAAAGCGGTGTGGATTCGAGAAGCTTGGTGATTGTGCTTCGTCGACCACAAGTGAAGATTGTGAGGGGTTCTTGTGCCTTCCCCGCAGGAGATCGCAAAGGTAACTCTAGTGGATTGCGCGTGTCGTTGAGTGCCCTCACTTGTGTTGGTTGTGCGGCACCCGGTGATGGGTTTGGCGTGTGATGCCAATTAGCTCGTGAACCTCCAAGCGAGTGAGCCGACACAACGAGGACGTAGCTAGTTGGCAAACTAGTGAACCTCGGGTGAAAAATCAAGTGTCAACCTCTTGTTCATCAATGTGATTGATTGGGTTGCTTGGAGTTCACTTGATTGGCTCATTACCTCGACACGGCGGTATAATCACTAATCCCACCTTTGCATTACCGTTTCATACTTGCTTAGTATTTTAGGTTGTGCCTAGAGGGCTTCTAGACTTGAGTAGGAATTGAGTGATTCTAGAGCTATTAGATTAGCATTTGTGGTTAGAAGGCTTCGCATCCCTGAGTAGGCTAGTGCAATCCTAGCTTCGCCATATCTTTGTCTAACTTGTTGAGTTTGTTTTTAGAATTTCAGTTTAGGCTATTCACCCCCCTCTAGCCTTGGATTAGGACCTTACACCCATGACACTAAAAAGATGGCTCGGACCTGTGTGCCATGACGTTTATCTCTTTTTCCCTCCACGCCATTCCATCCATTTTCTCTACTAACGGTGTCAACCAGCGCTGAGAAAAGACTTAAATGCCCTCTCACCTCACACGCACGCGCAGGAGCAGCACAACCTCAATGCCGCCCCTCTCCGGCGCCAACAGCTCCCGTCCTCGACGCCGGCAGCCTTGCCCCGCCCATTCCCGGTAGCGCCCCTCCCCGCCCCATGTACGAGCGGGCCCTCCCCGCCGCACGCACCCCAGGCGTCCACATCGTCCTCGCCGTCTCCATCCCCAACTCCCTGCTCCCAACCTTCACCGACAAACCCACCGACCTGGACGCGACGCAAGGGTGGGTGCGGGACAACCTGTCCCCACACGTCGCTAACCGTCAACCCCAACCTCGTCGTGGTGCTCCTCCTGGCGATTCAGAGTTTCTACCAAGCGCTCCAGCTCGAGACCCTCTCCCATGTACGCGTCACCACACCACACTACCTCGGCATCCTCGCTCCCGCCGACGGGATCCCGTCGCGAGCGCGGTTCCGTTCGGAGCTCGAGACATGGTTTATGAGGTAGATTTTTTTTTCTGGCTAGCGTAGCAACCTCATAACCCTACAGTGGTATCAGAGCCGTTAGATGCCTCGTTATAGATTCTAGTACGAGCATACGGTGATATGCGTGGTTTAAGATCAATCTCTGATCATGGTTCGTGATTTTGTCACGTTGGTATTGTAACGATCTACTCGTACCGGTCGGAATTCCGCCATCCGAGTTAAGTGATACATGTAAACCCAATTATGGTGAGTTGGAGATCAATAAGATTGGTCGAATCGAACCTAGGTCAAGTACCAGGCGCATACGATGCGCGGCGGCGACGGATTAGATCCGCCGTCGGAGGGGAATTTTGCAGAAAAGTGTTGTTCGGTAAAACGGTCATAACTTTTGCATACGACCTCAGAACGAGAAAAACCTTAAACGAAAATCGTGCGCCAGAAAATTTTGCATTTGTCTGACAATCTTAACTTTTGCGGTTTCGGCGAAAATTAGATTTGCGAAAAACAGCTTGCAAAATTGAGTTTTTGGCGTTTTAAGTTTAGACGTCGGAATCGGTTAACTCTGTTTTGCAGGTATTCGTGATTGGTATAGCCCTTATGTGTATGTGATGGATATATGTAATTAATTCATGGCTTGCACGTCATGATTAAGACAATATGGCTGGAGCCACAGATATTGTCCTACGGTAGTGATAGATAGTCTTGGTGGACTCATCCCAGAAGGATAGCATACTTGAATCATGGAGATGGTGATCACCATGATGAACAGATTGATGGAGATGGAGATCCCCAAAGTAACAATGGGCTATACCAAGTCATATATGTGTTTATGCCGTTCTCACTATGTTTTACTTTCACGTGCAATAATGTTTTTGTCTACATATGCGGTAGTGAAGTAGAACGATCCCTCAACAATGTTTAAGTCATAATGCTTCCCCAAACCTTGCACCGTCATGTGTCTCGTACGATCGGTGGCAGGTCTATGAAATTAGGGTGCCACTGGTTTTCCTTGACTAGACAGGTTTGTGTCGGACACTTACAAGCAGAAGGTTTGGTTACTTGAACAAGGTTATCCTAACGGTTAGGGACCTTGGAGCATTAGTTGTTGGTAACACAAGCATAGAGATGCCACCCAACAACAAGAGTCATATGTGATATGATTAGCAAGGAGTTGCTTACCGATCTACCATGTCTCCTAGCGGTGATGCTAAAGCTCACTAGTAGACTTGTTAGTTGCAGGTCTTGAATCACTAAGTTTCAATAGAGGGATATTGATTTTAGTGGGAGTAGATTCTATTAGAAGTTTAATATGATTTACTCTGTCTTGGATACATTATCTTAGTATTTTGCATTACTTTTGTTGTAGATGGCTCCCAGTAATCAACCATTTACTTTGCGTTCAATTCTTGAGAAAGATAAGTTGAATGGAACAAACTATGCGGATTGGATCTGCAACCTGAGAATTGTTCTCAGGGCTGAGAAAAAGGAAGATGTTCTAGACACCCCATTACCAGATAAGCCTGCTGATAATGCACCTGCTGCAGAGAAAACCGCTTACAAGAAAGCATGTGATGTTGATCTTGAAGTGGGTTGCCTTATGCTCGCTTGCATGGAGCCAGATCTCCAAATGCAATTTGATAATAATCATGCAGCGTACGATATGATCGTGGCGCTTAATGATATGTTTCAGACTCAAGCCAGGACTGAAAGGTTCAATGTTTCCAAGGCTTTTGTCGAAACCAAGCTTGCAGAAGGCGCAACAGTTGGTCCACATGTGATCAAGATGGTTGGTCACACTCAGAGATTGGAGAAGCTAGGCTTCCCAATGGGCCCAGAGTTGGCCACTGATTTCATACTTGCGTCTCTTCCGCCTAGCTATGGGAACTTCATTTCGAACTACCATATGCATGGGGCGGAGAAGGGCTTGAATGAATTGTGCGACATGCTTAAAATAGCAGAAGCTGATATCAAGAAAGGTGCTGGCAGTCCAAAACAAGCCTAACTTTAAGAAGAGGCTTGGAAGAAGAAGAAGGCGATAGCTAAAGATCAGATCTCTAAGCCAAACCCTCCTCCTGCGCCCAAGGCTGTTGGACAAGCTGCTGAAGCTAAATGCTTTCATTGTAATGGGAAAGGTCACTGGAAAAGGAACTGCAAGTTGTACTTGGAATCCTTGAAGGATGGCGGTGGTAAAGGTCCTCGCACTACTTGTACACTTGTTGTTTATGTTACAGACATTTTTCTCGCTGATTCTTATATTAATTCTTGGGTATTTGATACCGGATCGGTTGCTCATATTTGCAAGGAATGATAAGAAGTAGAAGCGTGAAAAGAGAAGTTGATTTCCATGTGGGCAACAATGCAAGAGTTGCTGCGTTGAGCGTTGAGACGATGCAACTTCACCTCCTGTCAGGATTTATCATGGAATTGAATAATTGTTATTTTGTTCCTAGTTTAAGTCGAAACATTGTGTCACCTTCATGTTTGATGAAGGATGGTTATTCATTTGCGAGTAAAGACAATGGTTGTGTGATCTCAAAGAATGACATGTTTGTGGCTTTTGCATCCATTGTGAATGGGTTGTTTATTTTAAATCTTGATGATGAACCTAACTGTAATATTACTGCTAAAAGACCTCGGATTAATGAGTTAAGTCCTACTTATATGTGGCATTGTCGTTTAGGTCATATAAGTTAGAATCGCATGAAGAGACTCCATTCAGATGGGCTTCTAACTTTGTTTGATTTTGAATCATACGAGACATGTGAGGCTTGCCTATTGGGTAAGATGACCAAGTCGCCTTTCACAGGTTTTCCTGAGAGGGCGGCAGACTTATTGGAACTTGTACATACTGATGTATGTGGACCAATGAGTACGACAGCTAGAGGCGGATTTCAATACTTCATAACCTTCACTGATGATTTTAGTAGATATGGATATATCTACTTAATGAAACATAAGTTTGAAACATTTGAAAAGTTCAAAGAATTTCAGAATGAAGTAGAGAATCAATGTGGCAAGAAAATTAAAGCCTTGCGATCTCATCGTGGAGGCGAATATTTGAGCCATGAGTCTAGCAATCATCTAAAGAGTTGTGGAATTGTTCCACAGCTTACGCCACCTGGAATGCCTCAGAGAAACGGCGTATCCGAGCGACGTAATCGGACTTTGTTGGACATGGTTCGCTCTATGATGAGCCAGTCAGACCTACCACTCTCGTTTTGGGGATATGCTCTAGAAACAGCCGCTTTCACATTGAATAGGGTACCGTCTAAGTCCGTAGTTAAGACACCACATGAGACGTGGACTGGTAAGAGTCCCAGTTTGTCTTTTCTAAAGATTTGGGGTTGTGAAGTTTATGTCAAACGACTTATGTCAGATAAACTAACACCCAAGTTGGACAAATGTTTTTTCGTGGGATATCCAAAGGAAACTTTAGGGTATTACTTCTACAACCGATCAGAGGGCAAAGTGTTTGTTGCTCGGAATGGTGTCTTCTTAGAGAAAGAGTTTCTCAATAAAGAGAAGAGTGGACAAAAGGTGTATCTTGAAGAAGTTCAAGATGAGCCAATAGGGATAACTCTATGAGTGATGCTAATGTAGCAGAACAAGTTGAGATACCTGTGGCAAGAGAAACACCACCACTACCACAAAGGTCAGCAAGAATCCATGAGGCACGTGGGGCAGTGTTGTTGTTAGATGATGACGAACCTGCGACATACGCGGAAGCAATGATGGACCCAAATTCCGAGGAATGACAAAGTGTCATGAGATCCGAGATAGATTCCATGGGAGACAATCAAGTTTGGAACTTGGTTGACCCGCCTGATGGGGTTAAACCCATAGAGTGCAAATGGGTCTATAAAAAGAAAAAGGATATGGATGGAAACATTCACGTCTATAAAGCTCGACTTGTTGCAAAGGGTTTTCGGCAAGTTCAAGGAGTTGACTACGACAAGACATTCTCGCCGGTAGCGATGCTTAAATCTATCCGGATCATTCTAGCAATTGCTGCTTATTTCGATTATGAGATTTGGCAGATGGATGTTAAAACAACCTTTCTAATTGGAAATTTGGAAGAGGACGTGTATATGATACAGCCCGAAGGCTTTGTTAATCCTAAAAATGCTGGAAAAATATGCAAGCTAAAGAAATCCATTTATGGATTAAAGCAAGCATCTCGGAGTTGGAATATTCGTTTTGATGAAGTGATCAAAGGGTTTGGCTTTCGTCAGAATGAAGAAGAACCTTGTGTTTACAAGAGGGAAAGTGGGAGCGCTGTTGTATTTCTAATCTTGTATGTGGATGACATACTATTGATTGGGAATGACATTCCTATGTTGCAATCCGTAAAGACTTCACTGAATAATAGTTTTTCTATGAAGGATTTAGGAGAAGCAACATACATTTTGGGCATTAAGATCTATAGAGATAGATCAAAGAGGCTTATAGGATTAAGCCAAGATACATACATTGACAAGGTGTTGAAACGGTTCAACATGGAACAATCCAAGAGAGGGTTCTTGCCTATGTTACATGGTATGCGTTTTAGCGAGAAGCAGTGTCCTACGACAGCTGATGAGCAGAAGCACATGAGTAAGGTTCCATATGCTTCGGCCGTTGGTTCCATTATGTACACCATGATATGTACTCGCCCAGATGTCTCATATGCTCTAAGTGTTGCGAGCAGGTACCAAGCTAATCCAGGTGAGAGTCACTGGACGCTTGTTAAAAACATCATTAAGTACTTGAGAAGGACTAAAGATGTGTTCCTAATCTATGGAGGTGAGGAGGAGCTCGTTGTAAATGGTTACATCGATGCCAGCTTCCAAACTGACGTGGATGATTCACAATCTCAATCAGGTTTTGTGTTCACAATAAATGGTGGTGCTGTAAGCTGGAAGAGTTCCAAGCAGGAGACGGTAACCGATTCTACAACAGAAGCCGAGTACATTGCAGCTTCTGCCGCTGCAAAGGAAGGTGTTTGGATGAGGAGGTTTCTCATCGAGCTTGGCGTGGTTCCAAATGCGTCTCGCCCATTGAATCTATATTGTGATAACAATGGGGCGATAGCGCAGGCTAAGGAGCCTAGGAATCACCAAAAGAACAAACATGTACTACGGAAGTTTCATCTCATTCGAGAGTTCGTCGATCGAGATGAGATCAAGATGTGCAAAATACATACAAATTTGAATGTTGCAGATCCTTTGGCAAAGGCTCTTCCATAGCCTAAGCATGAGGCGCACGTAAAATCTATGGGTATTAGATATCTTTGAGATTAGCTCTAGTGCAAGTGGGAGATTGTTGGGAATATGCCGTAGAGGTAATCATAGAGATGATTGTATTTTCTTGTATCCATGACATATTATGAGTTCAATGAATATCCATTAAAGACAATTTGTATCGATAAGCAATTATGTGAATTGTTTGTAAAACTCTTTTACTTGTATGGTTATTCTAAAGTTGTCCCTGATCGAAGTTTGTACTAGAATGTACATGAATATTGGATCATCACATTATTAGTTGATGACTATGTTTCACAAGTCATGGACATGGAGATGTCGAACTAATAATGTGGGCACATGTAGGACATGGTGCTGGACAGACCCGACATGAGATTGTCTCTATACACATCATGTATGTTATGTCCTTAGACCTGAGATTGTCGTATGTACTCAAGGTGTGAAACGACCTACCTTGGGCTACCAAACGCTACTCCGTGACTGGGTAGTTATAAAGGTGACTTTCGGGTTTGTCAGGAAACATGCTGTGAGACATAGTCAATCAAGATGGAATTTGCCACTCTCCATGAGAGAGAGATATCACTGGATCACTCAAATGATTAGATCATGAAATGCATGGCCATGCTTGGGTTAAGTGTTAACCCACGAGTTGAACCAAATATCATGAGGCAAAGGAATAACATGTATATTGTAATGTGGTGGTTCGTCTGATATGATCATAGAGTATGCATAGGAGTTGACAGCCTTGCTAGAGGCCGCTATCAACTATTGGTCGAGTAAGAGTAATTGGGCCATGTCTATGTGTGCGTGAGCCCATAGGGTCGCACGCTTAAGGGTCTGGAAGCCTAATTCGGGTTGGACCCGAATTAGACTAGGTTTAGGGTTACTAATGGGCCTCCAACGTGGGAGCTCGTTAGGACGCCTATATAAGCAAGGGGTGGCGCGGGGCGAGTTGATCTTACGTCCTTTGGCAGCCGCCGTCGCCCTCCTCACGCTCACGCCTAGTACTCCTCGCGGACCTAGCAGTCGAGAGACATGACGCTTCTTCCCTGCACGTGTGGGATTCCTTGGAGGTGCTGCATTTGGAGCACAAGGACGAACCGCGAGTAAGAGACATTGAGACGGACGACCTCGCAACTGCACGACACTGCTGCGACGCGCACGACTACATCAAGTCACTTCCGCTGCACCTGCGCGTCTAGTGGTAACCCTGTGATCTATAACTAGCACTAGTTCTTGGTTTATGGGGTAGAAAAATTTTGTTTTCTAGCTAGCGTAGCAACCTCATAACCCTACGCATTGTATTGTAAGCATCTCACTTCCTCTGTAGATAGATGGTCCAAATCATCACTAGGAGGTGAAATTCTCACATCTACAATTTGCTCTATATGAGGACCCATGGTCCTAAAAACATTAAGTACAGTAGCAGACCAAGATGTATAATTTGATTCATCAAAAAGTAAAAGTTCTAGAGATACCTCCCCACTTGTCGACATCATTCTCTCAAGGCGGTTAAGCCCGAAACTGAGAGCCAGGCTTTGATACCAATTGAAAGGACCTTGATGTTGCCTAGGAGGACTAGAGGGGGGGGGGGTGAATAGGCCTACAAAAAATTATCTCAAACAAATATTAGCACTGAGGGAAACACTGCCTCCCTTTGAGGATGTTAGTGCCGACCTATGACCGTAGGTCCAATTAAGCCCAAACTGGGGGAACAAGTACCTGAGATGCTCAATGATAACCCTGCAAAAATTCAGCTTGCAACTAAAAAAGAATAGAGGGCGGCACTGCCGCCCTTCAAATATAACTCGGATCGTGCTCAGATTTCGCTGGGAGAAACTAGATAGTATAAGAAACCCAAAGCCACAGTTTCAAGGTAAAGTCTATCTCGAAGACTGGATACCACAGAAATCAATTTCTAGCTCAAATCGAAACCTCAAACCCTAGCAATGTCTATGCAAGATATACTTGAATGTAAACAACACACAAGACACAAGGATTTATCCCGTGGTTCAGCTCGCCACCAAGGCTTGCCTAAGTCCACGTTGTTGAGGTTCGCCACACAAGGCTTGCCCTTCCCTCGTTCTCAAATCAAGGAACTTAATACTTGAAGTGAGGGGTGATTTCTTAGCTGCAAGAGATGGTTACAAACTAATCCCGCTGCTCACCACAAGCACGGGAGCTCATCGGGCGATGCCTAGCCGTCTAGGATGCTTCACCTCCAAGAGTAACAAATGCGCAACGAAGATTGACGAAGCCCAACAAGTGCTCAAGGTTTGGTTAGCTCTAATCTGCTCTTTAGCTCTTACTCACACAGCCCCAACACTTAAATCAATCACTAAGCACTTCAATCTCACAAAGAGAGGGTTGGGGAGAGCTCTCAAATGGCTTTGTAAGAGTTAGGAGTATTCTGAAGCTCAGCAGTAGCACCAGGAGGCGTGGGATGGATATATATAGCCACCCCACTCAATCTGGCTGTTAGGATTCAAAAACTAGCCGTTGTGGCTGTTCGAGGGCGGCACTGCCGCCCTTGAAGTGCGACACTGCCGCCCTTCGAGAGACAGCAAAAGTTACCCCACCGAAACAACCATAACTTTTTACTCGGGACTTCGTTTTCAGTGATCTTGGACATTTCAGAAAGTTTGTTTCGAGGGATATCCAACCCAACAGAGAACAAGTCCAAGATCAACAAGTGCAGGTGCAGTTATAAGGTTTTCTCTCATGTTAGCACTTGGGTTTGGTTAGTTTGAGCACTTGAGACTTGTCTATCATTCGTATTGCATCCCCCTTGATAGTACGACATGCCTATACTCAAGATCAATGGAAAATAACTATTTTAACCACTTGAGTTCTCAATGTATTCATATGCCATTTCTTCTCAATGTATTCCTTATATCCTCTCCATTTTGGCTTAACACTCAACACTTCTTGTTCACGTAAAGCAACCCATTGTAGAGACCAATCCAAAATCATCAACTCATGTCTCATTTGTCATTTGTCAAGTATGATTGCTTTCACATGATACTATGATATCCCATAACATAGAGGCCATTTCATTGATTCCATTTGCATTGATGTCTTTTGGTTGAACTAGATTAATCCCATAATATTCCAATACAACAATACACAATTTGAAATACCATCAAGTTTGCTTTTCATGTTGAACCTTTGATACACTTAGCAAACTTATTAGACCTTTAATTGTGTTGTCACTCAATTCACCAAAACCCACTAAAGGGCTAGATGCACTTTCACCTTTCGAGTGGTATCAGAGCTAGTACACCGTCTTAAAAAGGCTTAACATCCCATGGTGTTAAAATGACTCTTATCAACAACACCAAGAGGCCACCCAAGTTCGATGGCACTGATTATAGTTATCGGAAGGCATTGATGACCACTCATATCAAATCAATCAACCGGAAGGTATGTTTGGTGGTCGACAAGAAGTTTGAGGTGGTAAATGAGGCACCCACCCCAGCCGAGGAGGAGACGCTCCAAAACAATGTCATTGCATTGAGTGCCATCCATGATGCAATCTCAAAAGAAGTCTTTGAGCAAATCAAGAACATTGAGAGTGCTCATGATGAATGGAAGAAGCTTGAGGAGTCTTATGAAGGGACTCAATCCATGAAGGGGGCCAAGGCATATATCTTGAAGGAGAAGTTTGCTAGTTTCAAGATGAAGAAAGATGAGAATGTCCCGGAAATGTTCAATAGGCTTGAGGTGCTTGTCAATGACCTCAAGCCACTTGGAGAGAAGGTGGAGAACAAGGACTTTTCATTCAAGTTCTTGAGAAGTCTTCCCTCAAGATTTGAGATGTTAGTCACTCTATTGGTGAGAAGTGGATTGGACACAATGACACCAAACCAAGTTCTTGGTGAGGTGATTACCGATCACTCCTATAGAGAGGACAAGGACAAGATAAGAGAGAACAAGAAAAAGAAGGATGAGAAGAAGGATGGGAAGAAGAAGAGTGTGGCATTCAAAGCCACATCATCATCAAAGGGCAAAACAAAGTGTGATGAATCAAGCTATGATGAGTGCTCAAGTGATAGTGATGATGATGAAGAAAAGATGGCTCTATTTGTTAAGAAATTTGGCAAGTTCATGAAGAAGAAGGGCTATAGAGCAAGAAGGAAGAAGAACTCACACAAGTTCAATGAGAAAGATAGAAGATGCTTCAAGTGCAATAGCAAGGATCATCTCATTGCGGATTGCCCTCATCATAGTGACAATGAAGATGAGAAGAAGGGCAAGAAGAAAGAGAAGAAAGAGAGCAAGATGACTCTCAAGAAGAACAAGAAGGGAGGCTCATATGTTGTCACTTGGGATAGTGATTCCTCAAGTGATGATGATTCAAGTGATGATGAGAAGAGATCAAGCAAGAAGAAGGCTCTTGCAAGCATTTCTATGAAGAAGAAGATCTCTCTCTTTGACACTCCATCGACATGCTTCATGGCTCGGTCCACTAAGGTACAATCTGATGATGAGTGTGATTCTAGTGATGATGATGATGAATCCACTAAAGATGAACTAATTGAAATGTTGGAAGATGCTAAGACTCACTTTGACATCAAGAAAAGGGAGTGCAAAGCATTGCGAAAAGAGCTTCAAGCTCTCAATAAATCCTTTGATGAGCTAAACCACTCTCATGAGAGGCTAGAGGATGCCCATGAGAAGCTTGGCAAAGCTCACTCTAAGATTGAAAAAGCTCACTCATCTCTTGTTGAACAAAATGAGAAAGAGCATGTTGAAACAAGTAACATGGGAACAACTTGTGACATAATCAATGAATCATTCTATGAACCCATCATCATCACTCCAACTAACCCTTCTTGTACCACTTCTAACTCTACCTCTTCTACTAGTGATGAATTCACTTGTGATGCCTCACTAATGGTTGAGAATGAGACCCTTAAGAAGAAGGTTGGTATGCTCACTCTAGCCTTAGGCAATGCCTATGGTGGAGACGCCCGCTTGCTTAAGTGCTTGGGTAGCCAAAGGTTCTCTCCTTGCAAAAAGGGACTTGGCTATACCCCCAAGAAAGGCAAGGCGGCCTTTGCAACTTCAAAGCCTCGCTTTGTGAAGAGAAATGGTCATTTTTGCTCAAGTTGCAAGCAAGTAGGGCATGATGAGCAACATTGCAAACTAAATCTAAGCAAGATAAAATTTACACATGCATCTATTCGCTTTGATTCTAGTTATGTAGTTACCAACGGCAAGAAAGGTGTGATTGCTAAGTACATGGGTACACCCAATGAGAGCTCAAATAAGAAAGCTATTTGGGTACCTAAGTCCTTAGTCACTAACTTTGGAGGACCCAAGGAAGTATGGGTACCTAAGAAGAATTGAATTGTTTTGTAGGTAAATTATAAAGCTGGAGGGAGGCATTGGGTGCTTGATAGTGGGTGCACTCAACATATGACCGGAGATTCAAGAATGTTCAACTCTATCAAGCCAAATGATTGCAATGGGGTTTATTCTATCACATTTGGTGACAATGGCAAAGGCAAGGTTAAAGGGCTTGGTAAGATTGCAATATCCAATGACATGAGCATATCCAATGTGTTGCTAGTAGAGAGCTTGAACTTCAACTTGCTATCCGTAGCTCAACTTTGTGATCTTGGTTTCAAATGCATCTTTGGAGTTGATGATGTAGAGATCATAAGTGTAGATGGCTCTAACTTAATATTCAAAGGCTTTAAATATGAGAATCTATACTTGGTTGATTTCAATGCTAGTGAAACTCAATTGTCAACTTGCTTGCTATCCAAATCTAGCATGGGTTGGTTATGGCATAGAAGGCTTGGTCATGTTGGAATGAGGCAATTGAACAAGCTTGTCAAGCATGATCTAGTTAGAGGCTTGAAAGATGTGGTCTTTGAGAAAGATAAGCTATGTAGGTCTTGTCAAGCCAGCAAACAAGTTGGAAATACTCACCATAGCAAGAGCATGATGAGTACTTGCAAACCATTTGAGCTCTTACACATGGACTTGTTTGGACCAACCACATACACAAGAATTGGTGGAAACAAATATGGCTTTGTGATAGTTGATGATTTCACTAGATATACATGGGTATTCTTTCTTAGTGACAAGAGTGAAACCTTTAACACATTCAAGATCTTTGTCAAGAGATGCCAAAATGAATTTGAAACAACTATCAAGAGAGTAAGGAGTGACAATGGTAGTTAGTTCAAGAATACAAGAGTTGATGAGCTATGTGATGAATATGGAATCAAACATCAATTCTCGGCCAAGTATACACCTCAATCAAATGGGCTTGTTGAGAGTAAGAATAGGACACTCATTGATATGGCAGGATCTATGCTTAGTCAATACAATGTGAGTGATTCTTTTTGGGCCGAAGCTATCAACACGGCTTGCTACTATAGCAACCGACTCTATTGCCCCAAGATGCTTGAGAAGACACCTTATGAGCTATTGAATGGAAGAAAGCCAAATATTTCATACTTTAGAGTGTTTGGTTGCAAGTGCTATATCTTAAAGAAAGATGCAAGATTGAGCAAATTTGAGAAGAAATGTGATGAAGGCTTCCTACTTGGCTACTCAACTACAAGCAAAGCATATAGAGTATGGAATCTTACTCATGGCATAGTTGATGAGGTACATGATGTGGGTTTGATGAAACAAATGGATCTCAAGATGAGAATGACAATCATGATGATGTGAGAGGTGAACCATTAGCCAATGCAATGAAGAACATGGATATTGGAGACATTAGGCTGAGGCAAGTGGATGAAGAGCAAGACAATGACTATCTAGTGCATGCTCCATCCAATAAGAAAATCAATGACAATCAAACTAGTTCATCTTCTTCAACTCAAGATCAACAAAAGGCTAGTTCATCATCTCAAACCAATGACCAACCAAGTACAAGCAATCAACTTCCAATTCTCCAACCTACATCTATTGCAAGGGATCATTCTTTGGATCATATTATTGGAGATATCACAAGAGGTGTACAAACAAGATCAAGATTGGCTTCATTTTGTGAACACTACTCATTTGTATCATCTATTGAGCCAACCAAGATTGAAGAAGCTTTGCAAGATATTGATTAGGTAAATGCTATGCATGAAGAGTTCAAAAACTTTACTAGAAATCAAGTTTGGGAGCTAGTTGAGAGACCAAAGAACCACGATGTTATTGGCACAAAATGGGTCTTTCGCAACAAACAAGATCAAGATGGAATAGTGGTGAGAAACAAAGCAAGACTAGTTGCACAAGGATACACTCAAGTTGAGGGTCTTGACTTTGGAGAAACATATACACCGGTGGCAAGGCTAGAAGCAATAAGGATTCTATTGGCTTATGCTTGTGCTCATAATATCAAGCTCTATCAAATGGATGTGAAGAGTGCATTTCTCAATGGGTACATCAATGAATTGGTATATGTTGAGCAACCAACCTGTTTTGAAGATGACAAGAAACCCAACCATGTGTACAAGCTAAGAAAGGCATTATATGGCTTGAAGCAAGCACCTAGAGCATGGTATGAGAGGTTAGGAGATTTTCTCCTCTCTAAGGGATTCATTATGGGCAAGGTTGATACTACCCTATTCACCAAGATGATTGGAAAGGACTTGTTTGTGTTGCAAATCTATGTGGATGACTAAAGAATCATAACCCTATTGGTTTCGGTGATTAACGTCAATTAGCGTTTATTATGGCTAATATGTGTTTTGCAGAGTCTATACGTAGCTTAGACATAGTGATCAACATGAATGGGCATCAATGGTTATCACTTAGCCCCCAAGAGTCATGATGAAGACCTTAGAGTGATAGGCTAAGTGCCATAAGGAGATGAAGGGCACTTAGTATAGATATGTCTTTATTTGATCTTTGGTCATACTATAAAGAGGGGTTGAGACTAGTAGCTTGACTTAGGAGAGCTTCATGACTTAGGTGTGGTGCACACTTGACTTCCTTAGCTCTAAGCAAGCCTATGGTGACCGTAAGATAGCCTAGAACAACTTCCATATTCATCGCGATGAAAACCAAAGTTGAGAGGAGTGATCTCTAGGCGTCAGACGGTGAGTGCAGAGGCGTCAGACGCTGTCCGACGCGCCAGACGCTGGCGTCGGACGCTAGGGTAGCGTCCTGCATGCTAACAGAGAGCTCCAGAGATGTCCATTTTGCGACGGACGCGTCAGACGTTGCAGAGCGTCCGGGAATATTTTCCCAGAAACCCGAGAGCAGCGAGTTGGCGCCGGACGCTGAGGCGCAGCATCCGTCGCCAAGCGATGGAGCGTCCGTCGCCTGCTGATGTACACAGTAACTAGCCATTGGGGCTAGCGACGGAGCGTCCATCGCCAACTTAAAACAAATAGTTTTTCAGCCCGAGGAAGTTTTGTGTGAGGGCTATTTATAGCCCCTCCATCTCTCTCCCACCTTGCCTTTGCTCATTTCAGTTGCTGAGTTGCTTGAGAAAGTTGGTAAGAGAGCAAGATCCCTAGAGAGAGAGTGATTCGCGAATCCATCCATCCTCTCCTCTAGTTCATCCAAGAGACCAAGTGTGCATCCACTCTAGTTGTGAAGCTTGAGTGAGTCTAGTGAAGATCAAAGCTTGTTACTCTTGGTGATCGACATCACCTAGACGGTCCGGTGGTGCTTGGGAGGAAGGTGATCGTCGGAGGATTGTCGGTGGCCCTTCTCCATCGACTTGTGATTAGTTGTGGGCAGTTCACCGAGCCAGAGTGGCGAAGAACCAACACGTAGAAAGCACTCTACCCTTGCGCAGGTAGAGGGGGAGCAATACCCTTGTGTGGGTGCTCCAATGAGGACTAGGGGAGTGTCGACTCCTCGATACCTCGACAAAACATCGTTGTGTCAAACTTTTTATCCCTAGCTCTTTCATACCGCATTACTTTTCGCATCGTTCTTACTTCCATTGAATTGCTACCGATTTCTAGCTAGGACACACAATCGGTAGGCACTAGGGGGTGATTGGCATTGCTAAGATTTCATATTGCTTTAGAAATTTGAAATAATCCCAATTCACCCCCTTCTTGGGCATCTTGATCCTTTCAATTGGTATCGGAGCAAGGTTTGCTCTAAATTAGGCTTTACCACCTAGAGCAAGATGTCCCATGGGGATGGACCACCTCCCATGTTCGATGGAGACGACTTTCCTTATTGGAAAGTTCGTATGGAGGCCTATCTAGAGGCCGTGGACGTTGGTGTGCTCAAGGCTGCCACAAAGGGGGCTTCCTACTTTGAGGAGGACCCTTACATTGAGAAGCACAATGCCAATGAAAAGAACATACTCTTTCGTGGCATTTGCAAGGATGTCTTCAACCGAGTGCGTAATGCCAAAGACGCATTTGAGTTGTGGACCACTATTTGTGATCTTCACGAAGGCACAAAGAGTGAGCGTGAGGAACGCTATCACTTGGTCATGGCAAAGCTCAATTCTTTTACTATGCTTGCTAATGAAAATGCTAATGAGATGTACTCACGTCTTAACATTCTAGTAGAAGATTTGAATGGGCTTGGCCCCAACCAAATGGCATTGGTCGATGTGGTGCGCAAGATTCTTTGTGTCTTTCCAATTGACAAATATAGTCACATCGTCACGGTTCTTCACCAAGGGGACCTCTCCGCCGCTACACCAACACAAGTTTTGGGCAAGATCAATGCTCATGAGATGTACATGAAGATTGGTGATGGTGGCTCTTCATCCTCCTCCAAGAAGAAAGAAAAAGAGAAGGAGGAGAAGAAGGACTTGGCTCTTAAGGCATCCTATTCGGAGAAGTGCAAGATGCAATTTGTGTATGAGAGCGCAAGTGATAATGAAGATGATGACAACATCGCCCTCATGGTGAAGAAGACCACCAAGATGTTGAAGAGGCTAAACAAGAATGGAGTCAAGTTTGACTCAAAGAAGAAGAAATTCTGCACAAGCTCTTCAAGGAAGCCCATCTCCCAAATGAAGTGCTACAATTGTGGCATTCTTGGTCATCTAGCTCATGATTGCACCGAAGAGAAGAAAGACAAGTTCAAGAACAAGAAGTTCAAGAACTACAAGAAGGGTGCACAAGATGATTCTAGTGATGATGACAAGAAGCAAGACAAGCCTTACAAGAAGAAGAAGAACTTCGACTTCCACAAGAAGAAGAAGGATGGCAAGGCTTACATTGTTGAAGATTGGCTCACCGATATTGAAGATTCAAGTGAGCCCTCCGATAGTGATAGTGAAGATGAGATGGTGGCCGCATTGGTGATTGGTTCTTCTACTCCACCGCCACCTCCTCCTTCATCAATGGCTCATCCTCTACACACCTATGCCTCATGGCTAAAGGTGACAAGAAGATACAAAAAGAGGATGATGATGATAGTGGTGACTCTAGTGGTAGTGATAGTGATGATGATGACACACCATCCTATGATGAGCTAATTAAAATTTGTAGTAAGTACTCTAGCATCATAAGGAGGTACAAAGGTAAAAATGACAAACTCCAAGAAATCAAAGATAACTTGCATGATAAGGTTGATGCCTTGTCTAGTGCTAATGATGATTTGAAGCTTGAGAATCATACTCTCACATCTAGCACTAGGGAGCTCAAAGCCTCACTCAAGCAATGCCTTGGGTCCCTCTTTGGCTCTTAGGTGATCTACTGCCCTGCTTTTTCTCTGTCCTAGGTGTTGATTGAATTTCCTCACCTAGACCTTATCATTTGCTCACTTTTGTCTAGGTTACGGATTGATATTTGGAACTTCATTGAGATCTCTTACCCTCTTCTATTGTGTCACTTTGTCAGAGGTATGAATGGTAGTATCGATATTTACTTATCTTATTCATGCTTCCATACTTAGACTTTCTCAACTCTAGTTAAAGTGCTTATTTGTTATATACTCCTACCTATCTATCTATCGTGCATCGTGTTGCTTGACAGTGGCAGTTAACTCGGGGCAAAGCCCGCGAGTAAGGAACGAGGCAAAGCCTCGAGAGGACAGTCCAGGGTCGTCGTGCCATTCTTGCAGTGGGCTATTTGTTGGCCAGTAACAGTGGCAGTGGGTAATTTGGTTTGATAGTTGATCTCTATGGTTGACAGTGGTTCTTCCAGTGCCCATGAATGGCAAGGACAAAGAATGCATGCCCCGTTCCTAGTAGTGGTGGTGACCCTCCACCTCCACCGCGTCCACCCACCAATCGGGACAAGGGCAAGAAGAAGGTTGTGTCCAAGAAGAGGAAGAGGCCACTGATGGATCCAGATTCAGTGGCAGCACTTGCAGTGGCTGAGGCAGCAGAGCTTGCCAAGCAGGGAGGACGTCGCGCTAGTTTGAGGATCTCTCCTCGCCGTTGAGTGCGTCGTGAGTCCCCCTCTTGCACAGTGGCAGAGGTCGTCTGAGGCGTCAGGGTCCTCACACTAGACAGATAGGCATTCCACCTGCGACAGAGGAGCAGTAGGATGCTACAGCTCAGGGGCTTGCAGAGGCTGAGCTGGCAGAGTTAGATGTAGAGATTGATGCAGCTGCAGATGATGCTTATCACGATGATCTTCCCTCTGACAGTTCGGATGAGGACTATAGACCAATTCCTGAGTACACACCCCGGTGTCACGACCATGAGGCTGGAGGGTCAGGTGCAGCTCCCGCTCCAGCCTTAGGTTCTTCAGAGGCCACTATTCTCACTATCCTTACGAGGATGCAGGAGGAGCAGTCACGACAGGCAGAGGAGCAGAGGAGACAGGCTGAGGAGGTTCGGAGGCTCACAACTCAGCAGTTGGTAGATCAGGCTTAGGCTCGGAAGGACAAGTTCCAGCTACAGTTCCTGGCCTTCCAAAGGCAGCAGGCCGAGTCATAGAGACAAACGACAGAGCTTCTCGGTCAGATTCTTGGGTCAAGCTCAGGACCTTCAGTCACTCCTCAGTTTCAGTTATAGCTTCCTGAGTCTTCCCAGCAGCAGCAGTTTACCTCTCATCCACAGCAGCCTCCAGTATCGGTGATGCCGACTCCAGCGCTACAGCCCAGCGGGCTTTAGAGTCAGGCACCAGTCTCTCCCGCTTACCAGACACCACTGACTCAGGTGTCTTCTTGGTTCGCCTCCCCCGGCGAGTTCCAGACAGGCTTCACACCTACCCGGGGGACTACTCTAGTAGAGACATCTCGTGACCTTACAATCTCCTACATGCAGATCAATGGTGAGCCCTCACCAGTCCGAGCACAGCGTGACGCACCTGACACTCAGCTTGCAGATAGAGGTGCAGTAGCTCCAGACACTTCTCCAGAGGTTCCTCCTCCGGCGACTGACACCCACCTGTCTTCAGTCGCCTCATCAGGATTGGACCAGACTGCTCTACACAGACGATGACCACTCCTCCCATTGCTGCTGTCCAGACAGATGCTACGGCAGTTGCAGCAGAGGATGTTGAGTCACCCGCACCAGCTTAGCCACAGGAGCAGACAGAGGCAGTCACTGTGGTAGTATCTTCGCCTCTTCACTCTCAGGGTCAGCCAGCAAGTTAGTTTCAGCAGTTACACTTGCAGCCCTATCAGTGGAGGCTTCCCCCTCGCCTCGTGTGTTCACTCGTCGGGCTCCTAGACCCGCATCTACAGAGGCAGGATTGTCTAAGGCTCCAGTTCAGACAGCTACACCGTCTGAGCCTCATGGGGAGCTAGGAGAGACAACGACAACTTCTGAGTCAGCAGCTACAGTTCTAGAGGTCACCCCAGCTGAGCCTACACCTACAGATATAGAGGCAGATGATTCAGACCTTCAGGACTTCATCATGCTTGATCGCAAGGCTACAACTTCTTCGGCTCCACCCCAGCTCCGGATGCATAGTTTTTGGTGCTAGACGCCAAAGGGGGAGAGAGAGTCGAGTATTAGAGATAGGGGGAGAGATTTGGTTCTTTGATGTGCTTATTTTCCCCATACTCATTCACCATGTCTACTTTTATGCATTGTATATTTGTGTGTGATGGTTGATGTTTGAGATTCTCCTGTGATTGTGTTTGTGACAAACTCTTATGATTTCGCTAATATATCTTGTGAGTTGTCACCCTTTCATGATATGTCTCTGTGATCAAATGGTAATTGAGCTTCCGCTCCATACTCTGATACTTATATGAGAATATCATGAAGTATTCCATTTCTATTTCATATTTATGAGTACCATGTTTTGTGGCTTGGCTTGGATGAACAAGTATTCTTCATTCTTATTCACTAACCCTTGCTCAAACCATCCAAGTCACTTGAAATCCTAACCTTTCACTCTTATATCCATACTCGAGGAGTTATTGTCGTCAATCACCAAAAAGGGGGAGATTGAAGAATCATGGCCCTTTGGTTTTGGTGATTAACGTCAATTAACATTTATTATGGCTAACGTGTGTTTTGTAGAGTCTATGCGTAGCTTAGCCATAGTGATCAACATGAATGGGCATCAATGGTTATCACTTAGCCCCCAAGATGGATATCGTTTTAGATTTCAAAGAGTCATGATGAAGACCTTAGAGTGATAGGCTAAGTGCCATAAGGAGATGAGGGGCACTTAGTATAGATAGGTCTTTATTTGATCTTTGGCCATACTATAAAGAGGGGTTGAGACTAGTAGCTTGACTTAGGAGAGCTTCATGACTTAGGTGTGGTGCACACTTGACTTCCTTAGCTCTAAGCAAGCCTATGGTGACCGTAAGATAGCCTAGAACAACTTCCATATTCATCGCGACGAAAACCGAAGTTGAGAGGAGTGATCTCTAGGCATTGGACGCTGAGTGCAGAGGCGTTGGACGCTGTCCAACGCGCCAGACGCTGGCGTCGGACGCTAGGGTAGCGTCCGACGTGCTAACAGAGAGCTCCAGAGACGTCCATTTTGCAACGGACGCGTCTGTCGCATGGGCATTAGACGCTGTAGAGCGTCTAGGAATATTTTCCCAGAAACCCGAGAGCAGCGAGTTGGCGCCAGATGCTGAGGCGCAGCGTCCGTCGCCAAGCGATGGAGCGTCCGTCGCCAAGCTATGGAGCGTCCGTCGCCTGTTGACGTACATAGTAACTAGCCGTTGGGGCTAGCGACGGAGCGTCCGTCGCTTAGCGACGGAGCGTCCGTCGCCAACTTAAAACAGACAGTTTTGCAGCCCGAGGTAGTTTTGTGTGAGGGCTATTTATAGCCCCTCTCTCTCTCCCACCTTGCCTTTGCTCATTTTAGTTGCTGAATTGCTTGAGAATGTTGGGAAGAGACCAAGAGCCCTAGAGAGAGACAGTGATTCGTGAATCCATCCATCCTCTCCTCTAGTTCATCCAAGAGACCAAGTGTGCATCCACTCTAGTTGTGAAGCTTGAGTGAGTCAAGTGAAGATCAAAGCTTGTTACTCTTGGTGATCGACATCACCTAAACGGTCTGGTGGTGCTTGGGAGGAAGGTGATCGCCGAAGGATTGTCGACAACCCTTCTCCATCGACTTGTGATCGGTTGTGGGTGGTTCACCAAGCCAGAGTGGCAAAGAACCAACCCGTAGAGAGCACTCTACCCTTACGCGGGTAGAGGGAGAGCAATACCCTTGCACGGGTGCTCCAACGAGGACTAGGGGGGAGTGTCGACTCCTTGATACCTCGGCAAAATGTTGTCCTGTCAAACTTTCTATCCCTAGCTCTTTCATATCGCATTACTTTCCGCATCGTTCTTACTTCCATTGAATTGCTACCGCTTTCTAGCTAGGACACACAATCGGTAGGCACTAGGGGGTGATTGGCATTGCTAGGATTTCATATTGCTTTAGAAATTTGAAATAAGCCCAATTCATCCCCCCTCTTGGGCATCTTGATCCTTTGAATGACATTATCTTTGGATCAACAAATCAAGAATTTTGTGAAGAGTTTGGAAATATGATGGGTAAAGAGTTTGAGATGTCTATGCTTGGAGAGCTTAGTTACTTTAAAAGTGCATCTAGCCCTTTAGCGGGTTTTGGTGAGTTGAGTGACAACATAATTAAAGGTCTAACAAGTTTGCTAGGTGTATCAAAGGTTATACAAGAAAATCAAACTTCATGGTATTCCACACAATGTTGAAATGAAGGTCAAATTGTGTATTGATGCATTGGAAGATTATGAGAATAATCTAGTTCAAGCAAAAGACAACAATGCAAAGGGAATCGATGAAATGGCCTCTATGTTGTGGGATATCATAGTATCATGTGAAAGCAAGCATACTTGACAAATGGTAAATGCGACATGAGTTGATAGTTATGGATTGGTCTCTATATTGGCTTGCTTTACATGAATAAGAAGAGTTAGATAGTAAACTAGTGTTGATCAAGGATGGAATAATGAATCAATAGTGCATTAGTGAGAAAACACCAAGCAAAGGTCAAATGACAAAGGAGACAATGTATATTGGATATAATATGGTCTCTACTTTAGTTTTCTTGTATGGACAAAGATTTGGAGAATCACTTTGCATTGATATGATCAAGCTAGAAGTTTGAAGATAGAGATTGAAGTGAGTGATAGGAGTGTCAAGCCAAAATAAGGAGGATCTAAGGAATTGTAAATTGGCTTGACCATATTGATGTGGAGTCTCATATATCAAAGCTTGATTGATCTCAACATTCATATCTATAAGATATTCAAGCAAAGATCACAATATTGAAGAAAGGGTTTTTCAATCGATGCTTAATATGATGTAACTTCAGTATGGCTTGATAGGGTGAATATTGCAAGGAAAGGACTTCGAGGTACTAAGCAAAGGTGAAGGTCAAGGAGACCGAGGTACTATGGCTAAGGTGAAGAAGAGAGTACTTGCATTGAGTCGAAGTACTAATCGAGCTATGAGGAGTCATATTATGTTGAGGATCAATTTATTAGTGGAAGTGACTTGAAGCCATGGGCTGAATTCATATGTGTTGGAAAGATTCAAGTCACAAGCTCTAAGGTGTGTTTGCTCAAAGAGATGAGATAATGATGATTTCAAACACATGCTCAAGGTATTATAAGAATGACGACAGTACATTCAATGGTGCAGCCACAAATTATCAAAGGATGCGGTGACCAACTCAAAATCTTTTAAATTATTTGATGTTTTGAATTCGAGTTTAGGAAAGGCCGTACTACAAAGGGGGATGCAATGTGCATGCTTAAATGTGCAACCACGTGCTCAAATTCCACCAAACATCCTCTCATACCTTGCTCAGACTCCCTGCAAAACAGTTTTTCATTCGGAGCATTTTTGGGCAGAGCCGCAGTGCTGCTCCCCAAGAGTAGTAGTGCTGAGGTCCAGCAGTGCCGGACCTGAGCGGCAGTGCCGGGCCTAAGAGCGGCAGTGCCACGACTTAAAGTTACCGTTGGACAACAGGAAGTATTTCTATCCCCTCCCTGCTGCCCCCAACGGTCATCTCAACCATTCCCTTCTCCAGTGCTCATACAGAAAGCTCTCTCCCTCTCTCTTACTCCGTTGGAGCCCCTCAAGCTTCTCTCTTTGATTCCTCTCCAATCCTTTGAGAGATTGAGCCTCCAAACTCCATTAGAGAGTAGCCCAAACTGTTCTTCATTGCCTAGAGCACTTGGTTCGCGTTGAAGCTAAGAAATCACCCCTCACTTCAAGAGTTCACTCTCTTCATTTGAGAATGAGGGAAAGGAAAGCCTTATGTGGCGAACCTCAATAACGTGAACTTAGGCCAGCCTTGGTGGCGATGCTGAACCACGGGTTAAATCTTGTGTCACTTGTGTTTGTGTTATTTGTTTTACTTGCATTTGTCCTCAAGGTGATTTCTAAGGTTTGATCCCGATCTACTTGGTGGGTGTGTTGCTACCACTTTTAGGTGATACTAGAGGTTCCCTACACCTCTAGGAAGGTTTTGATTCAAGCATAATTTCCATTCTCAGTTTACATTTTGAATTGTGCTCTGTTCTGTTCTAGTGACCAGCACTGCCGCCCCAGAGAGCAGCAGTGCCGGGCACCCTGGCAGTGCCGGACCCAAGGCCGGCAGTGTCGGACCTGTGCTGACAGAAAGTTGTTAATTTATTTTAAATAGGCCTATTCACCCCCCCTCTAGTCCTGCTGGGTGACATCAAGGTCCTTTCAATTGGTATCAGAGCTTGGCTCTCTATTTCGGGCTTAACCGCCTTGAGAGAATGATGTCGACAAGTGGGGAGGTATCTCTAGAACTTATACTTTTAGATGGCTCAAATTATGCATCTTGGTCTGCTCATGTACTTGATGTTTTTAGGAACATGGGTCCTCATATAGAGCAGATTGTAGATGTGGGCATTTCACCTCCTAGTGATGATTTGGAATATCTATATAGAGAGGAAGTGAAATGCTTACAATACAATGCTCAAGCTACTAATGTCTTATTTAGTGCTTTGAGTGAAGATATACTTGATGTTGTCATATTTGGAGATGGTGAACCACTTGAGGATGCTCATCTCATTTGGACTGCTCTCAAAGAAAAATATGACAAGTCTAATGAGAAGTTGCTCTCATTGGAGAAATCACTTGAGGAGTGCTCAACTTCACCAACACATGTAGAGCCTCAAGTGATTCTCTCAAAAGGTCTAAGTGATCATGTCACAACCACCTTCTCACCGACATGTGAATTAATGGAAGGTAATAAAATTGTTGGTGAGGACATTGCTTTTACATGTGGTACTTCTACTTCCTTTAGTTCTTGTGAGACTAACATTTTGAAGGAAGAAGAAGCTTGTGATCGGTGGAGGCCAAATGATGAATCCACCTCACCAATAATCCAAACTCTCTATGCCACTTCTCATATGGGTCTCATGGCAAAGAACGAGAAGAATGTGGCAAGTGAGAGTGATAGTGAGAGTGAAGATGAAAGTGATGCTGATGAGATCACTCAACACCTTGCTTGGCTAAGTAAGAAAGACAAGTTGATGCTGATGAAGCTCATGGAGAAAATAAATGAGCAAGAAGAAACACTTCACAAGCAAGATGACTTTTGCATTGAAAAGATCAAATTCTTGGAGAAGTTGACCAAAAAGCATGAAAAGCTTAAGTGCTCTCATGCTAGGTTGGTCGAAAGGTATGAAAACTTATCAATTGAGAAAACTCATACTATTAACTCTCTATCTTGTGTTGCTCAATTAGAAGATGAGAATTATATGCTTAAGGAGAAAGTGGAAAGGTTCACTAGCAAGAAGGAGACTTTGCAAGAAAGTCATGACGAGCTATTGTGCTCTCATAAGAAGATTATGGATTCTCATATCATACTAGAGATTTCTCATGAGGTTATGATAACGGCGGTAAAATCATATCAACCTCACACCCACAAATGCACATGTACACAAGTTCAATCTATTTTATCATGTGCTAACAATTATTGCTCTCAAGCAAGCCAACCTTCCATTGAGCATGTATATATAGAAACCTGTGATAACTCCATCACAAAAGAAAATGAACAGCTCAAGGAAGAGATTGAGAAGCTAATAAGGGACTTGATTTGCGAACATATGGTGGATAAGTACCCATGTATGTTCATCTTTATGATGAGTGATCGTCCAACACGTGAGTGTTTCAATTTGAGTGGCTTACCCTAACCCCTTGCGAAAGCAAGTCTGTGCATGTCTATCGGCTTGTGGTGTGCAGGTGCTAAGCCTAGTGACAATGGTCAATGGCATGGAGAAGGTCGAGTAGAGGCTTGCCGTGCTGATGGACTAAGAGCGGTGAAGGGCGGAAGCGGGGCTCAGACTGAGGGACCATGGGCGCCAGCGGACTAGCTGTGGTGGCTAGTACTTGGCACCGGCGAGTGCGAGAAGACATGGAGGTAGACTGAGTCGGCCAAGTCAAGATGGTCGACGCGCGAGTTGAGCGAAGGCTCAGGGGACTCGGAGTCCGACCGGACGAAGACAAGGTGGCTCGCGTCGAGTGGTTTGGTGGTTTGGGTCTCAAAACCATCCACGTCGGTTTCCGAGTTTGGGTCGCAAAACTCGGGGTTCGGTAGTTGAGCCCAAAGCTACCGGTGGCAGGTTTCCAGGGTTTGGGCCTCAAAACCTAGGCGGAGCTTCCGAGGAAGCGGGGATGGCACGTGGCGGAATCCTGGAGGTTGCGTCGAGGCGATGGCAACTCCTGGCAGGAAGCGGGGCCATCCATTCAAATCAAGGAAGATATTTTCCGGAGCTTGGACTGCAATGCTTAGGCTAGGTAGTTCACTCATGTATCTAGGGGGGTATTTGGGAAATAGCCAAAGCCCTGTTAAATAGGGGATGAAGGGGTATCGTCATTCTATCTCTTGAACCCTAATCATTTGCCCCACCTTTCCCTCTCTCTCTACCCTCTCTCTAGTTCATGAGATCCCAAGGTTGATTTCACCAACCTCTGTAAGAACTCGAATCTTTTGGTGGGAATCGGAGGCCCGACTCTCCGAGTGCCATGGCACGGTTAGTTTCTTGATCAAGTATCCCCGGTTGGTTGTGTTCTTCGCGTTTCGGTTTTGCTCTCTCTTTTTCCCGAGTTGATTTCTCTTTGATGAGAGGAGCTTTGCAAAATCCACTTGAAACAAGTTGTTCGTATTCGTGAGGAGCATCTTTGCACCGAAGGAATTCACCTCAAACCTCACGAGTGCGTAGATCGGGCGATTTCTTTGCGGCGTTCTTCGTTTTGCCTTTTCTCCCCCAAATCCGAGTGTTCCCATTTATCCTATCCAATTTGAGCAATGATTTCTTTGGGATAGCTCCCCAAATGCATAAGGATCATGCCTACAAAGTTTGGTTGCAGTTGGAGTTCATTTGGTTGAGTTTTGGGAAGATTTGGCGGAGTGAAATCGGTTTTTCGCGGGTTTTCTGTGCGTTGTTCGTGAACTCCGGACCACCCTCCGGACCACTTTGGACAAGGCTCCGGACCATAGCCGAGTGGTCCTGTGGTCTGGCCGAGAGTCTGCAGAGCAACCCCTAGCTCCGGACCAAGCTTCGGACTAGTCCTGTGGTACCGTCGGACCACTAGTCCGGAGGTTGGGAGCTCACTGCATTGGCTGATTTTGAGAAGAAAAAGCGTCGGACCACCCATCGGACCACCCTCCGGATCATAGAACCGGACCATAGCGAGTGGTCCTGTGGTGTGGCCGAAAAACTACAGCAAGGCACCTAGCTCCGGACCTCAGCTTCGGACCATACCACCAGACCATAGAGAGTGGTCCTCTGGTCACTGACAGAAATAGTCCGGTGCTCGTTTCTCTCTCGCCGGGACTCCGAATCAAGTTCTGTTTGTTGTGTTGGATTCATATTCACGTAAGGAACATGATTTGGTTGAGATCAGTTCTCATAAGTATTTTTGGGTGTGTTCTTGCCTCTTCTCTCTAGGGGTTGAGAATACCGCTCTCGGTGTATCGGTTTCGAGTTCGTGGCTTCAATCGTTTTCCATCTTCTCCGACCGCTCCACTGCACCTTTAGGGGTCTTCCTAAGGTGTCCAACTACTTGTTAGGTTGTGTGCGAGTCGGTTCTTCCGAGGTCAAGTTTTGGGTGTGATTTTGGGACAAGGGCCAAGTCTTTGAGTTGAATTTTATTTGGCTCCCATTCACCCCCCCTCTGGTCGTCGTTCTCGATCCTTCAATTGGTATCAGAGCCGGTTAAGGATCATTCTACCTTACACAGTTCTTGATCCGCGAAGGCGACATGGAGCGAGGTGCTGGCAAACCTCCGTTCTTCGATGGAACAAACTTCGCCTATTGGAAGGTGCGCATGCCCGCTTACCTCCAAGGGCTTGATACGAAGTATTGGGAGATTTGTGAGAGTGCTGACTATGTGGTTCTTGGCGCTCGGATTAATGAGCTGCAAATCACGCAACATGCGTCAAACGCAAGAGCCCGTAGCATCCTCTTCTCAAGTTTGTGTCTTCCTGAGTTTGAGCGAGTTTCGAGTCTCACTACGGCACGGGAGATCTGGCAAACACTTGTGCGATATCATGAGGGAAACCCTCAGATCAAGTCTAGACTCTTCGACACGTACCGTAGAGAGTACGAGAACTTTGCTCAGTTGGCCGGCGAATCTGTTGACGGGATGTTCATTCGCTTCCAATCTATTGTCAACAAGATGCGTGCTAATCGAGCCAACTTGCCTTATGATGATCATGAGATGGCTATCAAGCTTTTGCATGCTCTTGATCGGAAGGTATGGGAGATGAAGGTGGCTGCCATTCAGGAGTCACCGGGCTATGATGCCCTGACCGTGGATGAGCTGTTCAGCAAGCTCAAGTCCTCGAAGATTGACTACTAGACCCGGGCCAAGCTTGAAAACCCGTCGAAACCCTCTATGGCGTTGGTTTCTGGCCCCGACGGTACGTCTTCTTCCTCCTCTGACCCTTCACACTCTTTGTTCGCTTTGTCTTTGATTTCTATGATAGAGGATCAAGTGGAGGCTCTTGGAGATGATGAGCTGGCTTTGGTCATCACCAAGTTCTCACGGTTTCACAACAACCGTTTGAACCGTCGACGTGGTGGCTCAGCCAAGGAGTGCTACCATTGCGGTGATGAGGACATCGCAAACTGCCCCAAGAAAGCTACGGGTGACTTCACCAAGCGCAAGGACAAGCGCGAGCACCACTTCGAGGACAAGCACAAGCCCAAGGGTGGCTACCACTGAAGGTCCTTCAAGAAGGTGATCGACAAGGTGAAGGCCAAGCACCGAGCCTTCCTCGCCTCCCTCAGCGACATCGATGCCTCCTCCGATGGAGGTGCTTCCTCGAGCGATGATGAGTCGAAGGGAAAGGTTGAGGACAAGTTCAACGGCCTATGTTTCTACGCCGACGCCAAGCACGGTGGCTTTTGCACCATGGTGATTGAAGAAGGCAAGGTCGGCAAGTGCAAGGATGGCCCTGACTACGACTACAACTCCGACACACCCGAGGTATCACCCACTATCGAATCCCTCTCTCTTGATCTTGAGTCTCTGAACGACACCTTGATGAGTCAAGATGCATTGCTCAAGCGTGCCGCGTGTGAGAGGAACTATTTTAAGGCGAAGTACCTTAGCACCCTTCATGAGCTAGAGTTTACTATGGCACAAGTGGTGGTTACCGAGGAGGTAGAGTGTTATGCTTGCGCCATTCACATGTCAAGTCTTGTCACTCTCCAGGACAAGTATGGCACTCTACTTGAGGAGGTCAATGAGTTGAAGGCTAGGCCTAGCTTACTTGGTGCATGCAAGTCTTGCTTAGGCTTTCGTTCTGAGCTGGCACAAAGAGATGCTAGGATTTCTATGCTAGAGAAGGTCAGCTCAGATAGCACCAGAGAGTCGGATCGCTTTGAGGCTTTGGAGCTTGAGATTGCGTCGTGCAGACACGACAAGATGTGTACCGAGGAAGAAAGCACATACCTTCGGTACATCTTGAGCTGGGTGTCTTGCTGAGAGCCGCAGTTGGGAATGCTGCTTAGCCAATGCAAGCGGGCTGGCAGCACGGGGGTAGGCTTTGCTATAGGTGGGAAGGATGATAGCATGTTCAGTAAAATCGGTGAGTGCAGTAGTTTGAGCATGAGTGAGAAACCCACCACACCTCCCAAGTTTACCAAGTTTTCCCCACACAAGCCTACTGACCCTACAAAGCTACCTGTGAGAGATGGTGTGTTTGAAGAGACTCCCAAAACCACTCCATAGAAGCAAGTGTGGATTGCAAAACCGAACCATCTTCGCAATCCACTTGACACACTGCCAGACATCTCTAGTGATCCCCTTCCTAAGAAAGCTAGAGCCATCCAACCCAACAAGAGAGTGCCTACCAAGAGTGCGGTGAGGTACCATTGTGACTATTGTGAGAGGGATGGGCACTTGGCTGAGTTCTGTTTTAGGAGGAAGAGAGATGATCGAAGGCAGGTTGAGTTGAACAACCGGGACATGTACCACCCACAAGTTGGGGTGCGTGAACCGAAAGTTCAGAGGCGCACTTCTAGGCCTAGAGGTACAATGCCTCAAGGTGCTAGGCCTCAGGAGGCGAGACCACATGGTGGTCATGCCCGGCGAGGTACCGGTCGTGACCCATACGACTACGGGCCTCGTGGCGGTGGCTTTACTCCACCCTTCTCTAGCGGACCACGTTTTCCCTATCGTGGTGATCGCTATCCCTCCGTGGGGCAGGAGATGTTTGGTTTCTCTCCTAACCCATTCTTTGGGCAAGTGGAACAACACTGGTATCCTTCACAGTTTACTAACCCAGTGTTGGTCCGTTTGCTCACCCTATGTCTTTTTATTGATGTAGGAAGGAGGACTGGAGGATACTTGGCTTGTGGATTCCGGATGTTCACGCCATATGACCGGAAGTGTCAAGTGGTTCTCCAGCCTCGACCCGTGCGCCACACTGAGTACATTACATTCGGGGACAAGAGTAAAGGTAAGGTTGTCTCCCGGGGGTCCATTCGAGTCAATTCGTCTTTTGTTCTCAAGGATGTTGCATTGGTTGTGAATTTGCATTTTAACCTTCTATTGGTTTCGCAACTCCTTGAAGACGGTTTTGAGGTGAGCTTTAAGCCAAACTTGTCTTGGATTTTGGACTCTCGTGGTGATCTTGTTTGCCGGATTTTGCCCTTCGGGAAGGTTTTTCGTGCGGATTTTTCTATCTCTTCCGGACCTTCTCGTTGTCTTCTTGCCGGTTCTTCTTCTGAGCTTTGGAAGTGACATAGGAGATTGGGACATTTGAGTTTTGACTTCCTTGCAAGGCTTAGCTCAATGGACCTTATCTAAGGATTGCCAAAGCTGAAGTTCGAGAAGGATTTGGTTTGCCATCCTTGCAGGCATGGCAAGATGGTTGCTGCTTCCCATCCTCCCGTAACTCAAATTATGACCACTCGACCCGGCGAGCTCTTACACATGGACACAGTTGGTCCAGCTCGGGTCAGGTTGGAAGGAGGGAAGTGGTATATTGTTGTAGTCGTTGATGACTACTCGAGATACTCTTGGGTGTTCTTTTTGGAGAGTAAGGATGAGGCTTTTCCACTTGTTCGAGATCTGATTTTGGAGATCTGATTAAGCTGAAGTGGTATGTTGTTGTTTGAGATTGCAAAATGAGCTACCTAAGAATTCCATGAGAGCTATCTGCAGTGACAATGGCACAGAATTCAAGAATACTCAATTTGCAACTCTTTGCTCTTCTTTGGGTCTCGATCACCAGTTTTCCTCACCTCATACTCCGCAGCAGAATGGTGTTGTTGAGTGCAACAATCGTACCCTTGTTGAGATGGCCAGGACGATGCTCGATGAGCATAGGACTCCTAGGCGGTATTGGGCCGAAACACTCAGTTCTGCTTGCTATGTTTGCAATCGCATTTTCCTCCGAGCTTTCAAGAAGAAGACTTCTTATGAGTTGCGATTTGGGAGACCACCCAAGGTAAGTCACCTATGGGTGTTTGGGTGCAGGTGCTTCATCCTCAAAAAGGGTGGTAAGTTGGATAAATTTGAATCACGGTCTGAAAGATCTCTAGTGTTTTGGGTAATTGATGAAATCTAAGTACTAACCTAACTCTAAGTGTGAGTAGGCTTAGTACACTAATGAGAAGATGAAGAAGACAAGTGATGGAGCAAGATGGAGGCTAAGGAGAAAGCTATCTAGAAGCTCACACTTGGAAAAGAAGAGAAGAGGAGGAAACCCTAAGCTATTCAAGGCAAAGGTATTGCTAGGATTTTCCATTTTGGTGATCAAGATACCTAGTGGGTGTGATCACATTTAGGATAGGTAACCGTACTATGAAGAGGGGAAAATAGTTAGTGGTTAGACCTATCAAGTGCCATTAGGAGTTCATGACATGCATTGCATCTAATCCTAATGAACAATCCCTTGTAAACTTGATAAAATATGCCAACACACATGCACAAGTCAGTGAAACACTTGATGGTGGCACATGATATCAAGGGAAGAAAAGAGAAGAAGATTCTGATCAAGACAGGAGCTCCGGACCAGTCTGCATGTGAGCACCGGACTATTGGAAGTGGTCCAGTGGTTCAGACTCAGGCAAGGCTCAGACAGGGAGGCGTCGGACTAGTGGTCCGGTGGTGCGTCGGACCATCAGTCAACCAGTTTTTCAGAGTCCGATGGCTCAGTAGGAGATCAAGGCAAGCTCCGGACCAGGCGTAATGGTCCGGTGATCAGCTCCGAACTAGTGGTCTAGAGCACTGGCACTCACTGTGTGAAATCGTCAAAGGATTGGAGAAGCTCCGGACCAGAGGATATGGTCCGATGGTGAGCTCCGGACCAGAAGTCCGGAGTATGGGTGCTTACTGTACACCAGAGTCAAGCTGAGGGAGAAGCGTCAGACCAAGGGCTCCAGACTATTGCAAGTAGTCCGGTGGTCAGATGTTTGAATCTCCAACGGTCAAATCAGAAGACAGAGGACACATGGCGCATGCATAAGCGTCGGACCAGGCTCCGGACCAGGCGTCAGACCATACCGTCGGACCATGTGCATTGGTCCGGTGGTCTTGAAAGTAGTTCGATGGTCACGCTTTCAGCATCTCAAAAAGGGAAAACGGCTAGTTTCTTTGAGGAGGCTATATAAGGGTATGTGACTGGTTCTAGGAACCTCTCTTGCACATTTGGCTGATTGCATACTCTTGTGAGCAAACCACACACACTCCCACTCATCACTTAGTTGATTTTGATCATCCTTTTGAGTGAGTTGAGTGATCAAGTGCATTGCATGAAGTGATTCATCCTAGTGGCACTTGGGAGTTGATACCGCTGCTAGTTTCTTGTTACTCTTGGTGATTGCCTTCACCTAGACGGTTTGGAGCAAGCGGTGTGGATTTGAGAAGCTTGGTGATTGTGCTTCGTTGACCACAAGTGAAGATTGTGAGGGGTTCTTGTGCCTTGCCCGCGGGAGATCGCAAAGGTAACTCTAGTGGATTGCGCGTGTCTTGGAGAACCCTTATCTTGTGTTGGTTGTGAGGCACCTGGTGATGGGTTTGGCGTGTGATGCCAATTAGCTCTTGAACCTCCAAGTAAGTGAGCCGACACAACAAGGACATAGCTAGTGGGCAAACTAGTGAACCTTGGTGAAAAATCAAGTGTCATCCTTGTGTGATTGATTGGATTGCTTGGAGTTCTTGTGATTGGTTCATTTCCTTGACACGGTGGTATAATCACTCTTCCCATCTTCGCATTTACCTTTTCATACTGGTCTTAGTGTATTAGGTTGTGCCTAGAGGGCAACTAGAAGTGTGTAGGATTTGAGTGATCCTAGAACTATTAGAGTAGCAATTGTGGTAGGAGGCTTCGCACCTCTTAGTTAGCTATTGCTAGTTAAGCTTCGCCATCTTTTGTCTAACTTGTTGTTGAGTTTGTTTTTAGAATTTGAATTTAGGTTATTCACCCCCCCTGTAGCCTTGGATAGGACCTTTCAAGTGGTATCAGAGCTAGTACACCATTGATTTGAGGCTTAACAACCTACGGTGTGATCATGGCTCATATCAACAACATGAAGAAACCACCAAGATTTGATGGTTCCAACTATGGCTATTGGAAGGTCAAGATGACCGCACACATCAAGTCAATTTGCCGGAAGGTGTGGCTTGTGGTGGACAAGAAGTTTGAAGTTGCAAATGTGGAAGCTCCAACTACACAAGAGGAAGAGAAGCTTCAACACAATGATATTGTTCTTAGTGCTATCCATGAGGCTCTTGATGAAAAGGTCTTTGAACAAATCAAGAATCTAGAGAGTGCTCATGAGGCTTGGAAGAAGCTTGAGGAATAATTTGAGGGCACACAAGCCGTCAAGGGAGCTAAGGCATACATTCTCAAGGAGAAATTTGCAAGCTTCAAGATGAAGGATGATGAAAATGTACCAGAGATGTTTCATCGGCTTCAAGTGCTAGTCAATGATCTCACGACTCTTGGTGAGAAGGTTGAGGACAAGGACTTCTCTCACAAGTACTTGAGGTGTCTTCCATCCCGGTTTGACACACTTGTGACCTTGATTGTGAGAAGTGGGCTAGACACCATGACTCTGAATCAAGTCTTGGGAGATGTCATGACTCAAGATGCGTATCAGGAGAACAACAAAGAGGATGCCTAGAAGGAAGACAAGAAGGATGAGAAGAAGAAGAGCATAGCCTTCAAGGCTACTTCATCACACAAGAGCAAAGGCAAGAGAAAGATTGAAGAATCAAGTGAAAGTGAAGACCAAAGTGCTAGTGATCTTGATGAAGAGGAGATGGCTCTCTTTGTGAGGAAATTTGGAAGATTCATGAAGAAGAAGGGCTATGGTGCAAGAAGAAAGAAGACCTCTTTCAAGAATCATGATGAACCAAGGAAGTGCTTCAAGTGTGGAAGCTTTGATCATCTCATTGCTCATTGTCCTTACAATAGTGACAAGGATGATGATGATCACAAGAAGAGAGGCAAGAAAGAGAAGAAGCCCCTATTTGATAAAAAGAAGAAGAAGAAGGGCTACTCTCATATTGTTACTTGGGATAGTAATTCTTCTTGCGGTGATGATAGTGATCAAGAAAAGAAGACCACTACCAAGAAGAAGGCTTTTGCAAGTATTGCAATTAGGGACAAGATCTCTCTATTTGACACTCCATCATCATGCTTCATGGCTAAGTCCACTAAGGTATTTTCTCATGATGAGAGTGAGAGTGAGAGCGATAGTGATAGTGAGGAGCCCTCAAAGGAGGAACTCATGGACATGCTTGAGCAAGCTAAGGACTATATTGACAAGAAGAGGAAGGAGTGCAAGGAATTGCGCAAGGCCAATGTGGCTCTTGAGCAAAACCTTGATGAGGCCGTAGCATCTCATGAGAGGCTAATGTAAGCCAATGAGAAGCTAGTGAAGTCTCACTCTAAGCTTGAAAGAGCTCATTCCTCCCTCCTTGATCAAAGTAAGAAGGAGATTGCTCAAACATGTGACATGGGAGTTACTTGTGATATTCTCGATGAATCTTTCTATACTCCTATCATTGTTGCTCCCACTAACCCCTCTTGTAGCACTATCATTCCTACTTCATCTACTAGTGATGGTGTCACTTGTGATGCCTCACTAATGGTGGAAAATGAAACCCTCAAGAAGGAGGTTACAAAGCTCAATCACTCCTTAGCTAAGGCTTATGGAGGTGAGGACCACATGCTTATGTGCTTGGGTAGCCAAAGAGCTTCTCTCTACAAAGAGGGATTCGGATATACCCCCAAGAAAGGCAAGGCCGCCTTTGTTTCTCACAAAACTCGTTTTTGTGAAGAACACCGGTAGCTATTGCAAGAGTTGCAAGCAAGTTGGTCACAATGAGCAAGCATGCAAAAACAAGAAGGCCAAACAAGATGTATCCTCCATGAGAGTTGATTCATTCTATGTACTTTCCAAGGGTACAAATGGTGTTCATGCCAAGTTTGTTGGTGCACCATGGATGGCTTCCAAGAAGTCCATTTGGGTACCAAAATCTTTGGTAACTAACCTTGGAGGACCCAAGCAAGTTTGGGTACCTAAAAAGAATTGATCTCTCTTGTAGGTCAATTACAAAGCTGGAGGGAGGCATTGGGTGCTTGATAGTGGGTCCACTCAACACATGACCGGTGATGGAAGGATGTTCAACTCAATCAACCAAGATAACACTCAAGGTTTTGATAGTATCACATTTGGTGACAATGGCAAAGGAAAGGTGAAAGGATTTGGGAAAATTGCTATCTCCAATGATCTAAGCATTAGCAATGTGCTTCTAGTGGAAAGGCTTGAGTTCAATCTATTGTCGGTTGCCAAATTGTGTGATCTCGGTTTCAAGTGCATTTTTGGAGTGGAGGATCTAGAAACCATTAGTGTAGATGGTTCAAACATGATCTTCAAGGGATTTCGGTATGAGAACCTCTACCTAGTGGATTTCAATGCTAGTGAGACCCAACTCTCTACATGTCTCATCTCAAGGTTTAGCGCACATGGGTTTCTTATGGCATAGAAGGCTCGGACATGTTGGCATGAAGCAATTGAACAAGCTAATCAAGCATGATCTAGTGAAGGGCTTGAAGGATGTCACTTTTGAGAAGGACAAGCTATGTAGTGCATGTCAAGTCGGAAAGCAAGTTGGCAACACTCATCCAAAGAAGGGCATCATGAGTACAAGCAAAGCTTTTGAGTTATTGCACATGGATCTCTTTGGGAAAACAACTTATATGAGCATTGGTGGCAATAAGTATGGTTTTGTGATAGTGGATGACTTCACAAGATACACTTGGGTATTCTTCTTGAGTGACAAGAGTGACACATTTGATATCTTCAAGTCATTTGTCAAGAGGTGCCAAACTGAGTTTGAAACAACTATCAAGAGAGTTAGAAGTGACAATGGGAGTGAGTTCAAGAACACAAGAGTTGATGAACTTTGTGATGACTTTGGGATCAACCATCAATTCTCTCCAAAGTGCACTCCTCAATCTAATGGGATAGTTGAAAGGAAGAATAGAACCTTGATTGACATGGCAAGATCAATGCTAAGTGAGTACAATGTTATTGATTCTTTTTGGGTCGAAGCTATCAATACGGCTTGCTACTCTAGCAACCGTCTATATTGTCATGGGACGCTTGAGAAAACTCCATATGAGCTATTGAATGGAAGAAAACCAAACATTGCCTACTTTAGGGTGTTTGGATACAAGTGATATATCTTGAGGAAGGGAACAATGTTGAGCAAGTTTGAGGCACCCAGTGACGGGTTTGGCGTGTGATGCCAATTAGCTCTTGAACCTCCAAGTAAGTGAGCCGACACAACAAGGATGTAGCTAGTGGGCAAACTAGTGAACCTTGGTGAAAAATCAAGTGTCATCCTTGTTTGATTGATTGTATTGCTTGGAGTTCTTGTGATTGGTTCATTTCCTTGACACGGTGGTATAATCACTCTTCCCATCTTCGCATTTACCTTTTCATACTGGTCTTAGTGTATTAGGTTGTGCCTAAAGGGCAACTAGAAGTGTGTAGGATTTGAGTGATCCTAGAACTATTAGAGTAGCAATTGTGGTAGGAGGCTTCGCATCTCTTAGTTAGCTATTGCTACTTAAGCTTCGCCATCTTTTGTCTAACTTGTTGTTGAGTTTGTTTTTAGAATTTGAATTTAGGCTATTCACCGCCCCCTCTAGCCTTCGATAGGACCTTTCACGGTCTTCTGATGGTATCTTTCTTGGTTATTCTACTCACTCTCGTGCTTATCGTGCACTTAACCTTGAAACTAACCGATGAGACTATGCCCTGTGTTTCCACTGCTTTTGAGCTTGCAAGTGATGATGAGGTGAACACTAGCATCTTTGTGGAGGAGGAGCAGGATGATGCCGATTGGGGTGATCCCGAGCCAACTCCACTGGCTGCCCCCGTCGACCCTGCGACGTCCACTTCGGCTCACGGTCCCGACCCGACTACTTCCTCTACATGGGGGCCGTTCGAGCAGCTTCCTCAGTCAGTACCCGTTGCACCTAAGGGAGCTCCAGCTGTTGTCGAGGGGTAGGCCACTTCATCTAGGCAGGCTCTCCACGCCACATTCAGCGACAGCACCCGCCGGAGAACATCATCGGCGACATTGACCGTCGAGTCACGCGGTCCAGGTCTTATATCTCTCACTTTGCTCATTCGTCTCTTGTCGCTTCTTTTGAGCCCCGAGATGTTGGGCACGCTTTGATGGATCCGGATTGGGTTAATGCCATGCATGAGGAGTTAGAAAACTTTGAGCGAAACCACGTTTGGGTCTTAATTCCTCCACCACCTAGTTGCCACCCCATAGGTACCAAATGGGTTTTCAAAAATAAACAAAGTGAAGATGGGGTGGTAGTGCGCAACAAGGCTAGGTTGGTAGCTCAAGGCTTTTGTCAAAAGGAGGGAATATACTATGAGGAAACCTTTGCTCCCATAGGTCGTTTAGAAGCCATTAGAATCCTTCTAGCTTTTGTGGCTTCTAAGAGTTTTAAACTTTTTCAAATGGACGTTAAAAGTGCTTTCTTAAACGGCTACATAGAGGAGGAAGTTTATGTTAAACAACCTCCCGGTTTCGAAAATCCCAAGTTTCCAAACCATGTTTTTAAACTTCACAAAGCTTTGTATGGTTTGAAAAAAGCCCCTAGAGCATGGTATGATAGATTGCGAACCTTTTTGCTTGCTAAGGGATTTAAAATGGGATCGGTAGATAAGACGTTGTTTCTCCTCAAGCAAGGCAAAGACACTGTCCTTGTCCAAATATACGTGGATGATATCATCTTTGGTGGTTCTTCTCATGCTCTTGTTGCCAAGTTTGCAGATCTTATGAGTAGGGAATTTGAGATGAGCATGGTGGGAGAGTTGACTTTCTTTCTTGGGTTGCAAATCAAGCAAACCCGGGAGGGACGTTCGTGCACCAAGGCAAGTACATGAAGGATATCTTGAAGAAGTTTGACATGGGTGAGGCAAAGCCTCTTTCGACGCCCATGTCGACTACGACTGCCTTGGATGCGGACGAGGAAGGAGAGGCGGTGGACCAGACGGAGTATCGCAACATGATCGGGTCCCTTCTGTACCTGACGGCGACCCGACCGGACATTTAGTTCGCTGTCTGCCTGTGTGCTTGTTTTCAGGCGTCCCCACGGACTTCGCACAAGCAGGCGGTGAAACGCATCATGAGGTACTTGCGCTTCACTCCCGAATTCGGTCTGTGGTTCTCCACCGCTTCCTCTCTTGAGCTTGGTGGTTATTCTGACGCCGACTTTGTCGGTTGCCGACTTGATCGGAAGTCTACTTCTAGGACTTGCCAATTTCTCGGGTCTTCTTTGGTTTCTTGGTCTTCTCGCAAGCAGTCTAGCGTGGCACAGTCGACGTGTGAAGTTGAGTACGTTGTCGCGGCTAGTTGTTGCTCGTAGTTGATTTGGATAATTGCCACTTTGAGAGATTTCGGTCTTGATCTTACTATGGTGCCTCTGCTTTGTGATAGCATGAGTGCAATTAGTGTGACCAAATATCCCGTGCTTCATTCAAAGACTAAGCACATTGAGGTCCGCTTTCATTTCTTGCGAGATCATTACAAGAAGGGCGACATTGACCTCTGGCATGTCAAGACCCAAAACCAGCTTGCGGATATTCTCACGAAGCCTTTGGATCAAGCTGCATTTTCTCGTCTTCGGGGCGAGTTGGGTGTTTGCTTTCCTTTTTAGAGGAGGAAAGTTTTGTGTATCATAGTTCTGTTTGATTCTTTTAGTCTTTTCCTTGTCCTTCTTCTCTTCTGTTGTCTTGTTAGTGTTAGTAGTGTCATTCAATTTGCATCTCATTTGCATTTGTGACATAGTTCATTTTAAGCTTCATATCTATAGCCGATATAATGAATCTATGCTCTGTTTGAGGTTCTTTATGTGTCTATGGTGTTGTCTAACTTAGACTCTTTTTGATCTTTATGATATGCAATAGAGCTAAGTTGGAAAAGCTTTAAAACTGAATTTAAATTCCCCATGTCACCTCTGAAATGGCACTAGCATGTGTAGGCTTTTGAAGATCCTTCTTGGCTGTCTTGTATATAGCCTGTAACTATGGCTCTTCATTGTTTCATTCAATACCTTTGAGCACCATGATTAATATCTAAAATGAAATTGCTCTCTGTTTTGTGAATTGGAAAGATCGAGTTGGGTCTGCATTGTGAGCACTTCACCGTGTGTTCGAGATTGCTTCCCATATGGGTCAATACTTGAGCGGTGTTGTGTATGACCAAAACCGGTGTGTTCAAGTCCTTTGACTTCGCCCGGTTGGTAAGCAGTGGCATCACTTTGCTTACAACCACTCGCATACAACTTAAATGTGCCTAAAACTAAAAATTGGCTGCAAAACTCTAAAATTTGGAAAATTCATTCAGTTGGGTCATTGGCTTGTTGTATGAACTTTGCTAAGGGATAGTTTTACTTGCTATACATGAGACTGCTTTGATATAGATCCTATCTTGTTTGCCATGTCTAGATGTCTCTAGGAGGTGATACCCTTTCTCTGCTCTCACATGATATGCTCTCTAAAATAGCTTCGAAAGTGATCTTAAGCTCAACTTGAGTCTTTGTTGGGCACGTAGAGCTTTTCCTATTCTCACAGGATCACATCACTTAGAGCATCTATTCATTGTCTTAGCTCTAAGTATGAAGCTTTTGCACTCATTTTTCATTTCATGGCATTTGTAGCCGGATCTTGAGTTGTTGATGTTTGATGAGCTACATGTGTCAACAAGAGGGAGAGATGTGCATTTCATTCCATTTTCAGCCATCTACTTCCAAGGGGGAGAAAGAGTGCATCTCATTGGTTTCTTTGGTTTAGAGGTTCTTTGGTCAAGGGGACTTTTGTGTGCTTCTTTTGCCCTAAGGAGCTCATTTGGTATCTTGAGTGTGCTTTTGCCCAGGGGGAGCTTTTGCTATATGTGTTGAGCCTTTGCCTCTTCTGGAGGTTCTAGCTTGCTTTGTTGGCTCCGACAAGTTTCGAGTGCTTCTTGAGCATTAAGTGTTTTAATTGGTATCTTTTGAGCTCCCTTAGTGTTTCAATTGGTGCTCTGAGCTTTGAGAGCTGTGATTGGTTTATTGGACTTGCTAGCGGTGTTGAGCCCGTTTTCTGCCTCTTCTTGAGGGCTAGCTTTGTTTTGCTTGGTTGCGTCGAGCCGTTGGCCATGTCTTTGGGAACCAAGTTTTGGACTCATTTTTCTTCTCTCAAATGACCCCGTTTTGGCTTTCTTAGCTTTTTGGTCATTTGGAGAGCTTTACCTTGTGGCTCAAATTTGAAAAGCACTTGTGTTGACAATGCACTCATCAAGTGGGAGATTGCGAACATATGGTGGATAAGTACCCATGTATGTTCAGCTTTATGATGAGTGATCGTCCAACACATGAGTGTTTATGTTGAGTGGCTTACCCTAACCCCTTGCGAAAGCAAGTCTGTGCATGTCTATCGGCTTGTGGTGTGCCGGTGCTAAGCCTAGTGACAGTGGTCAATGGCGTGGAGAAGGTTGAGTAGAGGCTTGCCGTGTCAATGGACTAAGAGCGGTGAAGGGTGGAAGCGGGGCTCGGACTGAGGGACCATGGGCGCCGGCGGACTAGCTGTGGTGGCTAGTACTTGGCACCGGCGAATGCGAGAAGACATGGAGGTAGATCGAGTCATCCGAGTCAAGACGGTGGACGCGCGAGTCGAGCGGAGGCTCAGGGGACTCGGAGTCCGACCGAGCGAAGACAAGGTGGCTCGCGTCGACTGTTTGATGGTTTGGGCCTCAAAACCATCCTCATCGGTTTCCGAGTTTGGGCCGCAAAACTCAGGGTTTGGTAGTTGAGCCCAAAGCTAGTGGTGGCGGGTTTCCTGGGTTTGGGCCTCAAAACCTAGGTGGAGCTTCCGAGGAAGCGGGGATAGCACGTGGCGGAATCCTAGAGGTTGCATCGAGGCGACGGCAACTCCTGGCAGGAAGCAGGGCCGTCCATTCAAATCGAGGAAGATATTTTCCGGAGCTTGGACTGCAATGCTTAGGCTAGGTAGTTCACTCATGTATCTAGGGGGGTCTTTGGGAAATAGCCAAAGCCCTGTTAAATAGGGGATGAAGGGGTATCCTCATTCTATCTCTTGAACCCTAATCATTTGCCCCAACTTTCTCTCTCTCTACCCTCTCTCTAGTTCATAAGATCCCTAGGTTGATTTCACCAACCTCTGTAAGAACTCGAATCTTTTGGTGGGAATCGGAGGCCCAGCTCTCCGAGTGCCATGGCACGGTTAGTTTCTTGATCGAGTCTCCCCGGTTGTTTGTGTTCTTCGCGTTTTGCTTTTGCTCTCTCTTTTTCCCGAGTTGATTTCTCTTTGTTGAGAGGAGAATTGCAAAATCCACTTGAACCAAGTTGTTCGTATTCGTGAGGAGCATCTTTGCACCGAAGGAATTCACCTCAAACCTCACGAGTGCGTAGATCGGGCGATTTCTTTGCGGCGTTCTTCGTTTTGCCTTTTCTCCCCCAAATCCGAGTGTTCCCGTTTATTCTCTCCAATTTGAGCGATGATTTCTTCGGGATAGCTCCCCAACTGCATAAGGATCATGCCTACAAAGTATGGTTGCAGTTGGAGTTCATTTGGTTGAGTTTTGGGAAGATTTGGCGGAGTGAAATCGGTTTTCGCGGGTTTTCTGTGCGCTGTTCGTGAGCTCCGGACCACCCTCCGGACCACTTTGGACAAGGCTCCGGACCATAGCCGAGTGGTCCTGTGGTCTGGCTGAAAGTCTGCAGAGCAGCCCCTAGCTCCGGACCAAGCTTTGGACTAGTCCTGTGGTACCGTCGGACCACTAGTCCGGAGGTTGGGAGCTCACTGCATTGACTGATTTTGAGAAGAAAAAGCGTCAGACCACCCGTCGGACCACCCTCCGGATCATAGCACCGGACCATAGTGAGTGGTCCTGTGGTGTGCCGAAAAACTACAGCAAGGCACCTAGCTCCGGACCTCAGCTTCGGACCATACCACCGGACCATAGAGAGTGGTTCTCTGGTCACTGACATAAATAGTCCGGTGCTCGTTTCTCTCTCGCCGGGACTCCGAATCAAGTTCCGTTTGTTGTGTTGGATTCGTATTCACGTTAGGAACATGATTAGGTACTTTTGAGATCAGTTCTCATAATTATTTTTGGGTGTGTTCTTGCCTCTTCTCTCTAGGGGTTGAGAATACCGCTCTCGGTGTATCGGTTTTGAGTTCGTGGCTTCGATCGTTTTCCATTTTCTCCGACCGCTTCGCTGCACCTTTAGGGGTCTTCCTAAGGTGTCCAACTACTTGTTAGGTTGTGTGCGAGTCGGTTCTTCCGAGGTCAAGTTTTGGGTGTGATTTTGGGACAAGGGCTAAGTCTTTGAGTTGAATTTTATTTGGCTCCCATTCACCCCCCCCTCTGGTCGCCGTTCTCGGTCCTTCATGATTCATTGCAAGGGATCAACCAATTCATGCACCAAATCCCATCAATTAAATCACAAGTCCAACAATGGGTTTGAATGTGCACAGGTTGAGAGCAAGGGCAATGTTGGTACAGATCAGCCTGCACATATAGTGGCACAACAACCCCGAGCAACACAACTACCTAAGGGCGGCAGTGCCGCTCCCCACAGAAAAGGGAAGGCTACCACTTCTACCCCTACTCAAGTCAATCTCAAGAAGAAGGTATCCATGTCAAAGCAAGACCCTCATAAACCAAAGAATACTTTCATCACTTGCTTCAAGTGCAAGAAAGAGGGTCACCATGTGAGAGATTGCTCTTTGGAGAAAGAAAAGAAGGATATGAGCGAGATCCAAGAGAAGAAGAAGATGGCTCATGTCAAATTCTTCAACATGGGACACAATGCCTCTATGTGTTCCAATAAGGTTGATGACGAAGCCACACTTCCAAAGAAGAACACAAGAATAAGCAATAGGAAGGGTTATGGATGCAATGAGAAGGGACATGAAATTGCCTCATGCCCTGCATGAATGATGAAGGGTTGGGATCATTAAGAAAGAGGCTCACTAGCAAGGTAGCAAGCAAAAGGCAAGAAAATAAGACCAACAAGGACAAGAGCCGCATATGCTACACTTGTAGAACAAAGGGACATTTTGGTAAGGATTGTCCCATGGGTAATACTCTTAATATTAACTCATCAATTGATTCAAATATGCTTGAGAGACCCAACAATGACAATTGTGCTAGAAAGGTGATTGGTTCACCACATGCTAGCACAAAGGCCATTTGGGTGCCTAAGTCTCTTGTGACTAACCTTGATGGACCCATCTTGGTGTGGGTACCAAATTGTGCTTGAAGTGTTATAGGTACTTGAAGGTGATATGAAGCTTCGGGGTGCTTGAGAAAGTTGATTGAAAATATTCACTCAAGCTATCAACCAATTCATATTGTCCTTCTTATATGGTTGACCCGAAGATGGATTTATGGAAATATTTCAAACTTCATATTCACCTTGGTAACTAGTATCTAACCCTTACTAGCTAGCCACTTGACTTGTGTAGTCTCTAGCAAATTCACAAATGTGTGTATGTTTGTGAATGAGTAGAGTGGCTAGAATATTCTAGTAAATAATTCACTTTCCATATGATGCTTTTAATGGCTCTCTAGTAGAGCAAGTTCTTATTATGTTGTAGGTTATGAAGTATAGAGACATGAGATCATTAAGTTGTTGCTGCACCAAATTTCCGCTGACATACTCTATGAAGAAGTGCAACACACACACTTGCTGGAAATTAGCAGGGCGGTAGTGCCGCACCTATGGGCGGCAATGCCGCCCCTCCTAGCTTAGTAGCAACTGAAATCAGTCCAAGCTATGGATGAAGCCTACAACATGTTCATAAGCAAAGTGAAGATGAAAAGACCACCTCATCCATTACATTCATAAGTGTGGTAACAACTAAATCTCAAGTGCATGTTATTTTCACATTTTACTCCTTTGTGTCTTGTGTAGCCACTTAGGGAAATAAAGCACTTCAGGTTATATATATTGGTTGCTGGTCATGGAAGAAGAATATGATTAGAATTGAATTGATCATCCACACCAAGTAACATAGATGACTTGAGTTTCCTTTGTGGACTTCAACCCAAGAATTTCAAGATGAAGAAAGCATACTTTGAGTTGGTTTGAGGGATTCAAATACTTGGCTCATATTGAAGAATACAAGTAAATTTCAAGAAAGTCAAGAATGAAGAATCAAGCTCAAGTCAAGTAGTGACACTTATCACTCACAATTCAAGAACTCTCTACTTGATGGATTCTTGTCATATGGTAGATTGGCAAAATCTCATTCTCCTATTATGGCCATCTACATGCTCTAATGGTTGCAAGTATTTCTTGGCATATTTCAATTTGATTATCCTTTTGTTTCCATGACCTAGGCATAGAGTGAAATTCTAAGTTCTTAATTGAACAAAGTGCTATATGAGAAATTCAAATACTTAGAGGACTTATAAAAATGGACTTCACTCTATGACTAGTGTTGTGAGACTAACTTTTCTCTCTAAGTGATATTTGTGTAGTCTCACTAGATAATTGAGAATGTATTTCTTAAATGGAGTGTTCTATCATAGGAAGGTCATCAATCCAAAACTATGTGATGTACTCTCTCTCTAGTTAATTTGGAGTTGATTTGTCTATGTTAGACACTCACCATAATATGGCTTAAACCTACCCTTTGGACTTAATTGACCAACCATACAGATTCACATTTCTATTCCACTAAAAGGGTGTGCATGAGGCTTTAAGGGAGATTTAGTCCATGTTATGAGGTTTCTCTATTTAGTGACCCACTTGCCATCCACATATAAAGGGTTACTAAATGAGAAACTAGTACTTGTGATACTGATATCCTCTTGTGTCTGAGATTATCTACAGAAAATCAATAACAAGAGTTTGTGCTTGCTTCATTGAATAAGTCACAAGTCTGAAGGTTACTCTTCACCTAAAGAAAGATGAGGTTGCTAGAGCCCAAGGAGACTAAATTTTCTAGTATTGAATAAACTCAAGTTTGAGGTTGAGTTGGATATGCTATATTGATAAAATTCACAAGATTACAAGTGTTGATAAGAAGTCTAAATGGATACAACATCTTGTGAGTATTCTCAACCAAAAATCACCTCAATTTTGGACAAGAAGGGAAGAATTATGGAAAAACATCAAATATGTCCAGAAAATTGAAATCTGAGTTGGCTGCCTTCAAGCATTGATTTGGAAGTTCGAACACTGATGGACTAGCATAAAACTTTGTGAACATGCTATACACATCTAGAACTTGTTTCTGTACAATTGGCATGATGATTGGTTTAGAAGAAAATCAGTTTTGAGTTGAATTCTGTCAGCCTCAGCATGTAGTTTCAGACTTGAGCAGTTTTGGTAGAAAATATATTTGACTGCTCAAATGATGTACAAATAGGCTAAAATTTCTACAGCAGTTAAAGGACATGTATATTCATACCTCTACCAAGTTTAATCAATACTGGACTAGTATTTTGATAGATATGATGCTTTCTCTGAAGAGGACAAAATCTGAAAACTGTGTGTATTTCAGACATTGGCAGTTATTGGAAAATTGATTTGACTGATCAAATTGAGTCCAAATGAGCTGAAATTTTGACATAAGTTAGAGGAATCATGTATGAACATATCCATAAAATTTCATGCATATTGGTCTAGTGGTCTGAGAGATATGAATTCTTTTCAATGAAGACAAAATCTGAAAACTAACTGTTTCGAATTGAATTGCAAGTTGTTTGAAGGAGTTTAAAATCAGTTGGTATATAATCTGAACTTCTTCCTTCACCCCAGGTTCATTGATATGCATGAGTGTATTTTGTGTACCCTTGTATGCACAAATTGAGGGGGAGTCTAGTCTATCTGTTGTGGGACAAATGGTTTCTTTCAAATTCATGATTATGTTGTCTCACACATTGGAGAAACAAGGATGGATGGTTCCTTTAGATTATTTGGCTGCCTCACATTTATTCTTGGATGTCTTGGTCTTTATAAACCAATAGCTTCTGGTTTAGTGTTGAATGCACCAATTCTTGGTGGAGCCAGCTATAAATGGGTTGGAGAGAAATAGTCGATTTGTGGACTTTCATTGTTAATTCTCCACTCTATAGCTCATCAAGTGCTCATGATCCATCACATTGATTGCCCAGGATCTTATCAATAAAAGTGGTAACTCCTAGTTCATAATTTTCAAGTTTCATGAATTTTACCATTTGCTCTCTATGTGAGTTGCTTTAGGTAAAGAAAGAACTAGGAACCTAATATAGATCTTGGATGATCATGAAAGCTTTATTTCACCACATTTCTTCAAGTGATAACTATGGCCATCTGAAAGGTCTAGGAATGGCTAGAGGGGGTGAATAGCCTAATTAAAATCTTTACAACAACACTTAGCAAACTTGTTAGAATAAAACACGGCTTAAAGCAAGTTTGAGCTAGCACTATGGTTAGGCAAGCCACCTACCAATTTTAGTTACTAGAAAGATAACTACTAAGGCACACAACTTAGCTAGCAACCTAGAAAGCTCTAAACAAGACTACACAAGCTAGAGAGCTACTCTACTTTGCAAGAAGGTAAAGAATGTAATGCAAAGCTAGAGTTAGAATGGTTATACCGTCGCGAAGAGATGAATCAATAGATAACCAATCACAATATGAATCCTCGGTAGAAAGATAATGAGACACAATATTTTTTACCAAGGTTCACTTGTTTGCTAACAAGCTAGTCCTCGTTGTGATGATTCACCTACTTGGAGGTTCATGCGCTAATTGGCATCACACGCCAAACCCGTCACCGGGTGCCGCAAAACCAACACAAGATAGGGATCCACAAGTCACGCGCAATCCACTAGAGATGTCTTTCGCGAACTCCCGCGGGGAAGACTCAAGAACCCCTCACAATCCACTGATCGGAGCCGGAGACAATCACCTTCCTCCACTCAATGATCCTTGTTGCACCAAGCCGTCTAGGAGGTGGCAACCTCCAAGAATAACAAGAGCTTCCGCGATGACGACGATCACCAAATGCCACTACTATGCAATCAAAGAGCAATGCACTTGGATTTACTCAATCGCTCATGAATTATGCAATTGTGTTGAGAGGATGAGTGGTGAGCTTCTCACAAATGAGTACAAGAGTGTGAGTAATGAGAATGTGCAAGAAGTTGCACAAAGGGCCGGACATATCACCTTATATAGCCCACTCACACAACTAGCCATTTTCTACTCATTTTCCTCTTCTCTGCGTACCTCCGGACGCACTTTTCACAGAGGGTCCGGACCATAGATAGCTTCCAGACCCACCACCTGCCGAGAGCCAACGGCTCTGAGCAGACCTCCGGTTGTAGGCTCCGAACGCGCGCGCAGCGCCAACTGGACTAATGGCTCTGCGTCCGGTGCCCTTGCCGATTCAAACGGCTTCTTCCCGCACGCGCCACGTGGCTCCGGACGCATGCAACAGTGCGAGTCCGGACCAACGCTTCTAGCGTCCAGAAATAAATTCCCGAGACACAAAGCGCATCCAAAAGCACACTTTTCTCTTCTTCCACTCCGAACGCATGTCTGGTTCACTGTCCGGACCAACACTTGCGTTCGATCCATTTTACACAGAGACGACAGAGAGCTCCAGGACTCCAGACGCGCGTCCAGAGCCTGCATCTGGACCTCTGTCCACAACAAAATCAGGCTAGGGTATGCCTCCGGACCCATCTCCGATGGTCCGGACCCGACCACACCCTAGCGTCCGGACCTCAGTCCGGAGCTAATTCCACTGCTCAAACACTTCACCAACTTCTCTCAACTTCTTCCAAGCTTCCAAGAGCCAACACTAAGTGATCTCAACACTTGTGCATGTGTGTTAGCTTTTAGTTCACATTTATCTTGGATTAAGTTGATTGTTTCACTAGTTCAATTGATTTTAAATGCAATGCAATGAACCTAGTGGCACATGATAACCGTAATCATTCGCAAGAGCTCCCTCCTTGATAGTACGGCTATCTATCCTAAATCTGATCACATCCTCTATGATGTCTTGATCACCAAACTAGAAATGGGTTCTATACCACCTTTGCCTTGACACCATTTTCCTTTCCATCTCCTTCACCATGCTAGAGCTTGTGCTATCCTCACTTGATCCACTTTGCTCCATCACATGACATTTACCAACCTATCTCATGATTCACACTTAAAGATCAAGGTTAGTACTTAGGTATGTTTCATCAATTACTCAAAACCAAAACACAAGGGAACTCTCAATCTCCCCCTTTTTGGTAATTGATGACAACCTTTCCATAAAGATATGAAATATAATTATTTTGAACTTGAGTTGCTTGTCCAAGCATTTTAATCAAAGATTTTTAGATTTGGATAAGTCACACAAATTCGGTTTTGGTAGTTATTAGCTCCCCCTACATATGTGCTTCTAGAGTTTGGTTCAAGTATAACACATATGCATAGATAGACAATGTGGGAGAGGAAATAGCTACCAAATGATGCTAAGGTTTTAAGAGTAGACCTTTGAAGCGTGATACCATCGGAGTGCAGAATTTAGAATCACCCTTAGCACCATGATTAGCTAGACACCACTTGAACATTACTAGAAAATATAATCACTTGAAAGTTCATGGGTTAGATCTAATCAACCTATGCATGCTAGTTGATCAATCATCAATCATTTTTGGATCAATAGCAATCACCACACAAGCATGAATATTGAATTTTAAAGTACTTGTGCAACAATACATATGAGGATGCAAGCATTCAAATGCAACAAAGTGTTCATGAGCTTGCTCCCCCTATTTGTGTGTTCTTTTCAAAATTGATTTTTCATTTTCTCCCCTTTATCTTTTGATTATCCCCCTTTGGTCAATTTTATATCTTTTTCACAACACTTTCTCCCCCTTTGTCATCCAATTGACACAAAAAGGTGGGACCAATTATAGATATGCAAGTTTTACTCCCCCTTAGTGTATGATAGGGTGAAATATTGTTTTCAACTTTGGTTTGAACTAAGCTATTTGCCCAAGATATTTAATTTGGTTTAAACCATAGAAAAGCTTGTTCACACATGCTAAGATTGTTATCTTGCCTATGTTGAATTAAACAGTTAAGTTCATAGACATAGATCAAACACTAGGATTGCAAGCACATCAACATGTCATATGCCACCACTAGATCATATCAACTCATAGAGGCAATAGTGGTACCATATAAACATCAAAAACATTTTAGTTTTCATGAATGAGCCTAGAAGCATGAGTGATGTCTATATGCTCTACACAATTCCTAACAAGGTATGCATGAATGCTTTCAATCAACTTGTACCTTGCTTTGTTGGAGTAGAGGCATGTCATATAAGTGGGGGTGCATCAACTCATGTTGGAGAAATCAAGTATGTTCAACTCATTCCTTAGCTTGCAAAACCTCTTTTCATCTAGTGGCTTGGTAAAGATATCGGCCAATTGATCTTCGGTGCCAACACTTGTGATAGAAATGTCCTCTTTCAGTTGATGATCTCTAATGAAATGATGGCGAACATCAATATTCTTTGTTCTTGAGTGTTGAACCAGATTGTTGGTTAGCTTTATTGCACTTTCATTGTCACATAGCAAAGGCACTTGCTTGAATTTGACTCCAAAGTCATTCAAAGTAGCTCTCATCCATAGGATTTGTGCACAACAACTCCCCGCTAATATACTCGGCTTCGGCGGTAGAGAGTGCCCCACTATTTTGCTTCTTTGATGACCATGAGACTAGTGATCTTCCAAGCAATTGACAAGTGCCCGATGTGCTTTTCCTTTCTATCTTGCAACCCACATAGTCTGAGTCAGAGTATCCAAGTAACTCAAAGTTTGATCCTTTAGGATACCACAACCCAACATTTGGTGTATGCTTCAAATATCTCAATATCCTCTTTGTGGCCTTAAAGTGACTCTCTCTAGGAGATGCTTGAAACCTTGCACACATGCATACACTAAACATGACATCCGGTCTTGATCCGGTCACATAGAGCAAGCTACCAATCATTGATCTATATAGCTTTTGATCTACCATGTTGCCACTAGCATCACCATCCAAATTTCCATTTGTTCCCATTGGTGTACTAATAGACTTTGCTTCATCTAGATTAAACTTCTTGAGCATGTCCTTGATGTACTTTCCTTGACTAACAAATGTCCCATTCTTCATTTGCTTGACTTGAAGACCAAGAAAGTAACTAAGCTCTCCAAGCATAGACATCTCAAACTCTTTGGCCATCATGTTGCCAAACTCTTCACAAAACTCTTGATTGGTTGATCCAAAGATAATGTCATCCACATAGATTTGCAACACAAACAAGTCCTTCCCAATCTTCTTGGTGAATAGGGTAGTATCAACCTTTACCATAATGAATCCCTTAGAGAGGAGAAAGTCCCTTAACCTCTCATACCATGCTCTAGGAGCTTGCTTCAAGACATATAATGCCTTCTTTAGCTTGTACACATGGTTGGGTTTCTTGTCATCTTCAAAACCAGGTGGTTGCTCAACATATACTAATTCATTGATGTACCCATTTAGAAAAGCACTCTTCACATCCATTTGATAGAGCTTGATGTTGTGAGCACAAGCATAAGCCAATAGAATACTTATTGATTCTAGCCTTGCCACCGGTGCATAAGCCAATCAATATCTTGCAACGCTTCTTCAATCTTGGTTGGCTCAATAGATGACACAAAAGAGTAGTGTTCACAAAATGAAGCCAATCTTGATCTTGTTTGAACACCACTAGTGATATCTCCAATAATATGATCCAAAGGATGATCCTTAGCAATAGATGTAGGTTGGAGTGTTGGAAGTTGATTGCTTGTACTTGGTTGGTCATTGGGTAGAGATGATCAACTATCTTGTTGATCTTGAGTTGGAGAGGATGAACTAGCTTGATTGTCATTGAGTTGCACATTGGATGAAGGATTCACTTGATCTTTACTATCTTGCTCATCATCCACTTGCCTCGGCCTAATGTCCCCAATATCCATATTCTTCATTGCATTGGCCAATGGTTCACCTCTCACATCATCATGATTGTCACTTTCATCTTGAAAGCCACTAGTTTCATCAAACTCCACATCATGTACTTCCTCAACTATGCCATGAGTAATATTCCATACTCTATATGCTTTGCTTGTAGTTGAGTAGCAAAGTAGGAAGCCTTCATCACATTTCTTCTCAAATTTGCTCAATCTTGCACCTTTCTTCAAGATATAGCACTTGCAACCAAACACTCTAAAGTATGCGATATTTGGCTTTCTTCCATTCAATAGCTCATAAGGTGTCTTCTCAAGCATCTTGTGGTAATAGAGTCGGTTGCTATAATAGCAAGCCGTGTTGATAGCTTCGGCCCAAAAAGAATCACTCACATTGTATTCACTAAGCATAGATCTTGTCATATCAATGAGTGTCCTATTTTTCCTCTCAACATGCCCATTTGATTTAGGTGTATACTTGGCTGAGAATTGATGTTTGATTCCATATTCATCACATAGCTCATCAACTCTTGTATTCTTGAACTCACTACCATTGTCACTCCTTACTCTCTTGATAGTTGTTTCAAATTCATTTTGGAATATCTTGACAAAGATCTTGAATGTATCAAATGTTTCACTCTTGTCACTAAGAAAGAATACACATGTATATCTAGTGAAATCATCAACTATCACAAAGTCATACTTGTTTCCTCCAATACTTGTATATGCGGTTGGTCCAAACAAGTCCATATGCAAGAGCTCAAATGGTTTGCAAGTACTCATCATGCTCTGGGTAGGGTGAGTGTTTCCAACTTGTTTGTCGGCTTGACAAGAGCTACATAGCTTATCTTTCTTAAAGACCACATCTTTCAAGCCTCTAACTAGATCATGCTTGACAAGCTTATTCAATTGCCTCATTCCAACATGACCAAGCCTTCTATGCCATAACCAACCCATACTAGATTTGGATAGCAAGCAAGTTGACAATTGAGATTCTTTGGCATTGAAATCAACTAAGTATAGATTCTCATATCTAAAGCCTTTGAATATCAAGTTAGAGCCATCTACACTTATGATCTGTCACACCCCAAAATTTCACATTTTGGGTTGTGCTTAGAAAACACTAAATAAAATAAATAATTTCTATGTTCATATAAAAATTTCCAAGATTAGTTTGATTTGCACAAATTTAGTATAGGAAAAGTGAATTTATAAACTTTTCTAAATCAATTTGATAGACTTTAATTGTTGTGGTGGTTGTTCATTGCTTGTCTTGATGCATGTGAGTGTTTAAAGTTTTCAAAACACGTTTAGTAAGTCGTTTATCGGTCTCTAGTTCGTCTCTATCTTTTTCTATAATCAAATCCTTGTTCTCGATCTTAATCTTTTGTTTGGACATTCCCAGTATCCATTGTCTCTTGATCCAAATGATTCCCTTGAGTTCATAATTCATCAACATGTCTCTAAATTCTTTCCGGGAATTTTTCTGAAATTTTCCGGACCTTTTTCCTATTTATCTACGGGCAAATTCTAATTTTTAGATGCTCCAAAATATCTTTTCATGAGCTCCAAATACTTTATTTGGGTTCATTGTGTTCAAAAGTATCTCCGAGAATTTTCCCTGAATTTTTGGAGTATTCGGAGTATTTTTCGTGGCTTAATTATTAGTTCTAGACTTTTCTAGAATTATTTTATGCACGAAAATAATTTATTCCGAAAATAAATAATAAAGACCTCAATTTCCCACCAGCCCACAAAGCCCATGTGCAATAATCCTCATAAATCACAAAAGTCCAAGCATTTTATTTACTAATGGGCTTTGATGGTTAATTTGGCCCGTTAGTAAATGTGAAGGTGCACCATCAATTAGTACCATATCGCTAGATGATGTTGAGGTGGAGATTCTTCCTCCCTATAAATATGTACCCACCTCCTTGACCAAAGCACACCACGTCTAGCACAAGGGGTGCCCCTAGTTTGGGAATACCTAACGGTAGAAAATCATATCTTTTTCCTACTCTGCCATTATCGTGCAGCCTACTCCAACCGTGGTGATGCTCTCCGATCGACATCCCTTGGCCCGGCGACCCCCTCCTTCTGCACGAACGAGCAGCAGCAGCATCAAGAGCGTTCGTACAAAAGTGAAGGAAGGAGACAAGTGCAATTTTTTTGACGGTATAATCTCTAATCTCCACCGTTTCTTCGTTTTATCTCCGTTTTAGTTCGTTCAAGTTATGTTAGATTCATAGCGTTGTGCTCTACGCAGTAACGTTAATGTTTTTGGTGTTGCTTAATTATAATTTTTTATTAATATAAATATTAATTATTTAATGTTTAATCATGAGCTTCATAATTAATTAAAAGCATGTTAGATTTTAATTATGTTTTATACAATTTGAGTTGCGTTAGATCATATTAATATGACCTATAAGGTAGTGCTAATGTTTATCATATCATATGCTTTTCTATATATTGTCAAATGTTAAATTGATTAAATATGTTTGCAACTAGTTTAATAATTAAAATCAACATAGATTTTATACTAAGATCTTTTGTATAGAAATATTAATATGAGTAATTGCTAATCTTAATATGCTTTTAGAATATAAGTTGCTTAGTTTAAACATGCACCATAAACTTAGATGCTCTCACATGTCTATTTTCTTTTTCAAAGATAAATCTTAACTTGTTTAATAGATTATGTGACAATTCGTATGAATAAAATATGATTAGTTTAGCTTAGCTTTTAGGATTCAAATATGGTTAATATAATCTGAATTCATATGATTCACATGTTTTTTGCTTAAATAAAACAATCAAGCATGTAGGTTTTTCTTTTATAATATAACAAAACTCCTGAAAGTCAGTTTCTTTCTATAGTAGATCCGTTCTCTACGTTTCTTGTGTTCTCTCGACCGTAGTACCGATCTATCTTTTGTATGTTGCTTTCCCTTGTTGGTGTATTGTTCTTAGTTGTTTCTATTTGTTGTTGGTATGTTGTCTATGTGTGGTGTTTACTACGAGTAGAACGAGAACCGCTTGTGAGAGTTGAAGATCAGAAGGTGATGACTCAAAGCTGATGGTGTTTACTACGAGTAGAACGAGAACCGCAAGTGTTTAAGGCAAGTATTCATGGGATCATCCTTGTTGTCCTAATCACATTAAAAACTAATTCATGATATATGCATGTGTTTCCTTGATATCCTATAAGGTTTTCCCTAGATTTGTACCTTATACCTTGTTACCCTGGGATTTATGCATTGGGTAGATCAAGCTAGTGCTCTTGAAAAATAACTATGATCATGTAACATTGACTAATGACTTATGCAACAATAGTAAAATATGCTTTTTAGCAACATGGATTAAGGTGATCTAGAGCATAGTTTTTGAGATGCTCTAGAACCTCTGTAAGCGATCACCCGGGATTTACAGTACAACCATGAGGGCTACATGGCTCTGGCTTTAGTTAAGTAAGGGGGTTACTCTCTCGCATGTGGCAGTTCACGAAAGTTGCCATTGACGAGCGGTTGCGGGTTGCGGCCGGAGTGGCTACCGCTGTGTGTGTGTACCATCGAGGGGCTCCCGTATACCCCTTGCCCGTGGATCCGTAGTGTCTGTTGTTTGTCAGCGAGCCCCTCTGAAAGACTTCATAGTGTACCCTGCCCGCTCACCTTGGCAGTGTTTTGGGAGTAATTAACCCGGGCATATGGGCAACACGACTCATGGGTAAAGATGTACAACCTCTGCAGAGTGTCTTAAAACTAATATATTAGCCGTGCTCACGCATATGAGCGGCCTGGAATTCTTATGGAACAGAATGACTTTAATCTACCATTTACTCGTTTGCTATTCATTAAACATGTTTACTTGATCATATGGTTATTGGGCTTTTGATATTATTGATGCTATCCTAATGCTAAAATTGTAATAATATAAAAGCTGATGCAGTTAAACCAGTGTCATACTTTTTGAGCCTCATGAACCCCATGTTTACTTGTTGAGTACTAGAAGTACTTACGCTTGCTTTACTTTTCAATACTTTGGATAAAAATCCCGGATGGGTAACAGAAGATGGATCTAGTGAGTTTTCGAAGAAGTGCTAGGCGTATGCAACCCCCAGTCAACTGTCCCTGTGAAGTTGGAGCTTCAAGAAAGTTTAGTAATCGTTCCGCCATACTTTGATGTAAGTGTTGATGTATCTATGTTTTCGCTATATAACATTGATTTTGATATTCTTCTTTTCTGTTGTTGTATGTGTGGACTTCCTGGGCACACATATGGCTAGCCTGGTTTTGTTCTTTAAAACCGGGTGTGACATGATCTCTACATCATCAACTCCAAGAGAACATTTGAAACCAAGATCACAAAGTTGAGCTACGGATAGCAAGTTGAAGTTCAAGCTCTCTACTAGCAACACATTGGATATGCTCATGTCATTTGATATAGCAATCTTACCAAGCCCTTTGACCTTGCCTTTGCCATTGTCACCAAATGTAATAGATTCAATCCCATTGCAATCATTTGGCATGATAGAGTTGAACATTCTTGAATCTCTGGTCATGTGTTGAGTGCACCCACTATCAAGCACCCAATGCCTCCCTCCGGCTTTATAATTGACCTACAAAACAAAACAAAACAATTCAATTCTTCTTAGGTACCAATACTTGCTTGGGTCCTCCAAAGTTAGTGACTAAGGACTTAGGTACCCAAATAGCTTTCTTCTTTGAGCTCTCATTGGGTGTACCCATGTACTTAGCAATCACACCTTTCTTGCCCTTTGTAAGAAAATAACTAGAATCAAAGAGAATAGATGCATGTGTAAATTTTATCTTGCTTAGATTTAGTTTGCAATGTTGCTCATCATGCCCTACTTTCTTGCAACTTGAGCAAAACCGGCCATTGCTCTTCACAAAGCGAGGCTTTGGAGTTGCAAAGGCTGCCTTGCCTTTCTTGGGGGTATAGCCAAGTCCCTCTTTGCAAAGAGAAAACCTTTGGCTACCCAAGCACATAAGCAAGCGGGTGTCTCCACCGTAGGCATTGCTTAATGCTAGAGTGAGCTTAACAACCTCCTTCTTAAGGGTCTCATTCTCAACCATTAGTGAAGCATCACAAGTGACAACATCACTAGTAGAAGAGATAGAGTTAGAAGTGCTACAAGAAGGGTTAGTTGGGGTGATGATGATGGGTTCATAGAATGATTCATTGATTATGTCACAAGTTGTTCCCATATTACTTGTTGAAACATGCTCTTTCTCATTTTTGTTCAACAAGAGACGAGTGAGCCTTTTCAAGCTTAGAGTGATCTTTGCCAAGCTTCTCATGGGCTTCCTCTAGCCTTTCATGAGAAAGATTGAGCTCATCAAAGGATTGCTTGAGAGCTTGGAGCTCTTTTCGCAATGCTTTGCACTCCTTTCTCTTGATGTCAAAGTGAGTCTTAGCATCTTCCAACATTTCAACTAGTTCATCTTTAGTGGGTTCATCATCATCATCATCACTAGAGTCACACTCATCATTGGATTGTACCTTAGTGGACCGAGCCATGAAGCAAGTCGATGGAGTGTCAAAAAGAGAGATCTTGTTCTTCATAGCAATGCTTGCAAGAGCCTTCTTATTGTTCGATCTCTTCTCATCATCACTTGAGTCATCATTATCACTTGAATCACTATCCCAAGTGACAAAATATGATCCTCCTTTCTTGCTCTTCTTGAGAAACATCTTGCTCTCTTTCTTGTCTTTCTTCTTGCCCTTCTTCTCATCTTCATTGTCACTATGAAGAGGACAATCCGCAATGAGATGATCCTTGCTATTGCACTTGAAGCATCTTCTATCCTTCTCATTGAACTTGTGTGAGATCTTCCTTCTTGCTCTATAGCCCTTTTTCTTCATGAACTTGCCAAATTTCTTGACAAATAGAGTCATCTTCTCTTCATCATCATCACTATCACTAGAGCACTCATCATAGCTTGATTCTTCATACTTTGCTTTGCCCTTTGATGATGATGTGGCTTTGAATGCCACACTCTTCTTCTTCTCATCCTTCTTTTCATCCTTCTTCTCCTTGTTCTCTATTATCTTGTCCTTGTATTCTCTAAAGGTGTCATCGGTAATCACCTCACCAAGGATTTGGTTTGGTTGTTGACGGTAATTATGAGCTATTTTATCACCATCAAAATACCGTCAACATCCTCATATTCAAGAGTATAATAACATAGCTAGAGCATTTTCTCAATAATTGGTTCCACATGTACCTTGAGTATGTTCTATGCAGGTAACAGCAAACAGGGACACTTGGGAGCCTGTGGACCCACTTAGGGGGGTCGGCCGACCCCACTAAGGGACCACCAAGGCCTCCCATGTGTCCATGATCCATAATAGACCTCCTAGAGTGAAGATTCACCCTTGGATCTCCTCTGTGCTTCTTCTCAAGAGCTCTAGATCAAAGCACGAGGATACATGGGCCCACAAACTATCTTGGAAAAATACAAAACCATTGCCAAGGTGTCTACATGTTAGGAATATGCCCTAGAGCTAATGATGTAGATGATTATATTCCGATTGTATCCATGATTAATAAAGTGTTCTTTGAATATCCATTATAGACAACTAGTATTGATTGACAATTATGTGAATTGTTTGTGGAACTCAATTACCTGAATGGTTATTCTAAAAGTTGTCCCTGGTCGGCATTCTTGTAAGAGCACACTTGAATATTAGACCAGCACATGTATTAGTTGATGGCTATGTTTCACAAGTCATAGACATGGAGATGTCAAACTAATAATGTGGGCACATGTGAGACATGTAGGCTGGACTGACCCAACAAGAGAAAGTCTCTATTCATGTCATGTACGTTATGTCCTTAGACCTGAGATTGTGGTATGTACTCAAGATGTGAAACGATCTACTTAGAGACTATCAAACGCTACTCCGTTATTGGGTAGTTATAAAGGTGGCCCTTGGGTGGTCGGGAAACATGCTATGAGACATAGACAATCAAGATGGAATTTGCCCCTCTCTTCGTGAGAGAGATATCACTGGATCACTCATGTGATTGGGTCAACAAATGCATGGCCGTGCTTGGGTTAAGTGTTAACCCACGAGTTGAACCATATATCGAGTGGCGAAGGGAATAACTTGTACATGGTCATAGTGGTTCGTCTGATATGATCATAGCGTATGCATAGGAGTTGACACGCCTTGCTAGAGGCCGCTATCAACTATTGGTCGAGTAAGAGTACTTGGGCCATGTCTATGTATGCGTGAGCCCATAGGGTCGCACGCTTAAGGGGCTGGAAGCCTAATTCGGGTTGGACCCGAATTAGACTAGGTTTAGGGTTTCTAATGGGCCTCCACCGTGGGAGCTTGTTAGGACGCCTATATAAGCAAGGGGTGGGCGCGGGGTGAATTGACCTACGCCTTTTGGCAGCCGCCGTCGCCTCCCCACGCTCGCGCCTTTTGCTCCTCGCGGACCTAGCAGTCCGGAGGCGCAACGCTTCCTCCCTGCACGTGTGGGATTCCTCGGAGGTGCTGCATCTGGAGCACAAGGACGAACCGCGCGAAGGAGACGTTGAGACGGACGACCACGCAACTGCACTGCCTGCTGCGACGCGCACGACTACATCAAGTCATCTTCCGCTGCACCTGCGCGTCTAGTGGTAATCCCGTAACCTGTAACTAGCAGTAGATCCTGGTTTATGAGGTCGAAAAGTTTTGTTTTCTGGCTAGCGTAGCAACCTCGTATTCCTACACTACGACATGTGGGCCATGCTCCACATGAAAGATGGAGGCCAACGACCACAATTCAGGTTCGGCCGAACGTGGATATGGGCCAACCAGCCACCCATAGGCCCCCTAACCTGTGGGGACAACTTCTAGAAGAAATGGGGACAACATCAACGGATGCGAGTCTCTTGTAAGTTTAGCACTTGTACGTGACTTCTTCTATGTTCTTTATAGTATTCAGTGTCTAAATCTGGTTTAGCTGTTATACAACTTTTCATGCTTGATCATCACTTTACTTTAAGTAGAGTGCTTTAATCTTATGCAAGGGTTAAAGTAGTAAGAATAGTGTAGACGTGGTGTCTAGACTAGATCTTACCTTTGTAAACCGCTTATCGCATGGATTGTTTGTGGATGCTAGTAGGAAGTGACAGCCCTATCTAGTCCTCGTATTCCACCACATGTGTAAGATAAGTTCTTAAAAGGTAAGGCTTCAATACAACGTGATGGCGCGGTCCGGTTATAGTTTTGCCCTCTTTCTGATCTATCTCGTCGCCTCCTGCAAGAGAAGGGCCGATAATGCCAGTATAACCAGCTATCCCTTGTTAGACTTCTGTGCTATTTTGAACCTCTCAACCCAGTTATCATAATCTCCCTTGATCCATCATAGGACATATCTTTAATCCTAGTTAGATCACTATCGTTCCCTGAGGAAAATACGATTCCTGGAATACTCCTGGTGAAGTGCTACATCGGTATAATCTGTGCGCTTGCGAATTTATCTAATAGTCATAAGAAATACCAACAAGCATTTTTAGCGCCGTTGCCGGGGAACGGTAGCTTTTAACTAGTACCCTTTGGTCCTATTTTATCTTTTGTTTGATTTCATCTTTTCACTCCACATACACATATGGATCAAACCCCACTTTTCGAGTATGGTGCTCCAACGGGCGCTAGGTTGGAGCCACCTAGTTCATCTCAGGCCATATTGGACATTCCTTACGAGCTTCGCCCAAGCCTCATAAGGATGGTTCAGAACAAACCTTTTTGGGGACGAAGATGAAAATCCCTACACTCATCTACGTGACTTCGAACAATTGTGTTCATGTGTCCTCATCCATGGGATGAGGCAAGGTACCCTTAAGTGGAATCTATTTCCGTTTTCTTTTATGGGAATAGCCAAACAATGGTACCTTCGCCACGTAGATGACGCGAACGGAGAATGGGAAAAGTTACAATCCAAATTCTGCCTAGCTTTCTTCCCCACTCCTCGAGTTGTTCATCTTCGAAAAGTGGTCGTCAACTTCTCACAAAAGGAGAAAGAACCTCTTGGTGCGGCATGGGCCCATCTTTTAGATCTAGTATCATCTGGTCCTGATCTTGCTATAACCGAGCCAACATTGTTACAACACTTTTATGGCGGTCTTAGCAAAGATTCTACACAAATTCTTGACATGACTTCTAGGGGAGCTTTCCTGTGTTTACCCGTTAGTGAAGGGAAGAGTCTTCTCATGAAGATTCTTGAAAACACCCCCTACATTAACGTTTATACTGAAGGACCCATAGAAGGAGAAAAACCATTCCCTAGAAAAGAAGTCTCGATAGTCGAATCACCACCACTCCCATCCAAAGATTCTGCCATCGATCCTGAACCACAAATACCACAAATCTCGAAGGAAGAAGAAATTCAACATCTAAACCATTCCTTCGAGTCTGAGGCTAACCTTTCATATGATCTTGCTGGTTTTGGGAATGCCCAAAATTATCCTTTCCTAAGGAGGCCTTCTAAGAAACATCTTTCTAAACCTCTCATGAAGGGATATCTTCAAAAACCTCCCAAATCAACATCATCTTGCGCCTTGACTTCCCACATGACACATCAGAAAAAGCTTGGGATATTTGATGAAGAAATGCCGAGTGAGCTTATAGAAGAAGAACTAAAGTGTTTAGAAGCCAAATCTATCCTCTCCTTCTCTATGCCCACATCTGACTTATCTAATGAACCCATCCTTGATCCTAATGATCCCCCATGTGTTCCTTCATTCAAGTCTTATGATGACCCACTTAATGGCTTTGGGAATTCATTAAGACATCCGAGTCATGGAAGCCATGAGGGCCATAAATCTGACCAAGAGGAGCATAATCAACGGTTAGAGCCTTTGCCTACTATTGTAAGTCAAGAATGGTTGGATGAGGCCAAATCCTCAAAGGAAGTCACTAAAATGCCCACACATGTGAGGAGAATATCTTGTCAAGTGTTGTGCATTGATAGTGAAATTTGCTACGATCCTAGCCTCGGGATCAACATCCTTCCTCATTTCCATGTTCCAACACCATCAAAGGATCATCTAGCCCAATCACAAAAACACCTTAGACTCCCCAATGGTCAAGTCCTTGATTGTTTAGGAGTCCTTCATGATGTTCTTGTGGTGGTTGATGATCTCAAGATCTTCCTAGATTTCCATATCTTTGACCTTGCTGGACTTTCCTTTCATCCCACTTTTATCAGAAGGCCAATCATGAGAATCTTGGAGAACACAATAGGAAATGAGAAGCTTGGTTATGGAATAGGTAAAGATTATCTACCCGTTTGGTCTTCCCGACCTCTCATCAAAGGGTTAGAATCCAAACCAGTTCTTGATCCAAGGGGTGAGCTTATGACAATCTCGCTAACAACCATGACCCATTCAAGCCTTTAGAATGACTTGAAATGTCATGAGAAAAGAAGTGCTCACCCACTCCTTGAAAGGGAGAATGATATCAATGAGCGTGGAAGTTATTCCCCAATCTTCCAATCAAATCCATGCTCAAATGAGAAATCTCCCAAATCAATCCTTCCCTCTACCATGACTACACACATGATCTACAACCTCTTCATTCTTCTGGTTTCTAAAATCTTTGCAAGGGTGGTTGTAGATGTGTTTGTCTACCATAAATTTTGCAAATCTCGTAGTGGTTTTGGTCTTGAGGATAGGTTCAAAAATGTTGGAGTTGAAGGGGAAACTGCTTCACCAACATGAGTTGCAACTTGAAGGTTTCCCAAAGACAAGCTTGTGTCTTAAAATTAAGCACTTTTGGGAGCTAACCCAAGTCTTCTTATTTTCTATTAAAATTTGCTTGTTAAAAAAATAAATATATAAAACAAAATAAAAATATTATTCTTTTAGTTTCCCAAAATTCTAAAATAAATAAAATGACTTTGTAAAATAAGATTCAGGGAATATTTGTGAAAGTGTTCCTACGGGTATTTTTGTCACTAACCATTTCAGGTTTGAACAAAAATAACGATGGAGCAAAACACAAGGTATGTCCAACCAAACATCCTTCAATAATGAAGCACATTTAAAAGAAAATTTCACATCCTAGACTTGGATTTCACATTGTAAAATGTTGCAAAATCCAATTATGGGGGAGTGGATTTCTCTAAGAAATTTATATCATGCTTCATTCTCAATTTTGTTTGGTTGTCTCTACCTTACTTTCTATTTTTACCTTGCTCATCTTGCTAAGTCATAAATAAATAAAAAATCTGCAAATGCTCATCCGGTTCACCATCCATGATCCTGTCTCCTTTTTGAATCTCTCTATGCCTTCATGCTTCCTAGTTCTTTTATGAGTATGCTTTGGTTTGGGAGTAGTGTACATACTCCTATAAGCTCTTTAAATTAAGCATGGTGCTTAGGTTAAATAGCCTTCCTTAATCAAATTAGACATGGTGTCAAGTTTGATTAATGAACCTAAAGTAAATTTGTATGGAATTTGGTTGTGCTTTTGGACTAACCAATGCATGATAACTTCAAAATTTTGGTGGTTAAGTCATGAGATCTTTCATAGATACAAATCAAGGGTTGAGGTAGTAATGAAATAATCTTGCACATCTTTACCTCAACCTTGCTTAACTTTTAAAGAATTGGTGAACAATGATGGGACATCTCTTTCTGTGCTAAAATGTTGAAATCAACATTTCTATAGCATAGAAGATGTCCTCTGTTTCTATGACAATAATGCCCCTGCATCGAATCATATGTGAATTCCTTCGGGTATGTGTTGCCCACTAATCCTTTGCAGGAGAGAAGCAATGAATGGAGAAAAAGGGTCTGAGTACAACGCGACGATTCATAGAAGAAAGACCATTCGTCATCATCAATGTCATGACGCAAGGAATCGTCACGCTTCGAGATTATGGCTGCAACACCTTTTAAGGTAAATGGTCAGTAAAGTTTACATGAGCATGAAATTCCTGAGCAAGATACTGATATGACAGATTTTGTTCTTAATCTCAAATTAGAACTAAAAACTACATGTTTTAACTTTTTTGTTCAAATTTCAAAAAAAGACCTTAGAAATGGCCTAGACTTAGCCTTGACTCCCCCCTCGTGAAAGATCGGCCCATTTGGCCTCTAAAGTGGTTCGGCCGAACCTATCTTTGGGCCAAACAGCCCGAAACTTCACGAGCTGACTCACATGGCTCGACCAAGTTCAGAACTTGGCTCTATCGAACCATAGCTTTCAAAAAGCGATCGGCCGACCGTGGGTTTGGCCCTTCAGCCATGCACGTTGCTCCTGAGCATTGGACCAACACTCCTATCTTGTTTCCGGCACGATCCAAGTGAAAATAGAGGCGAAGGACGTTGGATTCTCTCTTCTTAACATCTCTTTCTCCTTCTTCCTCCTCTTACCTTGTTCTTCTTCACCACCAAGTAGAATTTCCATCTCCTATTGTTTCCCCTTCTCACCTTCCTTGACCTCACCATGGTTCCACCAAGAAGAATATCAAAAGAGCGATATGGAAAAGTTCTACATGTTGTTGCTAAAGAGAGCATGACAAAATCTTGTCATCCCTTATGCTAAGACCATAGATCTTTCTCTCTCCACCTTCTCCTCTGGCACTTAGGCTTGTTAGTATATCACTCATGAATCAACAAACGTATGCCTAAGCTGTCAATGAAACTCTTGGTTTTGCTGGTATCTTACCCCAGCAGAACCCCTGCATTTGATCTTTCTATGTCTTGTGTCACAGCATGCTCCGAAACAAGTATAGGGGAGCTCGGTCGACACTCCAACTTGTCAAAACACCAAAAGGATCACTAAATCATGCTGAGCACATCCATGACACGTACCAGAAAAAAATTGGACCAAAACGACCACTTTTGTGGTTCGGCCGAACCACGTTGGAGGCCAAAAATCAGAAAGTTCAGAGTACATCAACACTCAGAGGTAAGGGATCCAAATGTAGAGTTCGAAGTGGCCAAACGGCTCCGAAGACATTCGGTTGAACGTTCTTCTAGTGCCTGGACCCACCAGCCTTCCTTTGAATTTCAAACATCGAATCTGACTAGTTTACCACGTCTCTCCCCTTTTCTCTATACTTTTTCATTTGTTTATTCACTTTCCCTTCAAAAATAAAAGTGAAATAAAAATAATCCCTTCATGAAACTTATCACTTAGTTTAAATTCCCTTTAATTTTGAATAAATCAAGAAGATCGCATCCAAAAATTAAAATTTTGAAAAGTGACATGATCTATGACATTTAAAGTGCAAAAGCTTCATAAAGACAAATTCTTGCTTTTGCTTATGCTAGTGGGAAAATATCTTGATAGGGAACCATATTGACTAAGTTGTTGATTAATGTGATATGTTTCTCAGCTCATGATTCATACCCTGTCTATTTAAGGTTCTTGGAGATTAACTTTTGAAAACGTCATAAAACCATAATGTCACTACTCCTCTATAGTAAGAAAATTCCTACCAAAGCCATGTATGCTCTTTCATGATATAAGCTTTCTACATAAGCTGCTTACTTTGTGTTGAGTTTGGTCAAGTTTCGTGACCCTTGTTGAGAGATTTATCATCCTCCCAAGATCAAGATCACGTACATGCCACATATACATGTTGCTTCTACACTGGAAGTATGTAGAAACATGCCTTACATTTTCCACATAGATTCATGCTCCATGCTCTAGTAGAAAATCCTCTCTCTAGTATGTGCTAGTAAATGAGACATAGACTATGCAAAAATATGAAAAAAAATGATGAGCACATCAAAGCTCATTCAAAAAAAAGAGAGCATTCCAAAGCTCATAGAAAAATAAAAAGATAGCTATGTCTCAAAATAATAAGTTAGGAAAGAGAGATCTTATAAAGGAGTTTTGATCATTTCCCATGTTTCCACACACTTACACATATTGATCTAGGAGTATGACATTTCTCTCCTTGGATCTAGAATTTGACTTTACAATACATGCAAGGTAAGTATGCTACATTGTTTATCCCTACCTAAGCTCCTCATAAGCCTTTTAGAAGTAGGAAGATAAAAAGAAGGAAAATTTCAAACATATGCCTTGGTGAGGAACCATACACCTTATGAGTGATCTAGAGTACTATATGAGGAGTAAGTTGACTTATCAGCTTTCTTTTCAAAACTTATCAAAAAAAACTCCAAGTACTAAAAATATGATTTGGGAAGATGACTTTGCTTTGAGAGTTGTTCCATTTCTCAACCTCTCAAGGATATATGTTAGCCAATACCACATATCCCATTGGTATGACAAAATGTCTTGAATGAATCTTTATGTTTGCTTTATACTTTGAATAGCATAGTCTTGTTATCTTTTAACCTTTACTCGAGGACGAGCAAAGAGGTAAGTATGGGGGATCTTGTTGACGGTAATTACAAGCTATTTTATCACCATCAAAATACCATCAACATCCTCATATTCAAGAGTATAATAACATAGCTAGAGCATTTTATCAATAATTGGTTCCACATGTACCTTGAGTATGTTCTATGCAGGTAACAGCAAATAGGGACACTTGGGAGCCTGTGGACCCACTTAGGAGGGTCGGCCGACCCCACTAAGGGACCACCAGGGCCTCCCACGTGTCCATGATCCATAAGAGACCTCCTAGAGTGAAGATTCACCCTTGGATCTCCTTTGTGCTTCTTCTCAAGAGCTCTAGATCAAAGCACGAGGATACATGGGCCCACAAACTATCTTGGAAAAATACAAAACCATTGCCAAGGTGTCTATGACATGTGGGCCATGCTCCACACGAAAGATGGAGGCCAACGGCCACAATTCACGTTCGGCCGAATGTGGATATGGGCCAACCGGCCACCCACAAGCCCCCTGACCTGTGGGGACAGCTTCTAGAAGAAATGGGCAGGGCCCACCTGTAGGGGGTGTTCAACCGAACCTGGCCATGTGCCCAAAGGGTGCACCGACCTCCCCACCGACTCCCTGCATGCCTCCATGCATCCACTTGACCTCCCCGTTGATCTAAGTCGATTTTAATGACGGTTTGATCCTACGGTGGATGATGAAAGTGATGTTGATCGCTGACGTGGCACCGAAGTAGCCCCTACTCCACCTCTAGCTATAAAAAGACCCCCTAGGCCCTCACTCTCACTCATGCCTCATTGGAGAAACTACTCTCTAGTCTCTTAGCGGAGCTCTTCAGTAGTGTTATGCTAGTTGGAGGAGAGTGAGGAGATCCTTCTGGAGAAAGCCCCGGATCTGTCGGGAATCTTCTCCGGAGTTCTTCCTCAGTGGATGCGAGTCTCTTGTAAGTTTAGCACTTGTAAGTGACTTCTTCTGAGTTATTTATAGTATTCAGTGTTCTAAATCTGGTTTAGCTGTTATACAACTTTTCACGCTTGATCATCGCTTTACTTTAAGTAGAGTGCTTTAATCTTATGCAAGGGTTAAAGTAGTAAGAATAGTGTAGATGTGGTGTCTAGACTAGATCTTACCTTTGTAAACCGCTTATCGCATGGATTGTTTGTGGATGCTAGTAGGAAGTGACAACCCTATCTAGTCCCCGTATTCCACCACGTGTGTAAGATAAGTTCTTAAAAGGTAAGGCTTCAATACAACATGACAGCGCGGTCCGGTTAGAGTTTTGCCCTCTTTCTGATCTATCCCGTCGTCTCCTGCAAGAGAAGGGCCGATAAGGCTAGTATAACCAGCTATCCCTTGTTAGACTTATGTGCTATTTTGAACCTCTCAACCCAGTTATCATAATCTCCCTTGATCCATCATAGTACATATCTTTAATCCTAGTTAGATCACTATCATTCCCTGAGGAAAATACGATACCTGGAATACTCCCGGTGAAGTGCTACATCAGTATAATCTGTGCACTTGCGGATTTATCCAATAGTCATAAGAAATACCAAGATTGGTGTCATTGTGTCCAATCCGCTTCTCACCAATAGAGTGACTAGCATATCAAATCTTGATGGTAGACTTCTTAGGAACTTGAATGAGAAATCTTTGTTCTCCACCTTCTCTCCAAGTGACTTGAGGTCATTGACAAGCACCTCAAGCCTATTGAACATCTCTGGCACATTCTCATCTTCCTTCATCTTGAAGCTAGCAAACTTCTCCTTCAAGATGTATGTCTTGGCCCCCTTCATGGATTGAGTCCATTCATAGGACTCTTCAAGATTCTTCCATGCATCACGAGCACTCTCAATGTTCTTGATTTTCTCAAAGACTTCTTTTGAGATTGCATCATGGATGGCACTCAATGCAATATCATTGTTTTGAAGCTTCTCTTCTTCGGCCGCGGTGGGTGCCTCTTCATTCACCACCTCAAACTTCTTGTCGGCCACCAACCATACCTTCTGGTTGATTGATTTGATATGGGTGGTCATCAAGGCCTTCCAATAGCTATAATCGGTGCCATCGAACTTGGGTGGCCTCTTGGTGTTGTTGATAAGAGCCATTTTTAACACTGTGGGATGTTAAGCCTTGTAGACGGTGTACTAGGTCTGATACCACTTGAAAGGTCTAGGAATGGCTAGAGGGGGGTGAATAGCCTAATTAAAATTTCTACAACAGCACTTAGCAAACTTGTTAGAATAAAACATGGCTTAAAGCAAGTTTGCGCTAGCACTACGGTTAGGCAAGCCACCTACCAATTCTAGTTACTAGCAAGATAACTACTAAGGCACACAACTTATCTAGCAACCTAGAAAGCCCTAAACAAGACTACACAAGCTAGAGAGCTACTCTACTTTGCAAGAAGGTAAAGAATGTAATACAAAGCTAGAGTTAGAATGGTTATACCGTCGAGAAGAGATGAATCAATAGATAACCAATCACAATATGAATCCTCGGTAGAAAGACAATGAGACACAATATTTTTTACCGAGGTTCACTTGTTTGCCAACAAGCTAGTCCTCATTGTGACGATTCACCTACTTGGAGGTTCACGCGCTAATTGGCATCACACGCCAAACCTGTCACCAGGTGCCGCAAAACCAACACAAGATAGGGATCCACAAGTCACGCACAATCCACTAGAGATGTCTTTCGTGAACTCCCGCGGGAAGACTCAAGAACCCCTCACAATCCACCGATCAGAGCCGGAGACAATCACCTTCCTCCACTCAACGATCCTTGTTGCACCAAGCCATCTAGGAGGTGGCAACCTCCAAGAATAACAAGAGCTTCCGCGATGATGATGATCACCATGTGCCACTAGTATGCAATCAAAGAGCAATGCACTTCGATTTACTCAATCTCTCATGAATTATGCAATTGTGTTGAGAGAATGAGTGGTGAGCTTCTCACAAATGAGCACAAGAGTGTGAGTGATGAGAATGTGCAAGAAGTTGCCCAAAGGGCCGGCCATATCACCTTATATAGCCCACTCACACAACTAGCCGTTTTCCACTCATTTTCCTCTTCTCTGCGTACCTCCGGACCCACTTTTCATAGAGGGTCTGGACCATAGATAGAGTCTGGACCCACCACTTGCCAAGAGCCAACGGCTCTAAGCAGACCTCCGGTTGCAGGCTCCGAACGCGCGTGCAGCGCCAACTAGACCAACGGCTCTGCGTCCGGTGCCCCTGCTGATTCAAACGGCTTCTTCCCGCGCGCGCCTTTGTGCGCCACGTGGCTCCGGACGCACGCAACCTTCTGAGTCTGGACCAACGCCTCTAGCATCTGGAAATAAATTCCTGAGACACAGAGCACATCCGAGAGCACACTTTTCTCTTCTTCCACTCCGGACGCATGTCTAGTTCACTGTCCGGACCAACACTTGCGTCTGATCCATTTTACACAGAGACGACATAGAGCTCCAGGACTCCGGACACGCATCCGGAGCCTGCGTCCGGACCTCAACCAGCGTCCAGACCTCTGCTCATAGCAAAACCAGGCTAGGGTATGCCTCCGGACCCATCTCCAAACCGGAAATGGGTCCTATATCACCTTTGCCTTGACACCATTTTCCTTTCCATCTCCTTCACCATGCTAGAGCTTGTGCTATCCTCACTTGATCCACTTTGCTCCATCACATGGCATGTACCAACCTATCTCATGATTCACACTTAGAGATCAAGGTTAGTACTCAGGTAGGTTTCATCAATTACTCAAAACCAAAACACAAGGGAACTCTCACCATCCAAATCATCAATTCTCACTTATGATGGTCATATTAATATGGTGATGTATCTACCTTGGTGGTGGTATGTTCTCTTTGGCATAAGTCCATTTGTTACAATTTTATCATGCCTTGACCAAGATATAGGATGAACTACTCTAGACTCTTAAACCGATTCAAGTGCATTTCACAAGTAATTTGAGTACTTGATGCACATATTAAGGGGGAGCCCATTCTATGTCTTGTGTCTTTGAGAGTAACCTTTTCTTCTAGTGAATTTGTATAGTCTCTCGGTGAGAATGGGTTTCTCATCAGTATGCTACACTAACTCAATCCAAATTGGTAAAGTTGCCTCTCATATTCATTTGGATTGTAATTTTATCTCGTTAGTAGCTACTCTCCATAATATAGCTTAAATTCCCTTGTTTGGACTTAAATTGCCAAAAGTGCATATGTTCTTGTCTTCCACATATATATGTATGCACTATCAAAAAGGGGGAACTTAGTCTATGTTATGAGGTTTTGCAATTAGTGATCTACATGCCTTCCACATCCAAAATGGTCACTAGTTGTGAAACTCTAGCTTGTGCAATTTAATGTCATCTCTTGTTTTTGTAAGCCTAGGAGACATCTATGTGATATATGGGATACAAACATCCATTCCAATTGGTACCAACTTGGGAAGATTCCTTCAATTGGTGTCATACTATGAAGATCATATTTCAATTGATATTGATGGACAATCTTTCAATTTGGTATATCAAGAAATATGTCTTCAATTGGTATCTCAAAATTACAACAAGAGCTAGATATGGACATTAAATTGCAAGCACAAGTTTGTGATATCTCCTTGAAGATGATGATGATGAGAGATGGGCACAAATGAGATCTTTTTGCTTGAACAAGCTCCAAGCCCATCAAAGCACTAAATTCAAAATGATCATCATGATGGAGATTATGAGGCTTAGAACAAAGGTATATCACTCCATGAACTCTTGTACTACCTTTGCGCATCTAGGCCCTTAAATGCTAGTGTGTGCATGTGTATGCAATAATTTGAGCCACACCATAAGCTTGTTCTTGTGGTGATGATTAGAGAATGACATAGATATTTGGTTGATACCTCTTGTGGTGATAGCGTGAGTTTGTCTCATGTTTTAAACTTCATCTAAGTGAGGTATGAGCTAAATATGCTAACTTCTTAAGAATCTTGACTTAATTTGTTGCATACTTTGTTTGGTAGCAAATATAAAAACGAAATCCTATTTTGAAGGACCGAGAACGGCGACCAGAGGGGGGTGAATGGGAGCCACAAATTTCTCTCAAAATATTCGGGCCACTCTTCCCAAAAGCCAAACCCAGTTGATGGGTGCTCAACCTCCCCCGAGCAACGCGAGTGGAGATTCACACAAAAAAGGGGAAAAGAGAGCTTACCGGCAGTGGAGAAAAACTCACCGGAAACCCCAAAACATAGGTTCTGAACCCCTAAGGGGAAAGAGGCAAGAACCTAGACAAAACGGGCGAAAACAGCAACCGTCGGACTACTCTGTCAAGACCACCGGACCAATGGAAGTGGTCCGGTGCACAGCGAAGCACCACCGGACTAGTCCGACGCCCACTTTGGAAAGTCCGGGGCTCACCCCAAAAACATCCAGTAAGTGCCTACCTCCGGACACCTCGTCCAACGCTCACCGTCAGACTAACGGGCCTAGTCCGACGCGTGAGTGAAACCCTCAGCAGAGCCACCGGACTACTTGCAATGGTCCGGTGCTCACAGGCTAGGTGGTCCGACGCCCACAGACAGAAAACTATTCCCCGCGAAAACAAACTTATCTTCGCCAAATCTTCCCAAAACTAAACCAAATGATCACCAACTGCAACCAAACTTTGTAGGCATGATCCTAGTGCAGTTGGTGAGCTATCCCGAAGAAATCATCGCTCAATTTGAAGAGGATAAACGGAACACTCGGATTTGGGGGAGAAGAGAGAAAAACGAAGAACGCCACAAAGAAATCGCCCGATCTATGCACTCGTGAGGTTTGAGGGGGATTCCTTCAGTGCAAAGAATCTCCTCACGATTGCCAACAACTTGGTTCAAGTCGATTTTGCAAATCTACTCTCAACAAAGAGAAATCATCTCGGGAAAAAGAGAGAGCAAAAGCAAAACGGGAAGAACACAAGCAAATCGGGGACACAATCACGAAATCGAAGTCATCATGGCTTACGGAGGTTATGGCCTCCGATTCCTCGCAACAATCACAAGTTCTTACACCGGTGACACGGTGGATCTCAAGCAAGAAGAAACTAGGGAAGGGAAAACCTAGGAATAGGTGGGAGAGAGAGTAATGCAAGAGATGAGAATGAGGATACCCCTTCATCCTCTATTTAACGGGGCTTTGGCTATTTCCCAAAGACCCCCCTAGATACAAGACCGAATTACCTAGCCCTAAGACATTGTAATCCAAGGCGGTAACTCCCAGCCACTCATTTGAATGCACGGCCCCGCTTCCTGCCGGGAGTTGCCGTCGCCTCGACGCAACCTCCAGGATTCCGCCACGTGCCATCCCCGCTTCCTCGGAAGCTCCGCCTAGGTTTTGAGGCCCAAACCCAGGAAACCCGCCACCGGTAGCTTTGGGCACAACTACCGAACCCCGAGTTTTGCGGCCCAAACTCGGAAACCGACGCGGATGGTTTTGAGGCCCAAACCACCAAACCACTCGACACGAGCCACCTTGTCTTCGCTCGGTCGGACTCCGAGTCCCCTGAGCCTCCGCTCGACTCGCGCGTCCACCGTCTTGACTCGGTCGACTCGGTCTACCACCATGTCTTCTCGCACTCGCCGGTGCCAAGTACTAGCCACCACAGCTAGTCCTCCGGCGCCCATGGTCCCTCAGTCCGAGCCCCGCTTCTGCCCTTCACCACTCTCAGTCCATCGGCACGGCAAGCCTCTACTCGACCTTCTCCACGCCATTGACCACTGTCACTAGGCATAGAACCTGCACACCACAAGCCGATAGACAAGCACATGTTTCTGCTTTCGCAGAGGTTAGGGTAAGCCACTCAAACTGAAACACTCACGTGTTGGTCAATTACTCATCATCAAAGCTGAACAATCATGGGTACTTATCCACCATGTGTTCGCATATTTGCTAAAACTTCATCCTACCTCTTGCCCTCACTTGTCTACCCTGATTTCTTCCTTTGGTAGAGAGATCCTTTTTGGAGATTAATGACAAAGGGGGAGAAATATTAAAAGTATAAGGGGGTATAGGTTAAAAAAAGGATTGATTTGTAAAGGGGAGAAATATGTTGTGTGTGCAAGGATAGTTGTGCTGGCCGCCACAAGTGCGGCAGTGCCGCTCTAAGAGCGGCAGTGCCGCCCAGTTTAATTTCAGTATTTATTATCTCTGATTTGTATAACCGTCATGAGCATCACGTTTATATTGATGACACCTTGCACCCCATAGATGCTATGATATATGAGAGTTCTCACACTTCTTCTTAAATATGTGCATGTGGCATTTGAGGACAAATTTGAATTCCCTTCAATGCACACATTTAGGGGGAGCTCACTATATCACAGGATCCAAAATCTTATCATTTATCAATCTCTTCCTCTCCTCTAGTTCATCCAAGAGACCAAGTGTGCATCCACTCTAGTTGTGAAGCTTGAGTGAGTCAAGTGAAGATCAAAGCTTGTTACTCTTGGTGATCGACATCACCTAGACGGTCCGGTGGTGCTTGGGAGGAAGGTGATCGCCAGAGGATTGTCGGCGGCCCTTCTCCATCGACTTGTGATTGGTTGTGGGCGGTTCACCAAGCCGGAGTGGCGAAGAACCAGCCCTTAGTGAACACTCTACCCTTGCGCGGGTAGAGGGGGAGCAATACCCTTGCGCAGATGCTCCAACGAGGACTAGGGGGAGTGTCGACTCCTCGATACCTCGGCAAAACGTTGTCGTGTCAAACTTTCTATCCCTAGATCTTTCATATTGCATTACTTTCCGCATCGTTATTACTTCCATTGAATTGCTACTGCTTTCTAGCTAGGACACACAATCGGTAGGCACTAGGGGGTGATTAGCATTGCTAGGATTTCATATTGCTTTAGAAATTTGAAATAAGCCCAATTCACCCCCCCCCCCTCTTGGGAATCTTGATCCTTGCAATTACATTATCTTTGGATCAACAAATCAAGAATTTTGTGAAGAGTTTGGAAATATGATGGGTAAAGAGTTTGAGATGTCTATGCTTGGAGAGCTTAGTTACTTTTAAAGTGCATCTAGCCCTTTAGTGGGTTTTGGTGAATTGAGTGACAACACAATTAAAGGTCTAACAAGTTTGCTAGGTGCATCAAAGGTTAAACAGGAAAGCAAACTTGATGGTATTCCACACAATGTTGAAATGAAGGTCAAATTGTGTATTGCTGCATTGGAAGATTATGGTAATAATCTAGTTCAAGAAAAAGACAACAATGCAAAGGGAATCAATGAAATGGCCTCTATGTTGTGGGATATCATAGTATCATGTGAAAGAAAGCATACTTGACAAATGGTAAATGAGACATGAGTTGATAGTTATGGATTGGTCTCTATATTGGCTTGCTTTACATGAACAAGAAGAGTTAGATAGTAAACTAGTGTTGATCAAGGATTGAATAATGAATCAATAGTGCGTTAGTGAGAAAACACCAAGCAAAGGTCAAATGACAAAGGAGACAATGTATATTGGATATAATATGGTCTCTACTTTAGTTTTCTTGTATGGACAAAGATTTGTAGAATCACTTTGCATTGATATGATCAAGCTAGAAGTTTGAAGATAGAGATTGAAGTGAGTGATAGGAGTGTCAAGCCAAAATAAGAAGGATCTAAGGAATTGTGAATTAGCTTGACCATATTGATGTGGAGTCTCATATATCAAAGCTTGATTGATCTCAACATTCATATCTATAAGATATTCAAGCAAGGATCACAATATTGAAGAAAGGGTTTTTTTCAATCGATGCTTAATATGATGTGACTTGAGTATGGCTTGATAGGGTGAATATAGCAAGGAAAGGACTTCGATGTACTAAGCAAAGGTGAAGGTCAAGGAGACCGAGGTACTATGGCTAAGGTGAAGAAGAGAGTACTTGTATTGAGTCGAAGTACTAATCGAGCTATGAGGAGTCATATTATGTTGAGGATCAATTTATTAGTGGAAGTGACTTGAAGCCATGGGCTGAATTCATATGTGTTGGAAAGATTCAAGTCACAAGCTCTAAGGTGTGTTTTATCAAAGAAATGAGATAATGATGATTGCAAACACATGCTCAAGGTATTATAAGAATGAGGACAATACATTCAATGGTGTAGCCCCAAATTATCAAAGGATGCGGTGACCAACTCAAAAGCTTTTAAATTATATGATGTTTTGAATTTGAGTTTAGGAAAGGACGTACTACAGAGGGGGATGCAATGTGCATGCTTAAATGTGCAACCAAGTGCTCAAATTCCACCAAACATCCTCTCATACCTTGCCCAGACTCCCTGCAAAACAGTTTTTCATTCGGAGCATTTTTGGGCAGAGCCGCAGTACTGCTCCCCAAGAGCAGTAGTGCTAAGGTCCAGCAGTGCCGGGCCTAAGTCCAGCAGTGCCGGACCTGAGCGGCAGTGCCGGGCCTAAGAGTGGCAGTGCCGCGACTTAAAGTTACCGTTGGATAGCAGGAAGTATTTCTATCCCCTCTCTGCTGCCCCCAACGGTCATCTCGACCATTCCCTTCTCCAGTGCTCATACAGAAAGCTCTCTCCCTCTCTCTAACTCCATTGGATCCCCTCAAGCTTCTCTCTTTGATTCCTCTCCAATCCTTTGAGAGATTGAGCCTCCAAACTCCATTAGAGAGCAGCCCAAATTGTTCTTCATTGCCTAGATCCCTTGGTTCGCGTTGCAGCTAAGAAATCACCCCTCACTTCAAGAGTTCACTCTCTTGATTTGAGAACGAGGGAAAGGCAAGCCTTGTGTGGCGAACCTCAACAACGTCGACTTAGGCCAGCCTTGGTGGCGACGCTGAACCACAAGATAAATCTTGTGTCACTTGTGTTTGTGTTATTTGTTTTACTTGCATTTGTTCTCAAGGTGATTTCTAGGATTTAGTCCCGATCTACTTGGTGGGTGTGTTGCTACGACTTTCAGGTGGTACTAGAGGTTCCCTACACCTCTAGGAAGGTTTTGATTCAAGCACAATTTCCATTCTAAGTTTACATTTTGAATTGTGCTCAGTTCTATTCTGGTGACCAGCACTGCCGCCCCAGAGAGCAGCAGTGTCGGGCACCGCGGCAGTGCCGGACCCAAGGCCGGCAGTGCCGGACCTGTGCTGACAGAAAGTTGTTAAGTTATTTTAAAAAAGCCTATTCACCCCCCCCCCCCTCTAGCCCTACTGGGCGACATCAAGGTCCTTTCATACTTCCTTGGTCTTCAAGTCAAGCAAATGAAGAATGGGACTTTTGTTAGTCAAGGCAAGTACATCAAGGACATACTCAAGAAGTTCAATCTAGATGAAGCAAAGTCTATTAGTACACCAATGGGAACAAATGGAAATTTGGATGGTGATTCTAGTGGCAACATGGTAGATCAAAAGCTATATAGATCAATGATTGGTAGCTTGCTCTATGTGACCGCATCAAGACCGGATGTCATGTTTAGTGTATGCATCTGTGCAAGATTTCAAGCTTCTCCAAGAGAAAGTCATTTGAAGGCCACAAAGAGGATATTGAAATATTTGAAGCATACACCCAATGTTGGGTTGTGGTATCCTAAAGGATCAAACTTTTAGTTACTTGGATACTCCGACTTGGACTATGCGGGTTGCAAGATAGAAAGGAAAAGCACATCAGGCACTTGTCAATTGTGTGGAAGATCACTAGTCTCATGGTCATCAAAGAAGCAAAATAGTGTGGCACTCTCTACTGCCGAGGCCGAATACATTAGTGCGGGGAGTTGTTGTGCACAAATACTTTGGATGAGAGCTACTTTGAATGACTTTGGAGTCAAATTCAAGCAAGTGCCTTTGCTATGTGACAATGAAAGTGCAATAAAGCTCACCAACAATCCGGTTCAACACTCAAGAACAAAGCATATTGATGTCCGCCACCATTTCATTAGAGATCATCAATTGAAAGGGGACATATCTATCACAAGTGTTGGCACCGAAGATCAATTGGCCGACATCTTTACCAAGCCACTAGATGAAAAGAGGTTTTGCAAACTAAGGAATGAGTTGAATATACTTGATTTCTCCAACATGAGTTGATGCACCCTCACTTATATGACATGCCTCTACTCCAACAATGCAAGGTAAAAGTTGATATGAGAGCATTCATGCATACCTTGTTAGGACTTGTATAGAGCATATAGACATCACTCATGCTTCTAGGCTCATTCATGAAAACTAAAATGTCTTTGATGCTTATATGGTACCACTATTGCTTCTATAAGTTGATATGATCTAGTGGTCGCATATGACATGTTGATGTGCTTGCAATCCTAGTGTTTGATCTATGTCTATGAACCTTACATGTTTAATTCAACATAGGCAAGATAACCATCTTAGCATGTGTGAACAAGCTTGTCTATGGTTTAAACCGAATTAAATATCTTGGGCAAGTAGCTTAGTTCAAACCCAAGTTGAAAACAATCTTTCACCCTATCTCACACTAAGGGGGAGTTAAAACTTGAATATCTATAATCGGTCCCTCCTTTTTGTGTCAATTGGATGACAAAGGGGGACAAATTGTGGAAAGATATAAAAGTTGACCAAAAAGGAAGAATTGCTTAAAGGGGATAAATTGAAAGATAAAGGGGAGAAAATGAATAATCAATTTTTAAAAGAACACACAAGTAGGGGGAGCAAGCTCATGAACACTTTGTTGCATTTGAATGTTTGCACTCCCATATGTATTGTTGCACAAGTACTTACAATTCAAATATTCATGCTTGTGTGGTGTTTGCTAGTGATACAAATTGGATGATGATTGATCAACTAGCATGCATAGTATGGTAAGCTAGAAGTGTGCTCTTTCAAGTGGTATAAAGAAACCTTGCTCTTATTGTTGATTTCACGGGGTTTCTAGTATTTACTTCATATCTAGCTTGTCATGGTGCTAAGGGTGATTCTAAAATTCCGCACTCCGATGGTATCACGCTTCAAAGGTCTACTCTTAAACCTTAGCATCATTTGGTAGCTATTTACTCTCCCACATTGCCTATCCATGCATATGTGCAAAACTTGAACCAAACTCATGAAGCACATATGTAGGGGGAGCTAATAACTACCAAAACTGAATTTGTGTAACTTGTCCAAATCTTGAATCTTTGATTAAAATGCTTGGACAAGCAACTCAAGTTCAAAATGATTGTATTTCATATCTTTATGGAAAGGTTGTCATCAATTACCAAAAAGGGGGAGATTGAGAGTCCCCATTGTTTGGTTTTGAGTAATTGATGAAACCTACCTAAGTACTAACCTTAATCTCTAAGTGTGAACCATGAGATAGGTTGGTACATGCCATGTGATGGAGCAAGGTGGATCATGTGGATGGCACAAGCTCTAGCATGGTGATGGAAAGGAAAATGGTGTGAAGGCAAAGGTGATAATAGGAACCATTTTCGGTTTAGTGTCACCATAGAGGGTGAGATCACATTTAGGATACATAGTCGTACTATCAAGGAGGGAGCTCTTGTGAATGATTACGGTTATCATGTACCACTAGGTTCATTGCATTGCATTAAAATCAATTGAACTAGTACTGTGTACTCTCAAAAAAATCAATTGAACTAGTGAAACAACCAACTAATTCCAAGAAAATATGAACTAAAAGCTAACACACGAGCACAAGTGTTGAGATCACTTAGTGTTAGCCCTTGGGAGCTTGGGAGAAGTTGGTGGCTGGTTTTGGCAGAGAAAAGCAGTTCGGACAGAGGTCCGGACGCTAGGGCAGGTGATGTCCGGACCATGGCGCGTGCGTCCGGAAGCAAACCCTAGGCAGTTGTTCTGTAAAACAGTAGTCCAGACGTTGTTGTTGGTCCGGACGCTGGCTCCGGACAAGCGTCCGGAGCGCTGGCGCTCTCTGTTGTGTTCTGCAAGGAGGTCCGGACGTTGTTGCGTGTCCGGACAGGAGATTCCGGACAAGAGTTTGGAGGAAAGGGGCTATCTGGACCCTCTCTGTATAGGGTCTAGACGCTGTTGTTGGGAAGTTCGGACCGGACTATGTAAAGTGTCCGGAGACGCGTGGCGAGCTGAGGTGAAGGCGCGAATCAGAGCCGTTTGAACGGCAGGCGACCGGACGCATGGCCATTGGTCCAAAAGGCACATTGCGCGCGTCCGGAGGCTGCGTTTGGAGAAGGAAACAAAGGAGTTGTTTGTTCTGTTGAGGGGTGTCCAGACGCTGTTGATGGTCCAGACCTCCCACTGTTGATAGCGTCCGGAGAGGGCGTAGAAAGTGTTTTGAGGGGATAAACTGCTAGTTTGTGAGTGTGGGCTATATAAGGTGGTATGGCCGGCCCTTGGGGGCAACTCTTGCACATTTTCACCACTCACACACTAGTGCTCATTTGTGAGAGCCTCCACCACTCATCTCATTGATATAATTGACATTTTCATGAGAGATTGAGTGAACCAAGTGCATTGCTTGATTGATTGCATACTAGTGGCACTTGGTGATTGTCGTCATCGCGGAGCTCTTGTTATTCTTGGAGGTTGCCACCTCCTAGACGGCTTGGTGCGACGAGGATCGTTGAGCGGAGGAAGGTGTTTGTCTCCGGCTCTGATCGGTGGATTGTGAGGGGTTCTTGAACCTTCCCCGCAGGAGTTCGCGAAAGGTATCTCTAGTGGATTGCGCGTAGCTTGTGGATCCCTATCTTGTGTTGGTTTTGCGGCACCCGGTGACGGACTTGGCGTGTGATGCCAATTAGCGCGTGAACCTCCAAGTAGGTGAATCGCTACAACGAGGAGTAGCTTGTTGGCAAGCAAATGAACCTCGATAAAAAATATTATGTCTCATTGTCTTTCACTGAGGATTCTTATTGTGATTGATTTGCCTTCCATTAGTTATCTATTGATTGATTGGTTCTTCTCTCTGCGGCGGTATAACCCTCCTAACTCTAGCTTTGCATTTATATTCTTTACATTCTTGCAAAGTAGAGTAGCTCTCTAGCTTGTGTAGCTTTGTTTAGAGCTTTCTAGGTTTCTAGCTAGTTTGTGTGCTCTAGTTTTTATCTTGCTAGTAACTATAATTGGTAGGTTGCTTGTCTCACCGTAGTGCTAGTGCAAACTTGCTTAAGTCGTGTTTTATTCTAACAAGTTTATCCAATTAGCTATAGATCATGTATAACTTAGTTATAGATTTAAGTTATATATGATCCAATTAGCATGATTTTTTTACTAGAGTTCAAGCATATACTAATTAGGCCACCATAAAAGTTTTTTCACCACAATTAGATCATATTATGAATTATTCTAATTAATTATAGAAAAGAATATATATATATATATATATATAAATCTATAGCGAAAAAATTATTCTAAAGCATACCATATTATATATTATGTGTTCTCTGTGTAGATCTACTCATGTGGAGTCCAACAAAATTATCTTTTTCATTTTATGATTTTTCAAAGATGCAGTTAAAATAATAAAAAATAAAAGGACAAAACCTTCGGTGTAGCAAAACCACAGTCACAATAGAAAACACACCGTTCAAGACCACTTATAACCGGGTAGGGAGGTAAAACAGACGGTTTTAAAAGTTGAGGAAGATAGTTTGCTCAATTTCAAAGTTCAGAAAGAAAAAAACAGACTTTGGCGAAAGTTGAAGAAGGTAAAGTAGACTTTTTTGAAAATATAACAAAATACTCTATTATACACTTACTAGGTTCATGCTCGTGCGTTGTTACGGGATAGCTAAACTTTGGTACTATAAAAAAATGGATTACACAATAAGATAATAATATTATGAAATTAAATATCAATTTTAAAGTGACATTTAATCCAAAAAAACAAATTCTATAGTCATCGCAGGCTCACAAACTCATTGTGAAACAAAAATCAAAACATTGAGGAATTAAGACCGTTTGATGCTAGGTGTTTTCACTGTGATGTTTTTTGAAGGAAACTTATCACCGAGTGCATTGTCCAACATAAAACTTCATATCACCAATTATGCAATCAGGCCCTGATTAAAATTCAGTACAAAGCTGAGAAAGCTCTCGCCATAACAATTACAAAGCTACAGTTTGTGACGTTGCTCCCCAACTCTGCAGCAATCTAGCTGGAGAATTTTCCTATCTTCACAATCCATATTAACACAAGGGCCCCTCATAACGACTACATCACAATCTGTATCAAGTTGTACAGACCATTGAGACCTGTCAAAAAAGTACAAATTGGAAAGGATGCATAACAACATTGTTAACTATATATAGTGCCCTGGGCCTAATAATCACCAAGCAAAAAAAAAGGAAATGCCATTACAGTTATTACAGATAAGATAAACAAGAAATTTCAAACATTAAGCATGCCTCTATAGATGTCCAAACCAAGCCTACCTCACCTTCACTGAAAAGCCCACAAGCTTGATTGGTAATATTCAACAAATATGTTTCCTGCATTTAGAAACATTCAAAAGTTATTTACATCTAACTGGCATCTTTAGAAACATATGGCAGAACACTCAGCCAGCTCCCTTTTTCATGTGTTCACTCTTTACCTGCTTACAAATTAAAGAAACCCGAGGGAAGAAACATTCTTAGTTGTAAGTTTGAGGTGATAATCATTTGGCAAGGTTTCTTATATCTGATAATTGATGCGACTGAAGTTCAGAACTCTTGGTAGCAGGACGAATGCATAAACACACCTACATGTTTGTTAGCTTTCGCAGATTCAGTGTAACTGAGCACAACGTCTTTAAAAGAAGAAAATTTAATTCAATTAAGTAGTGTCGACTGGAGTAGACCACACCAGGATGGGGACGCCTTGAAACTGGGAGAAAACAACACGCCGCTGATACTGAAATCAAATCGATTGTGAAACAAATCTAAGCATCAGCAAACCATACCTTACATCTTACGAGGGCTTGATCATGCACTGGCCACCGGTGGCGGATCGGGTTGGCGCCGGCGCCGCTATGACCGAAGGCGAAAGCACGCCAGGCGTGAAGATGGGCGGCGCCCCGCCGGTGGTGACGCGGATTGATCGGGTCCGCGAGGGATGCCTGGTGCGTTGCGGCGGCGGCAGGTTGGCGAGGTCATTTGGCGGCTTCGCGGTCGTAGGCTTCAGCAGCATCGCATTGCGGCGTCTCTTCCTCGGAGACGTGGCAGGTGCGTGCATCGAAGGTGACGTCGTCCCAGGCACAGGGCCGCTCGGCACCGCGAGGTGTCCGTCAGGGTCCGAAACGTCGGCCTTGAACACGATCAGCCCCTGGCCCCAGCAGTCGAGTACGTCATCGTCCAGCAGCCCCGCCCCCGCCGCACCACCCTTGACCTCACGCCGCTCACCACCGGCTACCCGTGATAGGGTTCGGATCGGGATTCAGGCTGTCGTTGTGCAGGGGAAGGCAGCATGGAGCGAGAACGGCGGCAGCCGCGCGACGGCCGGGACGGACCACGAGAGAGTCGGAGAGACCCTATCGCGGGGGCGGTTTGGTGGCGTCTGCAGGGTAGCGTCATGGCGTCCGGCTTCGTCCACGAGCTGCCACACACCCGGAGGTCAAGCACACAAAACAAAGATCGCCGGCTTAGACGGCGCAGCTAGGACGTTGTACTACTAGGATTAAACAAATTGGCCACATGAGGACGGTAGCATCAGCAGACTAGAGAGCGCCGAGCGTCGCTAGGGAGCTGAACCCGGCCATAGTCCATTCCGCCGCTTCGTCCTGGATTCTCAGCACCACGGCTTGCGGGTCCAAGGACTTGTTATCGAAGGTCTGTCGATTTCTCTCCTTCCAAATGCACCAGGTCACAAGCAGGACGAGAGCATCGAAGCCCAATCGAAGTTGTCCTGGGGTGCGCGACCTCGAGAGCAGCCACTAGTCGAATAGCCAGTCGGAGTGAATTGGCCCGGGGATGGATAGACCGAGACGCCGGAGTATGCGGTGCTAGACCTCGCGGGTGAAGACGCAGCCCACAAGAAGGTGGTCGGTGAGCTCGGGCTGTTGATCGCACAGCACGCAGGAGTCATCTTGCTGTAGACCATGGCGTTTCCAACGCTCCGTCGTCCATAGTCTCTCATGTAGCGATAGCCAGAAGAAAAACTTCACTTTAGAAGGTACCTTGGCTGCTCACAGCTCCTTGGCTCCCTGTAGGGAGCTCCTGCCAACGAAGAACGCGAGGTATGCCGAGGAGGAGGAGTACTCACCATCGGGCGACCATCTCCAACGTGCACGGTCCTGTACCGCCTGGTCGAGGTGCACCTCTTCGAGGAGGGTCCAAAGTTGGATGAATTGTGTTATGTATGGTAGAGTGGAGGCGGCCAAGGCGTCTCGGGCCCAGGTTGATCTATCCAGGGCCTCCTTCACCGACCGTCGTCGTCTCCTGGGCGGCACGGACAGGTAGACCAGCGGGGCAAGGTCGCACAGACGGCCGTTCGGGTGTCAGGAATCCGTCCAGAAGCGGGCAAGATCACCGCTGCCAACGGAGAACGAGGTGGACGCGTCGAACATGAGTTGCACCTGGCTTTCGGACTTGGTTGGGAGCCGAGCCCAGGCAGCCAGAGGTGTTGTGCGCCGCGCCCATTCCCAGCGCAACCTGAGGGCGTATCCTAGGATGCGCAAGTCTGGTAGCCCAAGGCCGCCTAAGTCCCGCGGTGCACAAACAGTAGACCATGCGGTCCTGCATTTCCCAGTTGTTGTTGGCGCCGCGCCCGCCCAGAGGAAGTGTGTCTCACTCTGTCAATGGGCCGAATAGACCATGGCGCCAACGCGCAGCAGATGGAGACGTGCACCGGTATCGCAGAGAGCGTTGTCTTGGTCAGCGTCGTCCTTCTAGCCGCGTTGATCAGACTGGCCTTCCAAGTTGGAATCCGTGCGGCAACAGAGTCAACAATGGCTTGCTCCTTGGCCCTTGGAATACGGGTGATCGACAGTGGGGCGCCGAGGTTCTTAGACGGGAACTGCTCAACCCGGCAAGGGAAGACCTGAAGCACCAAGGCAATGTCCTCATCGGAGCAGGCAATCGGTGTTATCGTGCACTTGTCGATGTTGGTCGACAGCCCGGATGCATCCGCGAACAGCCTCAGTGGGAGCTTTATGCATTCGAAATCGCTGGTCGTCGGTGCAAGGAAGATGACGAGGTCGTCCGCATAAATAGATGCCCGACATCCAGCATTGTCCCCTGGGAGAGCAGTTAGCTGGCCATTCCGGTCGGCGGTCGCGATCAAGGCGTTAAGAACCTCCATGACAGTGACGAACAGGAACGGGGACAGCGGGTCGCCCTGCCTGAGCCCGCGCGCATGGCAAATCCGCCGGCCAAGTCGGCCGTTGACCAGCACCCTGGTGCTGGCCGATCGCAAGATGGCGGCGATCCACTTGCGCCACCTAAGGGGGAAGCCGAAGTGTTCAAGGACCTCCAGGAGAAACGGCCAAGCGACCGTGTCGAAAGCTTTGGCCAGATCGACCTTAAGCAGGATCACCGGAAACCTCCTGGTGTGTAGGCAGCGGCAAGTCAGCTGGACGACGCGGAAGCTATCGTGCAAACGTCGACCATGAATGAAGGTCGATTGGTTATCCTTGACGATCTTCGGCATTCGTGGGGCGAGACGCAGGGAGAGACCTTTTGCGAACAACTTTCCAATGCAATGGACGAGGTTGATTGGTCTGTAGTCGCGTAGGCCGGAAGGCGTGTCCGTCTTGCGTAGCAGCACCATAATGGCCCTGTTGATCTCGTGGAGGCTCCTGAAGTCTAGCTCCCAGAGAGCCTGGAACACCCGCGTAACATCTGGTGCGATGATTGGCCAAGCAGCCTTGAGGAAGCTAGCTGAGAATCCATCAGGTCCGGGCGCGTGGTCCGACGGAGTGGCGCTCACAAAGCCTACAATTTCCAGGCTCGAGAACGGCAGCGCGAGTTCTTCCAAGTCAAGTTGCGGCAGCATCAGGAGCGATAAGTCGATCCGCTTAGTCCGTCTGAACAGCGTTCCCAACAGGTTTTGGTAATACGCATCCATGATGCCTGCCTTAGCCTCTGCCTCCGAGAAGGTTGTCCTTCATGTTGTATGGCAAGGATGGAGTTCTTTCTTCTTCTGTGGCAGGCCTATAAGTGGAAGAATTCCGTGCAGGCATCACCCTCGCGCAGGAAGAGCACACAAGAGTTTTGTCTTGCCATGGTGCGCACCAGCGATGCGAGTCTGAGGATGGAGATTTTTAGCTCGGAATGCCACTCATGTTCTTCAGGAGATAAGCCGCCCCCCTCCTCGGCCACGTCTAGTTCATATACCATAGCCCGGGATGCAGCTAGTTGGAGCTTCACGTCACCCACACATCCATCCCGCCAGCTTCGCAGGGAACGTGCGAGTTCTCTTAGCTTGTGGTCGATCGCCCGGCATGGGTCCAAGCCCCAGATCATCCCCCCCCCCCCCACGACGTGGTTACCAGCTCGGAGAAGCCGTCGATTTTAGTCCATGCTTGCTGGAATTGGAATCAAGGCTTACTCCAAAGCATCATACACATGATTAAGAGCAGCGACGCATGATCCGACGAATCCGACGACAGGCATCTAAGATGGTTGTAAGTGCAATCAAGCCCTAAAGTGGGTTTTGGTGACATGACAACATATTTAGGAGACTAATGAGACTTTGTGAGTATGACAAGCAGTTTAAACTTAAGGAGGTTGATGAACAGGTTGGCGGACCCCTCCAATTACAAAAGTGTATGGCAACAAGCTCAAAGGGTTTAAATTCTTTTATACTTTGAATTTGAGTTAGGTATGTCGTACTATTAAGAGAGATTCAACACGCATGCCAACAAGTGAACCAAATGCATCTATCCTTTTACATCACACCTCCACATATAAAGAGGGCAAATCAGCCAGCTTATTGAAGATCAAATCCTTGCTGTTCTGCCCAGGCCGGCAGTGCTGGCCTCCAGGCCGGCAGTGCTGGGCTATAGGCCGGCACTGCCGCGACTTGTTCAGCCAGTGGGCAGTAAGGAGGTATTTCATACCTCCTCACTCACCCCCAACGGCTAGTTCTGCCATTCACTCACTCTTACTTTGAAAGAACAGAAAGAGAAGCTTCTCTCTTGCTCTCCCTTCTCCCTTGGTGCTCATCCACTCTCCTTCATTGATTTCCAATCATTCTTTGAGAGATTGAGCCTCCAAGCTTTGAGAAGAAGCCTCTCCCTCGGATCTTCAATCCTACAAGCATTTGGTTAGCGTGGTGGCCGGCGGTTTGAGTTCTTTACTCTTGGAGCTTTGCTCCTAGCCGGCTAGAGGTTGCCCTTGAGCTTGTCTCCTTCGTGTGGCAGCCTAGGGAAGTTTGTATCACCCATCATTTGCTAATATACTTCTCTCATCTCAAGGGTTCATTCTCTTGACTTGAGACCGAGGAAAGAGCTAGCCTTTGTGGTGAGCTTGAGCCTTGTGTGGCGCACCTCAACAACGTGGACGTAGGCAAGCCTTGGTGACGAGCTGAACCACGGGTCAAATCTTGTGTCACTGTGTGCTTGTTACTTTACTTTCATATATCTTGTGTGCTAGGTGATTTCTAGGGTTTGGACCCGATCTACTCGGTGGGTATGTTGCTACCACTTTCAAGTGGTGCTAGAGGTTTCCTACACCTCTAGAAAGTTTTCTATTCGAGCACAATTTTCATTCTCAGTTTATATTTTGAATTGTGCATTTATCTGATCTGGTGACCAGCACTGCTGCCCTAAGTCCAGCAGTGTCGGCCACCCCGGCAGTGTCGGGCTCTCTGCTAACAGAAACTTGTCAAGTTGTTTTAAACAGACCTATTCACCCCCCCCCCTCTAGGATAATCAGGTCCTTACAATGGTGAGTAGGGAACGCCGCCAGCCAGTCGGCGCACGCGAACGCTCTGTCGATCCTCTCTAGAGTGGGATTGTCCCTGCGGTTAGACCAGGTAAAGAGCCGGCCGTTAAGGTGGAGCTCATGAAGCTGCAGATCGTCGACGACCGAGCGGAAGCGACGCATTTGCGCCCGGTCCAACCTATCGTTATCCTTGTTAGCGGCTAGATAGATTTGGTTAAAGTCACCGCAGATCACCCAAGGGCCTAAGCACGCCCCTCGAAGGTCCCTGATCTCCTGCAGGAAGGCAGCCTTCTGGTCATGGTCCGTAGGACCGTATACGTTAGTGAGCCACCAGGCTTCGGCGTCGTGGCCAGCTGGTGAAAGGAGCACGGTGACGGAATAGCGGCGCACGATCACAGACGATCCCCCCTAGAGGTCTCTGCGCCAGCAGCTAATGGCCCCGCTCGCAACACCAACAGCAGGGAGGTAGGCGAAATCGTAGTCGGATCCCACTAATTCAGCGTTCATTCTTACATCGTAGCTTGCTAGCTTAGACTCTTGGAGGCACACTATAGAAATCCAATGGTTGTTGACGATGTCACGGACAACGTTGCGCCAAGCCCGACTGTTGAGGCCCCGCGCGTTCCAAACAAGTAGATGGTCTTTACTCATATGGAAGAGGATGATCCGCCGTCTGGACATCTGAGCCTACTCTGCCGAGGGCGCCATAAGCGCCCGACGACCGTCGCCTTTGGGGAACAGAGTGGACAAGGTGTTCTTTCTAGCAGAGAGGCTCGCCGCTGTGTATGCCTTGCGAAACTCCTCGTCGACGTCCTGGTTAGGGATAGTGTCCGACCGGCAGCCGGTCCACTTGCTCAGTAACACCCTTTTTGCCTGCAGGTCCGGCTTCGACTCGCAGAAGGAGGCTTTGATTGCCAGGCATGCGCTGCGCCGGGGAAGCCAGAGCCCATCGTCTTCATCGATCGCCCAAATCGGCACAAAGGGTTGCGGGTTGATTGTAGATAGGTTCGTTGATAGGCAAACACAAGGATTCAACGAAGGTCGTAGTGTCGTTGGTCATGGCGCGCACATGCGAGAGTAGCTCCAGAGTTGGTTGAAGAGCCTCCGCCGACGCCGACCTGGGCTGTGTTCCGATGTCATCAGGGTAGGCGTGCCAAGGCTCGGGAGTCAGGAGACCCGTAGCCGCAGGGGGAGTAGGCCGCAGCGTGATCGACCTAGGCTGGGCAAGTTCAACCTCGACCAAGCCAGCCCACCAGTCAGCCGGGGCCGGGTCCGGAGGTGTCACCGCACATCTCCCATCCTGAAGCAGGAATGGGGCCACCTGCAGGAAGGAGTCGACGAAGCCCGATGCAGCCGGAGCCCTGCTGATGCATTGTGTTGGGGTTTGGGGAGTTGGCTGCCGGCGGGCGGGGAGCGGGGAGGTCGGCGTCGGGGAGACAGGCATCAAGCGCTCCACCGGCCCCGCCGACAGCTGAAGCGGGCTCCCAACAGCCCCAATCATGACAATCCGTGGCAGCGGCGCAGCGCAACGGTCAGAGGGGTAATCGCAGCTTGGGTGATACCTCCCATGTCTTGGGTCGGAGTCGGGGGAGTCGTCGTCACTGTCCCGACATGGAGTAGGGCAGTAATCGTCGACGTCGTTGTTAGCATGGTACGTGCGGTCGGGCTCCCTACCGTCGTTGTTGTCGCCGTCGTTGTTGTTGGAGTCACTGCCCGCGTCAGGAGGCGCCTCCGCTGGCTCCTCAAAGTCATGGTGTACCACAACGCGCGCACAGACTAGGTAGTGCAGGCCACGACGCATACGTTGTTCCAGCCCGTCCTGCTCAACCCAGTGTACCTTGGGTTCCGGGATGAAGATTAGCCTTTTAGGAACAACCATAGCAGGGTGGCGGCACCAGGCAGTGACGAACATCTCGCATTCATCCTCGATGGGGCGATCACGCAAATCCGACAGCTCAACCTCCATACATGAACTGCCGAGGATGGTTTGAGCAGTTACAACATTCCTTGCATGCGCAGGCACATGGCGCAGAGCGATTAGCGGCGGAGACCTAGGTGTACGTGGGGTAGCTGCGGTAGGATGTGGGCAGCCACGATGCTGCGGTCCGGGGCACGCGTTGTAGGCTATTGCCCGAGGTCATGGTTGCCAATGAGCAGGCGGCTACTGCGACGGTGGCGGCGAAGATCTAGGCGACTACGAGGATTGGATCTCCCATGGCGGCTCGGCGCAACGGGCATGACCATGACTCGCCTTCGTGCGAGGGTCGTGCTTGGACCGAAAAGGAGGAATAATGGAGAGGTTGCATGTGTTGGTGATTACTCGACTCCCGAGATTCAAGGTGAGGTATCATGTTTGCTATTTACTTTCCTCCAGAGCGATATCTGTTAGGGCATGTACAACGGGTCTGTTAGATCCGTCTCTATGATGTTAGTTTTGCAAAAAGAACACTGTCAATCCCTACAGACGGAGCCACCGTCGACTCGTGAGACGATGGGGAGAGCTCGTGGACCGAGGCCAAGTCGTCCGCTCGAGCACCGTTGTACGGTCACAGTCGTCGACTCGAGCGCGCGCGCGGATCCCGTGCACCCGAGCGCAGGAACCTTCACCTTCCTTCTGGACGCAGGCACCTTGTCAGTGTCCGCTCGCCCCATTTGTTCGCCAGCCGCCTGGACGCAGCGGCAGCATCCATCGGTGACCTGAAGGTTCTTGCATCAGCAGGTCAAAGATGGAGTCCCGCGACGGGGCATCCGGTGCCCGCCACGGCGCGCCTCGCCCTCCTCATCGGCGGCGGCTCCCGCGATGTTGCTTTTTCCTCCTGTCCGCGCCGGGCCGAGCGCCACACTCCTTGGGCAAGCCGGCCGCACTGCTCCATGGTGCGCAGGGCTGAGCACAGCCAAGCTTCTTCTCACGTGGCGAAATACAGGCCAGAGAGTGCATATCTCTCTCTCATCACAACTAAAAACCCTTCGTCCGTAAATTTTTCGCCTCACCACCGGACCCGTGCAATCGCTAATTTTAGGAAACTCTGGTTCCGAGCAATTAAATCACGCACGCGTGACTGCCCCCATGTGAAACCGTCTACGCCGCCTTCTCCCTCGCCGTCGTCCTTGTGTGCCGCGACCACACGGGCCCCGCGTGTCCGCCGCCTCGCCCTCGTCGGTCTGCCCTACGCCTCGCCTTCTCACCCCCGGCGCCGACGAGTCCGGCCCGCCTGCCGCCGAGCCCACCCTACTCCGTCACGCGAAGGCTGAGGTCGCGGTTGTTGCTCCACGCCAGATCCCACACGCCAGGACGACTCGACGACCCCGCCTGCCCCGATCCAGTTCATGGATGACTACGCGGTTCCTGGTGGCATGACGCCACATCTCGTCTCCAGCGGCTTCGGCCCCTAGCCCGGCAAAAAGTATGAAACGTCTTCCTTTCGATTTATGCCTGAGGCGGCTATGGTACATGGCTGACCCTGGTTGATGTTACCATCCCAGCAAACCGGAGCTGCTCCCGCGCGAGCCATGGTTTGGACTGCTACAGGTTGCGGCTAGACAGGTTGGTGGCGTCTGATTTTAGTTTCCCGTTTAATTTTAATTTGTCTGTCAAAATAGTTCGCCCATGTGTCCTGCTCTTCACCCAAAAGAACCATTACAGCTGCAACTTGGTGATTACATGGTGTCAATTTTCATCTAGAAATTTCTGTTTCTTCTTCTTTGTAGTTCCCTTCTATGTTACTATCGTGCTATCTATGTCTTTTTAATACAAATGATTATCCCGTAGCAACCCCGTAGCAACGCACGGATATTCAACTAGTAAGATGGAAAGTAGAGAAGAGAGACCAGAAACGTGAGAGTTGAGCGCAGTGATTTGGTTTGTCATACCTCTATAGATGGTTCTGAGCAATGTCAACTAAGAAATATCCTCCTTTAATACTAAAAAAGAAAAAGAAAAGTAAGTGTATTCATATATCGCAATGAAATCATTCTACTTGTGCTACAATTTGTACCTCAAACACGCCATGGATTGATCAAATTGCACCAAAGTACTCTCTTCTTTAGAAAAACAATATATTTCTATGTGTATCTGTTGCATTGTTACTATGTTTAGTACATTATAGTTCTTGAGGTAGAAATCAATTTTTTGCTTATTAAATCCCCCCCTTAACAAATTTTGATTTGTAAAAACTGATGCAAATTTAATTATAGTTTGTTTGTAATTTTTATATATTTTAAATTATATATGCGATCTAGTCTGAGGGGATTTTGGGTTTTTCTATCTTTAGGAGTGAAGATAATTTCGATTGGTATTTTCAAATGTCTATGCCTATGGACTCCTTTAATTTTAGCGTAAAAGAGCCCCGTGCTTAAACAATTTCGATTAGAGTATAGTCTTAAATTAAGAATAGGGTACAATATTTCTTATCGGTCATAAGGGTGTTAGCAACGTTATTAAAAAAAGCAATGGCTTACTATCACCTAAAATAATTTGGTGTGGTGGTAAGTCTCCACCCTTTCTATTGTTGAAGACCACGGTTTGAATCATTCAAGTTGCAAATAAATTTTTGGATTTTCCTAGACCGTCGCTGCGCCAGGCAGGAGTTTGGACTTGTTGCTGGAGTGGGCCGTCGAGTAAGTTGGCTAGACCTGATGCAGCTGGGGAGTGGGCCGGAAGAGTGAGTGAGCTATACAGTGAGTGAGGTCAAATTAGAATGGGCTGGACGAAAAAAAAGAGGCTGAAATTTTGCCTCTTTATTATTACTAGCAAAACATGCTCGTGCGTTGCAACGGGAAAAAAATTAGAACGGCCTCAAGCGCTTACCGTCCACGATGGGCAGTGTCCAATACCCTCAGAATGTCCACGTGGAGCGCTTCGACGTTGAAGGAGAAGGTGGCCCCGCCGTCGTTCTTGCCTCCTGTTCGTTCCCCACCGTCGCGGAAAGCAGGTTCGATTCCGCGTTCGCTGTCGACGGAGAAGAAGACGTTGCGCCCGTCGGGGGTGCACCGCGTAGCGCAAATAACTCATTACCCTCATGGTCAGACGAAGATCAGGTCCAACGGCGGTTGCGAAGGGATGCTTCTCCAGGACCAGTACCTGTTGCTGCCAGCAAATCGTAGTAGTCCGTCTCCTTCTCGTCCATGTTGTAGAGCATGTTGCCGCCGACGGCCACAAAGTTGCAGCAGCAATACTGTTGCTCGTTGGCTTTTGGCAGGGGGGCGGTGGAGATCGCCATGGTCATAATATCCAGGGCAAGGCCAGCGCGCCCTGCCGAGGGCGGCATCCCCAAGATCTTGGTTTCGTGGGGCACGAAGGACGTGGCGCTTCTGCGGTCGGCGTCTATGCGGAGCAGCGGGCAGCGGCCATGCGCGTGAGTCGAGATCGTCTGTGTCGTCATCGTCGGGATCCATGTCGCCTGCGTCGATTCTGTGGACGTTGTAACCATCGTCCAATTCGTTGTCCAGAACCAAGTCGAGATAATGCTGCTCCTGCTGCCGCCTCAGCAACATATTGGCTTGTATGTGACCGGCCGACCAGATAAGATCTCTTGTGTTCGGTTCGAGAGGGCCTCGCTCGCCGCGCCGCTGTACGCCGAGTCACGCTCGCCTCGCTCCGCCGCGCCACGCGGGTTCCACTCGCCGCGCCACGGTCGCCATAGCCGGACGCGCTCGCCTCGCTATGCCGCGATGCGCCGGCCTCGCTCGCCGCGCCGCGCCCGCCCCCGCCGGCAGCGTTTTTGTTTTTGATCGGGATTCATGAGGTCGAAGAAACCGCAGGCCGGTGTGGAAAAAAAACAGACCGTCGTATCAACTATACGTCCGATGTAATCCCACCCGTCGTATCAACTATACGTCCGATGTAATCCCCACACATATTCCGTTTTCAGTGCAAGCGTTGGTGCATTGGATGACGACGGTTGTTTGCCCTAGGCATATATATATATATATATATATATATATATATATATATATATATATATATATATATATATATATATATATATATATATTATGCGCAGTGGTGTCATATTAATCAGAAATTACAAATTAAAAATAAATTCAAGTGAACAATAGTAGTAGACCATCTATTCAATTTAACATCTACGGAATACATATTAGAGAACTGAATTTTATTTGCAATTTTTGTGGTAAAATGAGAACTCAGCTACTGCTCCATGTGTCTTGCTGTATACGAGTAGTACAATATATATACTGTACTTAGGCCTAAAATAATGTACTAAGCTCTAAGCTCGTTCCTTGCAACAGTTGTTCTAGCTGCTGCTGCTGCTGCTGCTGCTGCTGCTGCTGCTGCTGCTGCTGATGTACATTACTGAGACTGCGGTAGCGTTGAATGGCTGAAAGCTTCAGCTGCAACAAGCAACTGATACAGGCATACAGCTGCCTTAGCTGGGAGCCCGGCCAGCCGCCCGGGGTGGCCGGGCCTTGGCTCCGCCGCTGGGACTGCGCTAATTGATACCCTATTCAGTATCCGACAGCCCCTCCCGCCCGCACACGAGGCGCACTCGGCCACGAGAAAGAATGGTTGTCGATTTTTTTTTCCCTTTCCCTTTTTCCTGGCCGATTTTTTGTTGTTCTGGCCGCTTTTTTTTTTTGTTTGTGGCCGCTTCTTTTCCCAGCCGAACTTTTTGCTGTGCAATTTTTTTCGTGCCTGTTGACTGTTGCCCACTCACGCCTACGTGTGTTTCCGGCTTTTTTTCTTTTTTCTGTTTCCGATCGTCTTTTTTTATTCTGGACGATTCTTTTTGTCATCATTTTTTACCGTTTTTTTCTATACCAAATTTCTTATGATGGATTACTTGTCAATAATAATAATTCATTATATAAACTATAAATATTATTTTAATTTGATCATTACAAACATATCTTGCCAACAATAATATATATCATGTGCTACTAATTTGAAATAGTACTATTTGGTTTGTTATCATAGTTACAAAGAATACATGGACCTGCTCTTTGGGAGATCTTCAACCAAAAATATGTGAGAAGATGATGGTTTATATTCCACAGCTTTGGTTCCTTTGATAAAAAAAAACTCCACAGTTTGATCACAACAAGGACCTCTCTAGACAAGGGAGGACGTATGAACAGTGCAAAGTTATGCGGTTGATTTTCCTTAGAGAAATCCAATTCCTTCACTCCTATGGCACTAACATCCACCTTGTGTTCTCCACTTCTCCACTATACCATGTTGCCTGCATGCGTGGCTGATTTTCAGTTGAGGGCGGGCTGCCGTGCATATATATCCTCTGACACTTCCCTATCTCATTCGCTCCTCCGCCGTGTTTTGATCCATCTCCTTCATCTTGTCAGCCACTATGTTGTCTCACCAAATTTATATGACTGACATACAAGAGGGAACAAATGTTATGTTACAACATATATGTTCCTTGAAAAAAGCTAAATTTAAAAAGTACCTTTAATAGTAAATCAAGCATAGTTGTTTAAATATGGCAAATGTTTCACATTACATGTAGAAAAAAAACAGAGGCAGAAGAAAACTACCTGCAAGGAAGAGCTGCGTCCAGGTTCTTGCCATGACTATCAGGCACTGCTAGCGTGGGCAGGTTAACATGGAGCAGGCCACCCTATATTGATGCATCGTAGTGCCCAAGCTTTGCCAAGACCCAATTCTTCATTGAGGAGGATGCGAAGCGGGGAGGAGCCAGACAGTGGCAGAGGTCAACCAAAATTTAGCTAGAGCTGAACACATAATGTTTTTTAAATAACATACGGGCATCACATTCTGATTGATATCCCACACAAATGGATAATATATGACAAATTTTATCTCGTAAACAATGAAGATGGTACCTACTGTTAAAAGCAGTCCTCCATAGCAAGCTAGCAGCATCTTCAGATAATTCATAAATTTAACATACACCAATTGACTAAGGTTCAACTATCCAAAAGTTAATAAACCTGTAAATTTAAAGAACACATCAATTACTACTACCTCCGTCCCAAAAAGGAGTTCGTTATGGGATGCGTGCAGGTCAAACTTTCTCAACTTTGACTAAATTTGTAGAAAATACGTGCAACATTTATATCTCCAAATAAATTTGTTAGAAAATACGTGCAGGTCAAATAGATTAATTATCAGCATATATAGTGACCTCTCTTGCGTGCTCTTAAATACCTCCTATTTTCAAGATGTCAGACATCTTATTCACCAACTCCATCCAAAAAACTGAAAATACACAATTATACTCAAATGAAACATGGTTCAATGATCTACATATTATATTTACAGAAACACAATTGCATATTCCACATTTGAGCACAAATTTTCATAAGGATTTTTTAGAAACGAAATTAAAAAACACAAAGAAAATGTTAAATTGTGTGCATTTTAGTTCAGCAGTTCATGTCAATTATGGTCATAAAAAACAAAAAGAAAATGAAACATGGTCATTTTAAATCATGAAAGATCATGCATTTCTTTTGGCCTATATGATCACAGCAAATTATTACAGATTTGAAATGTTAATGATGGTAATTTCTTAGCAACCAAATTTGATCAAAGATAAAGTGTTCTGGAACTTCACATCCATGTGAAAATACGATCTTCATAATGTACTGGTTAATAATTATAGATTGACAAAGAAAAACATGGTTCAAGTTGCTGAACTAAGATGCCCCATGCCCCAAAATACCAAATGCGACCCTGCACTCCATGAGGATTCAAGTCCTGACATCCCAGTTTTTCCAACAAATAAAAAAAAGTTTAAAATAACTCACACCTTGCAGCAGGATAATCCAAGTTGTTCTTTTTGGCTTCTATTTAGATTGAATAATACTCTAGACCCACTGGAATTTGCATTAAAAAGTTGAAAATTGAAAGACATTTCTATAAAAACCGCAACAGCCATGAAGCGACCATTTGGGAATATGTCAGCCATGTTATTTTTAACTCATTGATGTCAATTGTACCCAAATCCTTTTCACTCTTAGTGTGCCAAACTTTGATATCAGTTTCTGCTAAGCTTAGGATGACCCCACTAAGAAAGCAAAAGCATTAGGGATGGCAAAACATCCATCACCATAATGCAAAGGAAAGCTAAGCTTGTTGGTTCTCACCTGTCTCACTGTCTGCAATGACAGGATCTTGTGCTTGCATTTAGATGACTAACCAAAGAATACTTTATATGCCAAATATTCGGAGTATAAGGGGTCCTAATAAACGCATGAAATAAGGCAATGGTCCAATTTTTATCAGCGCTGGCTGCAGAAAGTCTCAGGTCTATGCACTAAACAATTCTCCAATCAATCAGATTACCATTGTTTGTATTTAACATTTTGTATTTGATCACCTTTTAATTTATTCTAAGATTCCATAAGCCATGTCAATCTAGTTGTTGTCATTCCATATATGAAATCATGTTGACAATGCACAAAGGGATCTAGTATTAACAATACTAATGGCTTGGCTGCACAACAAAAGCTCCTAATTACTTTTGAATTTAATTTTAGGTATTAAATAATTATGTATATCAACTAAATATCATTGTACAAGATATATATGGTTGACCATTAAAAAAGCAGTGGGTTGACAAATTGTTCAATGGGGAGAACGAGAACTCCCCTGTTCAGTTGGACGACTCGTTTGATGACAACAATAGGCGCTTTGAGCGGAGGATTCAAGAATCGGAGGTCAGAGAAGCGTTGAAAAGGATGAAAGGGAGCAAAGCGATGGGCCCGGATGGTATCCCAATCAAGGTGTGGAGATGCCTTGGGGATATAGCTATAGTCTGGCTAACCAAGATGTTCAATAATATCTTCCGATCGAACAAGATGCCTGAGGAATGGAGAAGAAGCACTTTGGTACCAATCTACAAGAAACAAGGGTGACATCCAGAGTTGTAATAACTACCGTGGGATTAAGTTGATGAGCCACACTATGAAGCTATGGGAGAGAGTCATTGAGCACCGCCTGCGAAGAAGGACACGAGTATCTACCAACCAATTTGGTTTCATGCCTGGAAGGTCAACCACAGAAGCAATCTTCTTGTTAAGACAAGTTATGGAGCGATTTAGAGAGCAGAAGAAGGACCTACATATGGTTTTCATTGACTTGGAGAAGGCTTATGACAAGATACCAAGAAATGTTATGTGGTGGGCTTTGGATAGACATAAAGTCCCAACAAAGTACGTGGCCCTCATCAAGGACATGTACAACAATGTTGTGACTAGCGTTCGAACCAACGATGGTAATACTGATTACTTCCCGATTAGAATTGGGCTTCATCAAGGGTCAGCCTTGAGCCCGTATCTCTTTGCCTTGGTAATGGACGAGATTACAAGGGACATTCAAGGGGACATCCCTTGGTGCATGCTCTTTGCCGATGATGTAGTGTTAGTTGATGAAAGCTTGGCGGGAGTAAATAGGAAACTTGAGCTGTGGCGGCAGACCCTTGAGTCTAAAGGTTTTAGACTAAGTCGGACTAAAACCGAGTATATGAAATGCGACTTTGGCACAACGGCTCAGGATGAGGGAGATGTGAGTTTGGAAGGTCAAGTCGTGCCTAAAAAGGACACCTTCCGATATCTGGGATCGATGCTACAAAGGGATGGAGATATTGATGCAGACGTTAGCCATAGAATCAAAGCAGGATGGATCAAGTGGCGTCAAGCTTCTGGCATTCTATGTGACAAGAGGGTACCCCAAAAGCTAAAAGGCAAGTTCTATAGGACAGCTATTAGACCTGCGATGTTGTATGGAGCCGAATGTTGGCCCACAAAAGCTCGACATGTTCAACAAATGAGTGTTGCAGAAATACGCATGTTGCGTTGGATCTGTGGTCACACAAGAATGGACCGAGTTCGGAATGATGATATACGTGATCGCCTAGGGGTGGCACCAATTGAAGAAAAGCTTGTCCAACATCGGTTGAGATGGTTTGGCCATGTCCAGAGGAGACCGCCAGATGCACCAGTGCGCTGTGGAGTCCCAAGCCAAGCTAATAATATAAGGAGAGGCAAAGGAAGGCCGAAGTTGACATGGGCGGAGGCGGTGAATAGGGATTTAAAAGCTTGGGATATATCTAGAGATCTATGTTTGGATAGGATTGCCTGGAAAGCAGCTATTGAAGTGCCGGAACCATGAGTTGGGTATCTTGTTGGGTTTCAACTCTAGCCTACCCCAACTTGCTTGGGACTACAGGCTTTGTTGATGTTGATGTTGATGTTGTTGTTGTTGGTTAACATATTGATGGGTCCCTAGTGATAGGCGGTGCCATGGTGCTGTTAGGCACGAAAGTCTAGCTCATAGTGCATCACAGTTTAGTTCTTAACAACAACCATTATATCATTCTTTTTTTTGTCTGAGGGCAAACTATTGTTATATAGCACACCAAATCATAAAAGAATGATTTTTTACCTCTGCATAGGAGCACAGGTGTGGCCTCTGGGTCGCCTCCCTCTGCATGTGTATTCTGTGACCTGTCTTGATCACCGAGCAGCAGGAAGTGCCGACTCCAAATGGTGCATTTGCCCCAGATTGACTGTAGCGCGCAGAACATGATCAGAAAACAGGGGAAAACATAATATCTATTTTATCTCAAACATAAAGCACAACAAATTATCACGATTTGATCTGGCATTAAATAATCAAGAATTATAGTACAAGCAATATTCAGTAGTGGATTTGAAGTAATGGAATACCCTGAAGCTGAATTTGGAGCTAAATTTTGTATTAAATAACCATTGTTGGTAATTAATAAGATCATTAAATCATGAATCAATATACACAATGAACAACTGAGCAACGGGAAAAATTCAAGCCTTCAAGATTGGTAAATATGTATGCTTTGTTGTAATTCAGTAGTTGACCAAAATACAAATTAAGCAAAAAGAGCACTGTTTCACCTTTGTGCAAAATCCAAGACAAGGATGTGGGGAGCACCAGGTCAGCAACGGATGGGTCATTCCAACAACAAGTATCCCGTGTTCTGCAGCTGAGCTAGAGTTTCTTGAAGGCTTGAAGCATATGCACGTCACTAGCGGCAGGCTGGTGGGGGATGGATCGTCCTTCGAATTCCATGGCCCACGTTTACTGAATAAATTATAAATAAATAAATAAGACAAATCAGCTAAACAGGGTTTGTAAACACATTTACTGAATAGAGATACAATAATTTATTTTGAGAGGTTAAATTTTAGGAGTATTTATTTAATTAAAAATCTGCAGACAGCAGTAGAGGAAATCAACACCAATGTACACAAAATGAGCTCAACTAAACAGGAATAGTAATTTTTGTGGACGTGAATCTTGAGGCTTGCACCACAACCACCTGCCAGAATGTATCCTTCTATGATGTTCTACCTCATCTTGAATTACTCAAGAACAAAACAGCATATATTTTAGCTTAGAGCCTGCTGCTTTACAGGCACTTCAGTTGATATGCTTTCTATTGACATGATCGAGCGTCAATTATTGTCCTTTTCCATGATGAATTTGTAAGACATAAACTCCTGCTGATCACTCTCACTCTCTTGCTCTCGGTCAGCCCTGCTGACAGAGGTACTGGAGTTGGCATTAGGCCATTCCTTGTTACTGTACTAGGTACATTAGTTGCTAGAAGTACATCAGCTTGTACCAAGCTGGTACTAGGAGTAGGAAGGGCTGATGGAAGCCATGTACTCTAGGAGTAAGGAGTAGGTAGAATTGTACCTTAGATGGTACATGTATTGTGTATATAATCCTATGCAATGCAATGAGAAAAGGCAGCTTCTTTGCCACAATATTCAGTGTTCAGTTCACTGCCAACGCAGAGAACTGGTGTGGGTGTGAGTAGAGAGCTCAAGCTCTTCTTCTACCTTGGAGCAGGGGAGAGGGAGAGGAGAGGAGAGCAGGTGCTGCTCACCTGGGCATTTGGTGCAAGTGCCAACAGAATTTACTGTCATCATGTGTATCAGAATTTTAACAAATTTCAAAGAGAATATTTGGTTAATATCATCATGTTGTCTATCAGAATGCGTAAAGACGTATAAAATTTAGAAGTTAGGCATGACAAAAACAGATTGCAAAGATGATTTTTAGTCTTAGTGGATACACAAAACTCAATGGGGGATCCTGGCCACCTACCTTGGACATGGATTGTTCGCATCAAGACAACTACATGGGCATGAGCCTTACCACAATCCCATTACCACCTAGTGTCCTCAGACTGCAGAAGTGATAGTGAAAAACAGAAAAGAGAGCAGAGGAAATAGTCCATCCCAAAAAAAGGTATTGAATGCATGCAACAAAGATTGATGCAGCATTAGATTTGTGCGATGTTTATCTTTCTTTCCTGTAACCAGCTGGAACAATATGTTGAGCTCCACAACCAAACAAGATTAGCACATGGACAGAAAAAACACTGGTTTAAAAGTGACCTGCATCAGATCCCATGCTACTAATTAATGGACATCAACGCATATATATGAGTACAATGGCTATGACCCTCAGGAACATCCAGGCCGCAGCACTGATGGGGTGAGGGAAGGACCGTGGTGCTGGGTGGACCCGCGAGGGAGCAAGGTGCCAAACCGGGCAACAACTGTTGGTACCGCCGATAATAAAATATACAGATCAATTTGATAGAAAATAATTATTAGTGTCTACTTAGTGATTAGCTATGGAATTGGGCCACATAGATCATACAACAGGATCAGTAAGGGCAGAACCGGAGTAGGGATGAGCAAGTAAAAAATGGTTGCTAGTTATAAGAATGTGTATAACTAATCCAAATGGCAATTCTTGTCTGCATAAGAAATTTGCCAGTCTACCATATAGAATAAACAAATTATTTCACCTTTGTTATGCTCATTCACATAAAGTAGCTACATACTTAGAGACTTGAAGATACAGAAATAAGGTAGGTGTAGTATTTAATCAGCACCACTCTTGATTTTTCTAAATTCTATACGCAAACAATTTTTTAACGAATACTCCTATTTAACTTTCTTGAGAACAGAAATGGGGGTAGTGCACCCACAATTCGCGTTCATAGTTGGAATTGGTCGCGGTTACAACACCAAATCCTTCCCCACGAGTAACTGAAAAGTTGTATTGAACCAGCATTGGCAGCCGAGACAAACTCACCTTGCTGCAATTGAAGAGGAACACCTGGCCACGGCCTGCACCGGCAATCGAACACTCGTAGGGAACACATCCTACACTCGAATCATAAAATCAAATCAAGAAGGGGAACGGGAGGAGTCGGAGATGGTGCAAACGCCAAGCTGGGGAAGTGGATTTAGAGGAGGGACACATGGATCTGCCAGCTGCGTTGGAGGAGCACACGCAGGAGCGGCGGTGGCGGTGGTGCCAAACCCCAGGTGCGACGAGCTCGCTGGTGCCAAACCCGTAGCAATGTCGGTGGCGACCCTCAGCTAGGTCTTCAAGACCGCGGCTGCGACCAGTTGGGTGAAGGGATGGGGCAGGGAGACGGTGCCAGGAGGGCCCAGGGCAGCGACGAAGCAAGAAAGCAGTACGGCGGCGACGGCGGCGAGCAGAGCTCGAGCGTCGGGGGTAGAGTAACCGTCCCCCACGAGGAGGCCACGACCCAGGCTGAATGAAATTAAAAAAAAAATGAGGAGCGGAGAAATAATGGATCGGTGGGTATGGGAGCAAAAGAAAAACACCGGCGCGGAGGTCGAGTCGGGACGGGCCTGCTGTCGTTGGATGGGCTCGGGTACGGAGTATTATTTAGTACCCAGGGTATAACTATATATATATATATATATATAATCATACTAATTAGCAGCTTGGGTGCTGAATAGTATTCAGCCTCTTCGCAGTTGGAAGGAGCACCGAATTTTTATTCCGGCGAGGATAGATGTAATCAAAGAAACGAGATGGTGGTGAGATTTTATTACTCTTTGCATGACTAGTGATGATGACATTGAATGACAGCTGAGCAGGTACTTTAAATAGTATTACTGTCATTGGTGCATTAAATTGGACGAGACTCTCCGGATGGAATAAAAATTGAGATGTTTTATCGGGATACTAAATCATTTGAGTGTCCATTTTTATTTTGCCGTGTTATGTTCTATTAATATTCAAAATATTATGTATAATCAATTTGTCGTGTAATCCCTTCTAGATAGTTTTTTATTATTAAAAATATCATTTTTCTATAAATAAGTATGTCCGCACCGTGAGGCATAAATTTAACTCTAATAATCATTGGGGCATTCAATCTCCGATTATGGTAGTTTTTATTATTATCAATATCATTTGCTTCGATAAAATAATTCCATCTCGGAAACTGAGGGTAAAATTAACTATAATAATCATCGACAATGATTCTAATCAGGATATTTTTATTACTATCAATCTTATTTGGTTTTATAAATAATTCCATCGGGACATGTCAAGAGTAAAATAACTACAATAATTCGGTTTGGACACGTGATCATTTGTTTCTATGGGAGTTTTTTCTTACTGTTTGCTTCAATAAAAAAATTCTTATTGGACATGTGGTAATTTTTTTTAACTATGAGTATCATTTACTTCTATAAATAATTCCACTTGATCCGTGAGTAGTAAAATTAACTCTAATAATCATTAGGAATATTTTTTTAATTTTTATTATTAAAAATATCATTTGTTTCTATAAATATTTATGTCTGCACCATGAGGCATATAAATTAACTGTGATAATCATCGGGGCATCCAATCTCTGATTATGGTAGTTTTTATTATTATCAATATCATTTGCTTCGATAAAATAATTCCATTCCGACAATTGAGGTGTAAAATTAACTCTAATAATCATCGGCGGTGATTCCAATCAGAATATTTTTATTACTATCAATGTATTTCTTTTAATAAATAATTTCGTCTGGATACCTAAAGAGTAAAATAACTACGATGATTCGGTCTGGACACGTGATCATTTGTTTCTGAGAGTTGTTTCTTACTATTTGCTTCAATAAAAAATTCTTATTGGACGTGTGTTGAACTCCTAGCGTCTAATTTGTATTAGAAATTATTTTAATTATTATTTGCTTCAATATATAATTTTAAATGAGCTTTTGTACAGCAAAGGCGGTTGTGATAATTTTTAATAGTCATAGTATTGTCTGCTTCTATGAATATTTTGTCTACATATCTGAGTATATATTTTTGTTATTACTAGTGGTATTATTTTTTCTATAAAAAAATTTCTAGACGAGACGTATGCAGTAAGCTTTGTTGTTCTACTTACCAAGGTGTCCTCTCTGGTTTAGAATATTTTTTATTACCAATATTATCGTTTACTTTGATATTGATAAATAATTTTAAATCAGCTGATGCGCATTAATATTGGTTGCGCCACTCACCAAGGCATCCGGTATTATTTATTAGTAATATTATCATTTGCTTCAATAAATAATTCCGCACGCGCCAATTTTCATGAGTAAATTATCCATGAGCACACACCGGGCAGTAAAATACAAATTGAATTACTTATTTTATTTAAATTTGGCAGCTCTGCGTGGAGTAAACTTGAAAAGATTTTATCCACCGTTGTAGTATTTGAGTCTGAAAATAATTCCAACTGGCCTCGTGCGTAGTTAAAATTAGTTGAGCTAATTGCATAGACATCTGATCTCACTATCAAACTTACGTAACCATGGTAATCACTATCAAATTTCTGTTTGTATATTACAACATAAAATCATCGAATTATCACACAAAAAGTAAAGATACTACATCAATATTACATGAACTATTGAGAAAAAACAATACAAGATGACCACACATTAAGTGAAATAACCATGATTATTTCCTAAATCATTGTCAACTGAGTTCAAAACATTTCCATTTAGAATATCCATTTGATCTAATGCTCTGGTAATCAGCAGGTCTTCCCCAAGTGGCTCTGTAGAAACATCAATAGTTAGTAGAAACAAAGGAGAAAGACAGAGCAAATTTTTTGAAAATGAATTCGAGATTCAGATGTGTGCGCACAAGAAAGCATTATGCTTCATCCTAGCCGACTGGTTGCCAGCGGCGACCAGGGAGGGTTGCACGTCGCCAGGCTCCCTTGACCGTTTTTTGCCGCCGCCGGACGCTCTAGGTGAGGTCGCAGATCTGCGCGGCGGCAGCCCGGAGCGAGCCACTGCTGATGAGGACATCACCGGCTTAGATATGACCATGCCAACCACTTCTATACCAAAGGTGAAACCATTCTATATGAGGTTTATCATTGTTACATTTGATGAATGAGTGTTGTACTATGAAGTGTGTATGTTTTCATTTTCAGAATTGCTTACATGGATCAAGGAAGGGTTAGATTGCATATGGAAAGCATGGATGGTCAATGAAGTTGATTGGGGACCAAATCCAAGTGTTCCTAACGTTCTCCACCAGGCCACCACGTCATATTGGATCCAAGGAAACAAAGAGTCCAAGTCCAACACGTTTTGGAAAGTTCAATTCGGACTGCAGAAGAGTCCAAACTTGCGACGGTTGCCACGACTTCATACGGACTCCGATTGGGACGTTATAGGACTTTTTGGAAAGCTTATTAAGTCTACTTTCCAATGGGTCTGGACTCATACCTATATCCTATCAGATGCGTGCGCAGTAGACAATTTAATACCGAGATCTTTTCTGCCAACGGTGCTGCGTCACCCTATTTTGGGCCGATGGCCCGTGTATCAACTTGAGTCCATTAGGGACTCATCCTAGGGTTGTAGGACGACACCAGGACCCTTGTGGTCGTCCTCCCTCCTCCTTATATCCCCCTAGAGCTGCCACAAACAGATTGGGTTTTGTTTAGATGAAAGTTTAGCTGCTGCTACTTCCTTGTAGACGCGTGTGTCGACTAGACCATCCGTTCTACTTGATTCGGAACCCCACCTTCATGTGTATCACATCTGATCCTTCATCTCTTATTTGCAATTGAGTGCTTGTTCTACTTGTTCTTGCTTGTTCTTCGATTGCTTGCAGAAATAACCCTAGTGGTTTGGTTGGTTGTGATCCGCAAGATCGTGAGCAACCGCTGGATTTGGTGTATCGATCGCTAAGGCGCAGCGTCCTTGGATGGTTGTAGTCGGATCGTGAACGTCTCTCCAGTCAAATCATAGTTATCTATCTCCACCGAAAGATCGGGACACCCACACACTCATCAAGTGGTATCAGAGCAAGGTTCATCGGTGAGAGATTTCAGTTTGCTATTAATTTCCTATAGTCCAGAACAACCAATAAAAATAGTAGATTTGTTTTCCCATAATCCTATAAACCCTTTGTGCCTTTTACTAGTATTACTTAGTACGAGCTTGTTGTGTTTGGTTTACATCGGTTGAGTCGTGTTGCTGGTTTTAGGGTTAGGCTTTTAGAGTTTCGAGTTCTTGTCACGTTTTGGTCACTATATTTGTATACATATCCACTGTCATCACCACCACCATACATATTTCCACTACACCATATATATCTTCATTGCAATCTACACCTTTGCTGCACCATATCCAGCTCCGCTATTTTTTTTTCTACACCACGAAAATCTGATTTGGGTGAAAGGATCAAGATGCCCAAGAGGGGGGTGAATTGGGCTTGTTTTAAAATTCTAAAGCAAATATAAAAACCTATCAAATGCCAATCACCCCCTAGTGCCTACCGTCCGTGTGTCCTAACTAGAAAGCGGTAGCAGTTCATAGGAATTAAAGACAACCTAAGCAATTCTAGTAGGAAATGTAAAAACAAGACGGAAAAGAAAAGAGCTAGGGAAAAGAGAATCTCATGGACGCAGCGATTTTTTCCCGAGGTATCGAGGTGTCGACACACCCCCCTAGTCCTCGTTGGAGCACCTCGCAAGGTATTGCTCCCCCTCTACCCGCGCAAGGGTAGAGTGCTCTCTACGGGCTGATTCTTCGCCACTCCGGCTCGGTGAATCGCCCACAACAGATCACAAGAGCTTGGAGAAGCGCCGCCAACAATCTTCCGACGGTCACTTCCTCCGAACACCACCAAACCGTCTAGGTGCTGTCGAACACCAAGAGTAACAAGCACAAGACCTTCACTTGACCCACTCAAGGCTAGGAAGGTGGATGGATGCACACAAGTCACTCCTAATCACTCTAGGAGGGAAAGAACAAGATGAACTCTCTCTAATCTCTCCCTCACTAGACTCTTGGCTCTCCAAAGGATTTCTCAAGGTGTCACCAGCTGAAACAATGGCCAAGAAGTAGTCTAAGGTCCAAGGGGGCAACTATAAATAGTCCCCACCTCCAAAACTAGCCGTTTTTTACTTTTTCTTCTCTCTGCGTAGCCACCGGACTAGTCCGGAGCTCACACCACCGGACCATGCACACTGGTCCGGAGCTTGCTCTCGATCAAACTCAGGCACCGTCGGACTACTCTGCTTGGTCCGACGCACTGGTCCGACGCTCTGGTCCGGAGCCTCGGTGTTCTTTGCGTGAAAAACCTATCTCTCTTTTACACACCACCGGACCACTCTCCTTGGTCCGGTGCCCTGGTCCAACGCTCTGGTCCGGAGCCAGGGTGCTCTCTGCATAGAAACAGACCCCTGTCGAGAGGCGTCGGACTAACCGTCGGACACACCGTCGGACTAGTCCGGAGCCTTCTGACTCTCTGAACCAAGCCACCGGACCACTCTCCTATGGTCCGGTGCTTTCCAGACAGGTGGTCCGGAGCTCCTTGAGCTGAGAATCTGCCTAAGTCAGGGACCACCGGACTACTCTCCTTGGTCCGGTGCCTACTTAGCAGAGTGGTCCGGAGCCTCTTTCTCCCTCTCTATCAACCGTTTTTGCTGAGGTTTCTCAGGGGATTTTTCTCCTACCACTTCTAGGGTTTATCAAGGGCTGAAAGCAAGGTCTCTAGGACTAGTTGTGACAAGTGTGCATATACCCACTTTCCTAAACTCTCCTAGGTCAAGCTACTAACCTCATACCCCCTTTATAGTACGGTCAAAGGAAAAACAAAAGCCCTAGCTACACTTAGTGCCCTTCTCAACCTTATGGCACTAAGAACTAGCCTAGTCTTCGTCGAGTATCTCCATCCTTTGCAACCGAAACGATTTCCATCTTGGGGGCATGAGTGTCCATTAAGCCCATTCAAAATACATCACTCATGACCTAACATATATGACTTTGTCTCTGCAAAACACACGTTAGTCATAGTGATCTAGTATTGTCGTTAATCGCCTAAACACAAGGGTCCATGATTCTACAATCTCCCCCTTTTAGGTGATTGACGACAATACAAGCTCGAGAAGAGAATAATGAGTGAATTTTGATAAGAGAAAACATGACTTGACATGAGATAGGCATGGGTTAGTAATAAGAAAGACAAGTACATGCCTAACCATTCAAGCCATGACAAGCACAAAAGATAAGAAATGAATATAGTACTTGATTTCAAAAAGGATATGCTATAGCCAAAAGATCAGAGATTAGCGCAGAAGCAACATAGCATAACCAAGTGACATGATAGATAAATATAGGAAAGTCCACACATGTCACACAACCATCAAGTCTCAAAACATCACACATATCATACAATGCAATAAGACGGTAAACGTGATGCATGATGCAATAGAGTTTATACACAACAAAAGAACGAGTCCTACTAGCTCCCCTAAAGCTAGCCCATCTACTCGACTCTCCCTCTCCCCTTTGGCGTCGAAGCACCTAAACTAAGCATCTGGAGGTGGAGTGGAAGCAGCCGTGGAGCGGTCGAGGACCCTGAAAGCTGCCAGATATGTCTCATCATCTGAATCCTCCCCCTGAGTGTCGGTAGCCGGTAGTGAAGCGGTCTGGGGGTCGGTAGCTGACAGGTCTGCTGCGGTCGATGACTCGGGAGCAGTAGCTGGAGAAGTAGTAGGAGCGGTAACTGGTGCTGGTGTCTCTGCTGGAGCCTCTGGAGCTGCGGTGACCGGTGGTGCCTCATGCACTGACTCGTCTGGAGTCTGAAGAACCGGAGACGGCTGAGGCTGGACTGGAGTGGAGGAGACAACCGTAGCATCGGTAGCGACTGCAGCTGTCGGAGGGGTAGATACGGCTGGAGCCCGACTGTCACGGGTAGCCTCTGAGGAAGCTACTGAGGAGCGGTGCTGATCAGCTGTCGGAGCGACAAGCTCGGCCTCGATCTCGGCTGCAATTTGAGGACCAATGGGGGACGGCTAACCTGTGATATCACTGAAAGAGGCTGACAGATCCCGAGCAGTAGCACCCAGTGTAGCGGTAAGAGGAGTGAAACCTGTAGTCAGCGGGGTGAACTGCTGAGTAGGTTCAAATGTGTCCAACCACTGAGTCACCTGAGTCGCCGGTGACTGGAACGGGGTGGTCAGTCCAGCACCCTGAAGTCCACTGGACTGTATGGCTGGGGTGGGTGTGACTGTCTGACCGGCTGAGCTGACAGGGGCCACTGAGGGGCCAACTGAGGGTCCTACTGAGAACTGAGGCCCTCCAGGCTGCCCAACTGACTGAGAGGGCTGTGAAGTGCTCATCATCTGAATCTGAGGAGCTGCAGGGAACTCTAGTGGAGGAGCGCCAGTCCACTTCATCACGTGAGCCATGAATGCCATGTTCTGCTGCTGCAGCTACTGGGATTGTAACTGAAGACGCTGAGACTCTAGCTGCATAGCAAGCATCTGTCGCTGCATCTCAAAGTGGCGCTCCTCTGACTGTTGTTGCATCTCATCCTAACGCTGCTGTATCTGAGTGACTGCAGTGACTAGAGAACTCTGCTGCTCATTCATTCTGTCAAGGATCTTGAGCATCATCGTCTCTGTGGCAGAGGCAGAACCGCCAGCCTCAATGTCGTGCGCCCGTGGGGGCATATGTGGAACCGGCTGGAAGTCTGCATCTGAGCTGTCTGATGTATCCTCTGGAGTCACATCCGCTCCTGTATCTAGACCATGGAGCTCCTGCTGCTCAACACTCCGAATGGCCTCATCCTGAGCATCAACATCTGCCCTGTCAGCTGGTGTTGTCCTCTCTCTGACAAGACGGAGGACCCGGTTTCCAAACCGGCTATCGAACGACCCCAAGACTCTGTACTCTGGGAAAGAAGTGGGCGCCTGATCCAAAAGAGCACGGAGTCCAGGGTGTGCTCCCTCTAGCTCAATAGCAATAAACGCAGAGATCCAGTGAGCATAGGGAAACTGTCATCGGGCCCTCATGCCATCTGCTATCACATCCTCTATCTCTGACACTAGAAAGTCTGCAATATCAAATGGTGTCTGAGATACCAGGGTCTGAAGGAGAAGCTGTTGCATGTTGGTCAATCCTTCCTTGTACCCTGTGCGAGGTAGCAGAGTACGACGGAGCACCTCGTTCAATCTATGAACGGCAGGCCTGAGCTCAGCTGGAGTACTCCTGGAGCCCTCTGAGAAAGGTGGCTTGAACAGAGGAGCCACCTCCTGAACTGACAAAGTACGGCCTCCTCGAGCTCTGCGAGGCACTAAAGCTCCTCGATAACACTCGTAGTGCAGGTCAAACTCACCACCCTCCTGACGGAAGCGAAAGATCTCTCTGAGTCTGGTCAAGTACAGCCTGTACCTCTCGCCTCGGAAGGTGTACTGCACAAACTTGTGCTCCGGGTCTACCCAAACTGATGCATAGAACTCTCTGACCCATCGCTCGATATAGTTACCGGAACGCCCGAACAAATCGGCGAGTCCCGGCTGGTAAGTCAGGAACGGACGGATCTCCTCACCTGCTAGCTCAACAATGCTCTCTAAGGAGCAAACCCTGTGTAGTCGAATCTGAATACTGGTCAACTGAGCTGCTCGATAGAAATCCTCCATGAGAGGTGTATGCCAACCAGGTGAAGCTATGGGGTCTCTCTGATCCGGACACCACTTCTCTAAAGTGACGAACCTGAGCTTCTTCACTTGCTTTGCTGTAAGGTTCCTCAGGTCAAGGTGAACTGAAGCTGAAGCTGCTGTGGGAGCCGCTAACTGCGGTGACTGAGCAGACTGGGAGCGAGTGGAGCGCCCCCAGGAAGAAGGTTCCAACGGTGTACCCAAGGCCTCTGTAACTAGCTCTGGCTCCTGTGGAGTGTCCTCAGTATGTGACCCAGCTGGAGGAGAAGTAGGAAGATCCCGCGGAGGGGTGCCGAGTCTCACGGTACCTCGGCGACCGCCTCGCTTTGCGCGGTCCGCTGCATCGGCCACTGCCTCGGCTTTCTCAGCCTCTGTATGGAAGCAAGCATCTAGATAAGTGATAGAATGAAATGCTGACAAAATACCTGAGGTAAGAGAGCGTGACTATTCAGAGCAATCTCAAGTACCAAAGCACTCTCCAAACGGGATATACCAGCTGCGAATTACAATTGGCAATTGAATTTAGTGGATTGGATTGAATTTTCGTTTTTCAAGGAATAAACCTAGGGCATAATTCAATTAACGACTCGCAAAAGCGAAATCGGAAATTGAAACCATACCCTAGAAGCCAAGAGGTGAAGTCACGGCGACGAAACGGTCGCGGACGAAGACGAGAACGGTCGAGGGCGAACGCGTCGAAACACGATTTCGTTCGAGGACGAACGTCGAAATCCTAAACCCTAGGGTAGGGCAAACCCTAGGTCGGATGGAGCTCTTCTCGAACTTGGCTGTGGCAAAGCAAGGGGGAAACCCTAGGGCTGGCAGGAGCACGGCAGAGCGGTGGAAGAGCAGAGCAGGGGCGCGGCGGCGAGAAGGTGAATGGCGGCGCAACAGTGGTGCAGAGCGGGGGCGCAGTGGGCGCGGCGAGGAGAGGTGGTGGAGTGGCGGCGGCGCTGCGTGGAGGAGGCTCTCCGACGGCAATGGCGGCGGCGGAGGAGGGCAGAGCTGCGGCGATGGCGGCGTGACGGTGTACGGACGACCCGAATGAGAATGAAGAAGAACCGGACGAGCACGCGGGGTTATCCGCAAAATTTTCGAAGCTCGGACCACTCTGCTTGGTCCGTGGCTGGTCCGAGGGTGGTCCGACGGTACCAGAGAAGGAAACACAGGAGCAACCGACCACCGGACAACAGCGCCGGACGACTCACACGGACTAGTCCGAAGGTAGCCACCGGACTGGTCCGACGGTTAATAGATCGATATCACAGAGGCACCGGACAACTTGGCTTTGGTCCGGTGCAGTGCGGACACTGGTCCGACGGATTTTTGGCTGGAGACGATTTTATGCAGTGAGGAACCGACCACCGGACCACTGCGTCGGACCAATGCAGAGTGGTCCGGAGGGTGGTTCCGGGTGTTAATATTGCTCTGAATTTTCCTATTTTTCTCTCCAAATCTTTTCTTTAGCCAAGTACCAACACAAAAGAGAGCAGAGAGGAACACTTGTTGGACTTAACATAAGAACCATCTCTCAAACCCTCAATTTTAGAAGTAGTTTGCCATAGGCTAGAATTAGTTTTCTTAAGAAAATAGTTCAATAAAGCTCCAAGGGTCACCTCAGGGGACTAGAGGGGTATTAGCTGAAGCTAGAGCGTTGAATTGCTCCCCCTAAGTGTTGACCTAATGATGACCAACAAACTTAACCGAAAAAACGAAGAAACAACACTTGTGCATATGCAATGCAAACGGAATTTGAATCTAGGTTGCTTGCAAGTTTAAACCACGTTAAGCTTTGTCACACGCTTTGAGGGCGGTTATCTTAACCGCGTTAGCCAAGCCTATGTGCATTACCAAATTAAACATGTTTATTACATATGAATGCATGATTCACACAAGCTCATCTTTTAGTGAAGTTAGAGTGATCAAGCACATTCAACTCGCTTCTCAACTACAAAAGGTTGTTTCATCGAGTGGTTTAGTGAAGAATCCGCCAATTGATTTTTCGCTCTTAACTCCAACTAGTGTTATATCTTTCCTAGCCACATGATCTCTAAAAAGTGATGGCGAATATCTATGGGCTTGGTGCGAGAGTGTTGAACCGGGTTGTTTGCAAGCTTTACGGCGCTTTCATTGTCACACAAAAGTGGAACTTCTTTTAAAAACAGTCGTAATCAAAGAGTGTTTGGGTCTTATAAGATTTGTGCACAACTTGCTCCCATGGCAATGTATTCCGCCTCGCGGTTGACAATGCCACACTATTTTGCTTCTTTGAGGACCAAGAAACAAGTGATCTTCCTGCATGTGGCACCCACGGAGGTACTCTTTTTTTCCATCAACCTTACACCCGGCGTAATCCGAATCGGAATGCCAACTAGTTGGAAGGGAGCCCTTTGGGATACCAAAGACCCATGCTAGGGGTGTGCCTTAAGTACCTAAGGATTCTTTTAACCAGCACAAAGATGCGACTCCTTAGGGTTTGCTTGAAATCTAGCACACATACACACACTAAACATGATATCCGGCCTAGAAGCGGTGAGGTAAAGTAAATACGAACATAGAAACGATATAGAGTTTGGTCGATCGGTTTACCTCCCCATCGAATCGAGATGCCCATTAGTAGGCATTGGGGTCTTGATTGGCTTGCAATCCTCCATCTTGAACTTCTTAAGTAGACATAAGTGTATTTTCTTGAGAGATGAAGGTCCCTTCTCTCATTTGCTTCACTTGAAAGCGAGGAAGAAGTTAGCTCGCCAATCATTGACATCTCGAACTCCTTGGACATCAAGTCACCAAACTTCTTGCAATGGTCTTGGTTTGTTGACCCAAATATGATTCATCGACATATACTTGGCAAACAAAGATCTCTCCATTAGCTTCTTGGTGAATAGTGTATGTCGACGATCCCGATTCTTGAAGCCCTTCTTGATTAGGAAGTCTCTTAGCCCTCTATACCAAGCTCTTGGAGCTTGTTCAAACCGTAGAGTGCCTTGGACACCTATACACATGATTAGGCAAGTTTGGGTCTTCAAACCGGGAGGTTGTGAGACATAAACAAGTTCATTAATGAAACCATTTAAGAAGGCGCTCTTCACATCCATTTGTAAAAAGTTTCATTTTGTGATGTGAAGCATACGCCAAAAGGATACGGATGGCTTCAAGTCTTGCAACCGGAGCAAAAGTCTCTCCAAAATCAAGTCCTTCTACTTGAGAGAACCCCTTTGCCACCATCTTTCTTTTTCCTCACAACCACGCCTTGATCATCTTGCTTGTTCCTAAACACCCCACTTGGTGCCAATGATTCTTGCATCCTTTGGCTTCTCTTTAAGTGTCCATACTTGGTTTCCGGGTGAAGTTGTTGAGTTCTTCATGCATTGCATTCACCCAATCGGATCCGCAAGTGCTTCTTCTATACTAGTAGCTCAACAAGGAAACAAACGAGTGATGTTCAACATAAGATGCAAGTCTAGAGCGGTCATTACTCCCTTTGATGGACTCCCTATGATTTGATCATGGGGTGAGCTTGAAGGATGGATTTGATTTTCTATTTGTTTTTGAGGAGGAGGATGTGGTGCTTCAACATTGCTTGCTTCGGCTCGGCTTGATCTTGAGGAATTGAGTGTCTTCTTGAGCTTCTCTCACTTGATCTCCTTCATCAACTTGAGGCGTGTGAGGTGGAGAGGGATCTTGATTTGCTTCATCTTCAACTTCTTCCACTCTTGCGGGTTGATAGCACCAATTGGCATATCTTCATTGCCTCCCTCAAGGGTTCATCACCTACATCAATATCCTCAAGCGCTCCTTGGGAGCCATTAGTTTCATCAAATCCAAGTCATACATTTCTTCAACTAAGCCGGTGGCTTTGTTAAATACACGGTATTCTTGAATTTAAGTGAATAACCAAAAGAAAACCAATGTCACACCCCGCGTTGGAATTTACCAGTGTTGGGCTTCTTGTAGATGTACACCTTGCAACCAAAACACCCGAAAGAATGAAATATCCGGCTTCTTCCCATTGACAAGCTCATAGGGGGTCTTCTTTAATAGCCTTTGGACGAAGAGACGGTTTGCGCATAGCAAGCGGTGTTGATTGCCTCCGCCCAAAACTTCTCGAGAGTGTTGTACTCATCAAGCATAGACCTTGCTATGTTAGAGTGTCCGGTTCTTCCTCTCTACTACACCATTTGTTGTGGAGTATATGTGGCGGACACCCATGCTTATCCCAACTTCATCACAATATCTTCAATCTTTGTGTTCACAAACTCGGTGCCATTGTCACTTCTAATCTTCTTGATCTTCACATCAAATTCATTTGGGCTCTTGTAGCAAACTTTTGAAGATGCCTTGTGTTCTCCCTTGCTTGAAGAAAGAACACCCAAGTGTACCGAAGTAGTCATCCACTACCACTAAGCAATAGAGATTTCCTCCAAGACTAGCATAGGTGGTAGGGCCAAATAGATCCATGTGTAGCAACTCTAGTACTCTTGAGGTTGACATGAAAGCCTTGGTTGGATGAGTGTTTGTCACTTGCTTGCCGGCTTGACATGCACTACAAAGTTTGTCCTTCTCAACACCACATCCTTGATTCCTCCTAACCATTTCCTTCTTGACTACTTCTTCAAGGTTGACATGCCCACATGACTAATCTTCTATGCCATAGCCAACCCAAAGAAATCTTGGAGAATAGACACGCTTGCAAGTTTGCTTCATGGAAGTGAAGTCCACTAGTAGAGGTTGTTGTGCCGGAACCCTTTGAATATCATTGATGAATCTTCAATCTTGGTCACAACCACCTCATTGTGTGAGAGACAATGAAAACCCGAGATCACAAAGTTGACCAACCGATAGCAAGTTGAAACTCAATGATTGTACTAGCAAGACATTTGAGATTGTTGATCTTGGGAGATAGCCACTTTGCCTAAGCCTTGAACTTTGCCCTTTGAATTATCCCAAAGTAATCTGTCTGATTTGCACAATCCTCATCAAGTGTGGTGAACATCCGGGGGTCGCCGGTCATGTGTTGATGCAACCACTATCAATTACCCAATGGCTCCCACCGGTCTTGTAGTTCACCTACACATAACAACTTGGAGTTAAGCTTGTTGTTTGGGAACCCCCTTAGTGCGGGGCCCCATTGCCTTGTCAACCAACTCCTTAGCAACCCAAAGAACCCTAGGCTTGTTCTTCATTGTGGTCCAAGAAACACCACAAGTGGTCTACCCTTGGAATCTTTGTTGATGACATAGTGAGCATCATGAGCAAATGGCCTAGTGTGCTTGGGCAAGTCTTGGGAAGTGGAGTCTTGCATTGAAATGATAGATGACCAATTTGTCCACATCCAAAGCACCTCTTAGGCTTCGGCTTTGCTTTCTTGATTGTAGCCATTGTACTTGTTCTTGTAGTAGTTCTTGGCTTCAATCTTGACCTTGGCCTTCATCCTTGATTCTCCTTGTACCCAATACCGGTCTTGTCACTCTTCATGACGGTGCCATTAGAAGCTCACTTTGGAGGTTGTGGCCCTTGGTGAACTTTTCAAGGCCACTTGTAAGCTTGGTCTTGTCATTCTTGAGCTTGGCAATTTCTTTCGAAGAGAGTTGATCAAGGTGATGGCATCTTTGTTTTTCTAGAGCCGGCTTGATGGTGAAAGGCTTGTTTGCCTTGAGGTTGATGAGCTCTTCTTGAGCTTTGAAGTTCTTTCACTCATCTTCATATAATCATCATACTTGTCAGCTTCTACAACTCTCTTGCCCTTGCACTTGGCGCTTTGCTCAAGAGCCACATCATCAAGCTCGATATCACAAGAGGTAGCACTTGCACACTTACACAGGGTTAGTAGCAACATGTGTAAGTTCTTGAGTAAGTAATTCATTTGCTACCACTAGTGTGCCATGATCACTTTTCACTTGATTGTATCATCTTTTAGCAAGTTAAACCTTGTGAGGAGCTCTTGGGATGACCTCTCAAGCTTATCATGTTTCCATTGGCTTGCTTAAGAGAGGCTTTGAGCTCCCTAGTGCTAGATGTGAGAGAATTAATCTCAAGCTTCAAATCTCATTAGCACTAGACAAGTTATCAAGCTTATCATGCAAGTTTTCCTTGATTTCAAGAAGTTTGTCATTTTTACTCTTGTACTTCCTTATGAGCAGCAATTTGTTCAAATTTTAATTAGTTCATCATAGGAAGGTGCTTCTTCATCATCACTATCATCACTAGAGAGGTCTCACCATCATCTCTTTTTGTACCTTCTTGTCACCTTTAGCATAAGGCATAGGTTGTTAGAGGATGAGCCCGGCGATGAAGGAGGAGGTGGCGGTGGAATCGAAGAACCAATCACCAAAGCGGCCACCTTCTCTTCCTCACTCCATCATCGGAGGATCGCTTGAATCATCAATGTCGGTGAGCCAATCACCCACAATGTAAGCCTTGCCATCCTTCTTTTTCTTGTGGAAGTTGAAGTTCTTCTTCTTCTTGTATGGCTTGTCTTTGCTTCTTGTTGTCATCACTTGAGTCATCATTGCCGCCCTTGTTCTTCTTGAAGTTCTTGAACTTGTTGTTCTTGAACTTGTCTTTCTTCTCTTCGGGACATGCATGGCTAGATGACCAAGAGAGCCGCAATTGTAGCACTTCATTTGGGAGATTGGTTTCCTTGAAGAGCTTGTGAAGAATTTCTTCTTCTTTGAGTCAAACTTGACTCCATTCTTGTTTAGCCTCTTCAACATCTTGGCGTCTTCTTCACCATGAGAGCGATGTTGTCTTCATCATCATCATCACTTGTTCTCAACAACATATTGAATCTTACATTCTCTTTGGAAGATGCCTTGAGAGCCAAGTCCTTCTTTTGTTCCTTCTCCTTTCTTCTTGGAGATGATGAAGTTCCATCATTGATCTTCATGTACAACTCATGAGCATTGATCTTGCCCAACACTTGGTTGTGTAGTTGCGGAGAGATCGCCTTGATGAAGAACTGTGACGATGTGGCTATACTTGTCTATTGGAGGACACAAAGTATCTTCGCACCACATCGGCCGGTGTCATTTGAGAGAGTCCAAGGCCATTCAAACTCCTCTACAAGCACATTCAAGCGAGAATACATTTCATTTAGCATTTTCATGAGATAGCATGGGAAAGCATTTAACTTAGCAATGATAAGGTGGATAACGCTTTCTCTTTCACATTTAGTGCCCTCGTGTAAGCACAAAGTTTTGTCCAAATCTCATGCGCGGTTTTGCAATTTCGCACACGATTGAACACATCCTTGCAAATGCCACGGAAAAGAATTCTTTGCCTTGGCATTGTTCTCTCAAAGTATGGATCCTCGGCGAACACCGATCACCTTGGGTGGCGGCTTTGTGAACGCCGACATCCATGGCCTCAAGGTAGGCCTCCATCGCACTTTCCAATACGGAAAGTCATCCCCATCGAACATGGGTGGCGGTCCATCCCCATGGGACATCTTGCTCTAGGCGGTGAAGCCTAATTTAGAGCAACCTGACTCTGATACCAATTGAAAGGATCAAGATGCCCAAGAGGGGGGGGGAATTGGGCTTGTTTTAAAATTCTAAAGCAAATATAAAAACCTATCAAATGTCAATCACCCCCTAGTGCCTACCGTCCATGTGTCCTAACTAAAAGCGGTAGCAGTTCATAGGAATTAAAGACAACCTAAGCAATTCTAGTAGGAAATGTAAAAACAAGACGGAAAAAGAAAAGAGCTAGGGAAAAGAGAATCTCATGGACGCAGCGATTTTTTCCCGAGGTATCGGATGTGTCGACACCTCCCCTAGTCCTCGTTGGAGCACCTCGCAAGGTATTGCTCCCCCTCTACCCCGCAAGGGTAGAGTGCTCTCTACGGGCTGATTCTTCACCACTCCGGCTCGGTGAATCGCCCACAACCGATCACAAGAGCTTGGAGAAGCGCCGCCAACAATCTTCCGACGGTCACTTCCTCCGAACACCACCAAACCGTCTAGGTGCTGTCGAACACCAAGAGTAACAAGCACAAGACCTTCACTTGACCCACTCAAGGCTAGAAAGTGGATGATGCCACAAGTCATCCTAATCACTCTAGGAGGGAAGAACAAGATGAACTCTTCTAATCTCTCCCTCACTAGACTCTTGGCTCTCCAAAGGATTTCTCAAGGTGTCACCAGCTGAAACAATGGCCAAGAAGTAGTCTAAGGTCCAAGGGGCAATATAAATGTCCCCACCTCCAAAACTAGCCGTTTTTCACTTTTTCTTCTCTCTGCGTAGCCACCAGACTATCCGAGCTCACACCACCAGACCATGCACACTGGTCCGGAGCTTGCTCTCGATCAAACTCAGGCACCGTCGGACTACTCTGCTTGGTCCGACGCACTGGTCCGACGCTCTGGTCCGGAGCCTCGGTGCTCTTTGCGTGAAAAACCTATCTCTCTTTTACACACCACCGACCACTCTCCTTGGTCCGGTGCCCTGGTCCGACGCTCTGGTCCGGAGCAGGGTGCTTCTGCATAGAAACAGACCCCTGTCGAGAGGCGTCGGACTAACCATCGGACCACACGGTCGGACTAGTCCGGAGCCTTCTGACTCTGAACCAAGCCACCGGACCACTCTCCTATGGTCCGGTGCTTTCCAGACAGGTGGTCCGGAGCTCCTTGAGCTGAGAATCTGCCTAAGTCAGGACCACCGGGACTACTCTCCTTGGTCCGGTGCTACTTAGCAGAGTGGTCCGGAGCCTCTTCTCCCTCTCTATCAACCGTTTTGCTGAGGTTTCTCAGGGGATTTTTCCCTACCACTTCTAGGGTTTATCAAGGGCTGAAAGCAAGGTCTCTAGGACTAGTTTGTGACAAGTGTGCATATACCCACTTTCCTAAACTCTCCTAGGTCAAGCTACTAACCTCATACCCCCCTTTATAGTACGGTCAAAGGAAAAACAAAAGCCCTAGCTACACTTAGTGCCCTTCTCAACCTTATGGCACTAAGAACTAGCCTAGTCTTCGTCGAGTATCTCCATCCTTTGCAACCGAAACATTCCATCTTGGGGGCATGAGTGTCCATTAAGCCCATTCAAAATAACATCACTCATGACCTAACATATATGACTTTGTCTCTGCAAAACACACGTTAGTCATAGTGATCTAGTATTGTCGTTAATCGCCTAAACACAAGGGTCCATGATTCTACATTGGGCACACACAGATAAATCTCCATTGCCATCATTGCTACCATATATATCTTTGCTGCACCATATCCATCCACCCTATTTTTTCTCATCAAGAAATCTGATTTTTGGCACACAAAAAATCAGGATGCTAGTTCTATTTTTGTTCGAGAAACACATTGTCAATTGCTTTTGTTGAAATCTGATTTGTCAAGTTTCAGATTTGTTCTAGTTGAGGAGAGTTAAAGAAAAGGTTTTGAGGAGAGTTAAAGAAAAGAAAAAAAATCAGAAAGAAAAGAAAAGAAAAGAGCATAACAGAAAAGAAAAACAAAGAGAAAGAGAAAAGAAACAAAAGAAGAGAAAAGAAAAAAAGAAGAGAGGAGGAAAGAAAGGGAGTGTTTTTGCTTGTTGTTTTTGTGCCTTTTCCTGCTGTACTATGACTTCGTTTGTGTTTGGCTCGCGTCTCTAGCACGGTCTACCTAGGACAGCCGGTACCTCCGATGAACGATTTCTCAACTGCTTTTGTGACTAATGTGGTGCTAGTACTTCCTTGCACTTATTGTTTAGCCCTCCTATAGCTCCACATATCCGGATACAGCTTGACAGGTATTGTTGCTGCGGTGTCGATACACTACTTCCAGGGTTTTCGACTTGTTGGTTACTGCACCTCTTGTTTTGCTTGGTAAAACTTGTAAGAATTTGTTTTGATCAAGTTGAGAGTGAGAGAATTACAGCAACCACATCCTACTAGTTGATGGGACATAAATATTATTGTGTATGTTTCTTGTTTTCTTCTAATCATGGCAGGAAACTACATGAAATTAGGAGATGATCAGTTGCATATTCGAATCACTTTGCTAGTGGTATGACAAGTGATAAGCTTGCTACTTACGAGGTATGTGAGCTTTGCTAATAAACTACAATCTGCACTACCTTCTTTTGAAGGAAACTATGATCCTTATGCATATATTGAATGGGAGCTACACGTAGACAAGGAATTAAAAAGTATGATCTATCTGAAAACAAAAGGTTAAAGTTGCTTCAAGTGTTCTTATTAAGTATGCTTTAACTGAGTAGAAAACACCTTTGTAGATTTGATAAAGCTCCTCAATCATGGAAAGATATGAAAGACATTTTAGAGATGTTTTTGTTCCTAGCTTTATTCTGAAATTTTGAATGGAAACTTGAAATTATAAAACAAGGAAACACAACTGTAGCCAAAATATTTAGAGAAACTAAAATTGGGTTTGCTACGTTGTGGCTTAGAAGGACCGATGAGTTTCTGGAACATAGATTTTTGCATGGTCTTAATGTGGAAATTCAGAATATACTTGTTATAAACATTATAAGAATTTTGATGAGTTGTTTGATCTTGCTTGTGATGCTGAAGTAAATCTACAAGGGAACATACAAATACTATAGAAGCATTTTCTCCCTATTATTGACAATTTGCAGGAAGTAGATGATAATATACATGTCGACAACAATCAATTTGAGATAGGAGGTGAAACATTTAAAGAGAGTGTGAATCGGCTACACCTACACCAATTGAGATGAGCATCCAAGTATGTCAAATGCTTGTAAACTAAATCAAGGTGAGAATACTTTGTTGACTTAAATTTACAACTATTCATGATATTATAGATCAATCAATTGTTGAACTGGTCGTGATTTTCCTTTGTCACACTTTGATATGCTTGATTTTACTTGTGACAAAAGAAGAGTTGTGTGATAGTGCATCACTTATAATCCATCCACAATAGTGAATAAAGCTACAAATTCTGTATTAATGAGTGCTGAATTCAAGCATGTTGTTCATATGGTAAATGAAAATGAAGAAGCTCAATTGTTGTCATCTTTACATACAATCGGATATATTGAATTCGATGATCTTTGTGAGCTTAAATATTTGCATAATAATCTGACTGATAGATTTGAATGCCATGTTCTTCTAATATCAGTTTTCATGCATTGGCAAATATAATTATGAAGATGGTATATGGTAAACCGAATTTACATTTGCTCAAATATACAAACTCTTTTTATAGTGAACAGAACAATCAATTAGAAGTATGCAATAATATAAACCATGCCATGTCAAGCTTCCTAGTGTATTTTAAAAAAACAGGATAACTATCAAGAATGGGAGTATGGTTTACTTGTATCTACAACACAACCTCCGACAGTGGTCAACCGAGGACGGTTTGCTGTCAAGAAAGAGAGAATGATGAGGACATCACCGGCTTAGATATGACCATGCCAACCACTTCTATACCAAAGGTGAAACCATTCTATATGAGGTTTATCATTGTTACATTTGATGAATGAGTGTTGTACTATGAAGTGTGTTATGTTTTCATTTTCAGATTGCTTACATGGATCAAGGAAGTGTTAGATTGCAATGGAAAGCATGGATGGTCAATGAAGTTGATTGGGGACCAAATCCAAGTGTTCCTAACGTTCTCCACCAGGCCACCACGTCATATTGGATCCAAGGAAACAAAGAGTCCAAGTCCAACACGTTTTGGAAATTCAATTCGGACTGCAGAAGAGTCCAAACTTGCGACGGTTGCCACGACTTCATACGGATCCGATTGGGACGTTATAGGACTTTTTGGAAAGCTTATTAAGTCACTTTCCAATGGGTCTGGACTCATACCTATATCTATCAGATGCGTGCGCATAGACAATTTAATACGAGATCTTTTCTGCCAACGGGCTGCGTCACCCTATTTTGGGCCGATGGCTCGTGTAATCAACTTGAGTCCATTAGGGACTCATCCTGGGTTGTAGGACGACACCAGGGACCCTTGTGGTCGTCCCTCCTCCTCCTTATATCCCCCTAGAGCCGTCACAAACGATTGAGTTTTGTTTAGATAAAGTTTAGCTGCTGGTACTTCCTTGTAGACACGTGTGCGACTAGACCATCCGTTCTACTTGATTCGGAACCCCACCTTCATGTGTTTCACATCTGATCTTCATCTCTTATTTGCAATTGAGTGCTTGTTCACTTGTTCTTGCTTGTTCTTCGATTGCTTGCAGGAATAACCCTATGGTTTGGTTGGTTGTGATCCGCAAGATCGTGAGCAACCGCTGGATTTGGTGCATCGATCGCTAAGGCGCAACGTCCTTGGATGGTTGAGTCGGATCGTGAAGTCTCTCCAGTCAAATCGTAGTTATCTATCTCCACCGAAAGATCGGGACACCCACACACTCATCAACTGCCGCTTTGCAGCCAGCTCTGGACACCAAAAACCGGCAAGGGGGCGCCGGATCTGCGTGCATCGGGCCGAATCCTGCCCGGCCACACCCCCACATAGACCAACCCGGGAGCACCTGAGGGAGGACCGGAAGAAGAACCGAGCTGTCGTCGTTCCTGCCCTCTCTCGGACTGCCGGGGAACAATCTGCCCTTCCGTGACGCCAGGGAAGAAACCAGAACTCCCAGCTTTCGTCAAATCACAAACCAGAACCATGTATCAAAAAAATTAGAAAAAAAAAAGTATCAAATCAGATTAAAAAAACCGTTGTCGATAGATGAGGAGGGCCTTGTCAAGGAATGAGCGCCGCCGCCGAGGTGTGCTTTCTGCTCGGCTAGGCCATGCAAGCAACCGCGGAGCAAGATCACACTTCCGGAAGAGGGGCACCATGGTTGGGAGAGCATATGAGTGCCGGAGGTCATGCTAGCATGGTGACTTTAAAAGGAAGAGAGCTACAATCAAGGGGTTCACAGGCCGAACAAAATTAACGATATTTTTGTGATCACATGATACATGCCATGCATGCGATTTTATGGAGTAAACATTGAGTATGCAAGCCAAAAATTAACTACTCCAATAAAATATTCAGCATAAGTTTTGCTGGTAGTACAGTAATTTCCGTGATATGTGCATGCATGCGAGATGTATTATCAGGGGTCCATCAGAGAGTAAAAGTTGAGTGTAGGACGTTAAAAAATTATTACTCTAATTAATTATTCATCATGGGTTCTTGGAATGCGAGTAAATTCCGTGCTCTTTGCATGCATGAGAGAAATTAATCTGGTGGTCAGCACAGGATTTATTATTACCAAAGATAATTGAATGAGTAAAATTCGGTGGGGGTGACATTAAACACAGCTATTCTAGTGTATGGCCGGAGATGGTTGGTGCGCCGCCGTGGAAAAAAGTTAGGTGAGGACCATCCCTACCTAATTTGTTTTCGCCGCCGTGCTTTAAATATTATTCAAGATCCTGACTCCTAAATAGTGTGTGTATATATGTATATGTATTATTAAACAGAAGTTACGTTTCTTTTTTAGAAACCAAAAAAATATGTTGCATCGATGCATAGAGATGTGTAGCTTATTTTATTTAATCGGATCTGACTCCATCACGTACGTTTCTTTTTTAGAAACCAAAAAAATAGTTGCATCGATGCATAGAGATGTGTAGCTTATTTTATTTAATCGGATCTGACTCCATCACGTACGTTTCTTTTTTACAAATAAAAAAAATAGTTACATCGATGATGCATAGATGTGTAGCTTACTATTAATCGGAAAAAAGATGTACAACTATGTATATAACTGAAGATATTAATATTATTAGTTTTCTTCCAAATGAATCTCGGTTTCCTATACGCTCGAGATATTCTTAGTTTTTCTTCTGAAGGAGGAGTTATGTTCGGTATGTGTCTTTCACAAATCTGCATGTATGTAATAACTTCCCAATTTTATCTCTCTTGTAATCATGTCACGACGTCTTATTGTAAGTCAGGATCATCCATATATGTATAACACATGGACTCTTTGCAGTGTTCTAGATAGAAATTCAAACGGACCCAATCTATTTTGAAATCGAACTCGTTCACAAAGTTAGTTAGAGGGAGACAGACCATAAAGAATGGATATGAACGAAAAAAAAACTAGAAATTTCACCACTTTATTAATAGGTATAGGTATAGATAGTTGTGATGAGAGATACATATAGATATACATACATATATCTCTACCAATATATAATACACCGATAAAACTTCGCTACAGCTACACAGAAACCTGTACCCAACAGTCAAAGTCTCTTTTAAGTGCACTCCAAAAAATTATCCTCACCAAAATAAAACTTTCAAAATAAAGGATCCAGATTTTCTCTAATCTCTCTTCAGATCTACTCACTCAGATTTAACAGTACAGGTTATTTGAATCTTCCCTCGTCAGTTGTTCCTCCCTATTCCCATGTCGCACCCTCCCGGCCCCGTTACGGAGTCAAAATCAGAAATCCAGAAAAAAAAACATCAGCCGCACGCTGCCGTCGGCAGCTCGCGAACGCCCCACCCGCCGGCAGCCCGCGTCCCCCCCCCCCCCCCCCCCCCCCCCCCCCCCCCCTCCCCCCCCCCCCCCCCCCCCCCCCTCCCCCCGCGTGAACGACCCAGCCTCCTCCGTCGGCAGCCCGCGGCCGCCCCACCGCCGGCAGCACGCGGGGCCGCGCCGCGACCGCCCACCCGCCCCCGCCACGGACACGCGGGGACAGTCGCCCCATCCCGCGCCGCACTCCCGAGCCGCGAGCACGCCGGCCCTGCCACGAGCCGCGGTCACCCTCAGAGCCTCCGACCTCGCCTCATGGTGCCTGTCAACGACGCGGACGGCCCGCGCGCGTCACCCCCATCCTCCTCCTTGACGGCCTTGAGAAACGGCGCTACTCCCCTGGCCACGTTGAGCGGGATGAGATGCTGCCCCCTTCCGGCCCTCCTCAACGAATCCATGCCAATCCCATTCCCTCCTCCGCCAGGAATCCAAGCGAGATGAGCTGCTGCACCCATCTTCCAGGAATCGAATGGCCTATGGTATGTGCCCAGATCCATTCTACAAGTACCCTGCCTTCAGATTTTGTCCTTCCTTTCAAATAAGAAATAATTATATCTCCAAGTTTTTGTCCCTTTCTTTTATGAAGAGGAGAAACAACTTTTCATTTACAGAACGAATGCACTACTGATGTGAAACAGTAATGCATACTCCATGGAATGCAGATTTTGCATGCAGAGGTACTTGCTGCAGAGCTGTTGAGACATTAGAGACACTTGCAGACCCTCTCACAACTAATTAAGGTAGTGAGATGTTACATGGAGAGAATTGGTATCTGAATTTCTCTTTCCTTTTGTTTTGAGTTCTGAACTTTCAACTTGATGTAGGTTCACGTGGGATGTATTTTACACCAATCCTACTACTCTACTACTAGAGGAGTGAGGGAATGGTTAAAGAGGTATTTACAAATCTCACATTTACGTTAATAACTATTCCTATCACAGCTCGAGCAAGATTAGTGGCCCTCCCTATTTCCTTGTACTACTAACTGTATCCAGTATTATTTGATCTTCTTTTTTTCAGCAATAGTTAAGGTGAATTTTACATGCCAAAGTTACTGAATTTATTCAGCTGTATCAAACTACAAGTAGTGACTAGAGGCTAATTGACATTTTCCTCTGTTGAAATTTGGCATCTAAATGGTGATATTATGTCAATCAGTGAGAGTCCTCTAAACAACCTGTATATATATTTCCACCTCTAAATGTTTTCTCAAATATTTCCACCTCTAAATGGCAAGTCTTGTAGGATTTACAAATTTCCTTGGATTCATAATTCTTATTTGTGGTTTTACTCAGTTCACAGTTCAGGGCCACACTATCTGGCATATGCAGCCAAAACCCGATAATCTACTGGTGCACAACTTGTCTAATTTTAGCACAGACACTATACCTTCCCATCTGTTTTCTGCAAATGGGAAGGTGCTCTCTGCATCAGCAGCAAAGCCATGGCCAAACAAGCCACCAAAGTGTGCAGCTTGTGATGCTCTTTGGTTTAGTTTTTGCTTCATGCATCAAATCATTTTTATTTCACTATCCTAGCTAATCTCCTTTTTGGAATTTGGTGTTTAATTTGAAGACGTATCTGATGAGAGGAGCTGGGGCAGTAATTCACAGCCATGGAATAGAGACTTGCATCGCGTCAATGCTTGATCTTGGTGCCAAGGAGTTCACAGGGTGAATCCCTTGTCCATGCCTCCTTTTTTTAGATAAGTTTCAGCCTCTGCCATCTTCGGGCAGTGCACATCTGAAAGGACCTTGATGTCGCCTAGCAGGACTAGAGGGGGGGGGGTGAATAGGCCTGTTTAAAATAGACTTGCAAACTTTCTGTCAGTACAGGTCCGACACTGCCGGCCTTGGGTCCGGCACTGCCGGGGTGCCCGGCACCGCTGCTCTAAAGCCCGGCAGTGCTGGCCTCCAGGATAGAACTGAGCACAATTCAAAATGTATAACTAGAATGGAAATTGTGTTTGAATGAAAACCTTCCTAGAGGTGTAGGGAACCTCTAGCACCACTTGAAAGTGGTAGGAGCTGCACCACCAAGTAGATCGGGACCAAACCCTAGAAATCACCTTGAGGACAAATGCAAGCAACACAAATAACACAAACACAAGTGACACAAGATTTATCCCGTGGTTCAGCGTCGCCACCAAGGCTGGCCTAAGTTCACGTTGTTGAGGTTCGCCACACAAGGCTTAGGCTTGCCCCACAAGGCTTGCCCTTCCCTTGTTCTCAAATCAAGAGAGTGAACTCTTGAAGTGAGGGGTGATTTCTTAGCTTCAATGAGATGGATACAAACCTCCCGGGGCTGCCACACAAGTTGGCAAGCTCCACGGGCGACGCTCTAGCCGGCTAGGAGCAAGCTCCAAGAGTAACGAATGCAATCCACCGGCTTGAACGCGAACCAAGTGCTCTAGGCGTTGAAGAACAATTTGGGCTGCTCTCTAATGGAGTTTGGAGGCTCAATCTCTCAAAAGGATTGGAGAGGAATCAAAGAGAAAGCTTGAGGGGCTCCAATGGAGTTAGAGAGAGGAAGAGAGCTTTCTGTTTTTGCACTGGTGAAGGGAATGGTCGAGATGACCGTTGGGGCAGCAGGGAGGGGAAATAAATACCCTCTGCTGTCCAACGGACACTTCAAGTCCCGGCACTGCTGCCCTACAGCCCGGCACTGCTGGACTCCCAGCACTGCTGCTCAGGGGAACAGCACCGCTACGCTGCCCAAAAATGCTCCGAATGAAAAGCTGTTTTGCAGGGAGACTGGGCAAGGTATGAGATGATGTTTGGTGGAATTTGAGCACTTGGTTGCACATTTAAGCATGCACATTGCATCACCCTTTGTAGTACGACCTTTCCTAAACTCAAATTCAAAACATCAAATAAATTAAACGCCTTTGAGCCGGACACCGTATCCTTTGCAAATTGGGGCTGCATCATTGAATGTATTGTCCTCATTCTTATAATACCTTGAGCATGTGTTTGCAATCATCATTATCTAATCTCGTTGAGCAAACACACCTTAGAGCTTGTGACTTGAATCTTCCAACACATATGAGTTCAGCCCATGGCTTCAAGTCACTACCACTAATAAATTGATCCTCAACATAATATGACTCCTCATAGCTTGATTAGTACTTCGACTCAATGCAAGTACTCTCTTTTTCACCTTAGCCATAGTACCTCGGTCTCCTTGACCTTCACCTTTGCTTAGTACCTCGAAGTCCTTTCCTTGCTATCTTCACCCTATCAAGCCATACTCAAGTCACATCATATTAAGCACCGATTGAAAACCCTTCAATATTGTGATCCTTGCTTGAATATCTTATAGATATGAATGTTGAGATCAATTAAGTTTTGATATATGTGACTCCACATCAATATGGTCAAGCCAATTCACAATTCCTTAGATCTTCCTTATTTTGGCTTGACACTCCTATCACTCCAATCTCTATCTTCAAACTTCTAGCTTGATCATATTAATGCAAAGTGATTCTCCAAATCTTTGTCCATACAAGCAAACTAAAGTAGAGATAATATTATATCCAATATACATTGTCTCCTTTGTCATTTGACCTTTGCTTGGTGTTTTCTCACTAACGCACTATTGATTCATTATTCAATCCTTGATCAACACTAGTCCACTATCCAACTCTTCTTGTTCATGTAAAGCAATCCAATATAGAGACCAATCCATAACTATCAACTCATGTCTCATTTGTCATTTGCCAAACATGCTTGCTTTCACATGATACTATGATATCCCACAACATAGAAGCCATTTCATTGATTCCATTTGCATTGTTGTCTTTTGGTTGAACTAGATTATTCCCATGATCTTTCAATACAACAATACAGAAATTGACCTTCATTCAACATTGTGTGGAATACCATCAAGTTTGTTTTTCTTGTTAAACCTTTGATACACTTAGCAAACTTGTTAGACCTTTAATTGTATTGTCATTCATTTTACCAAAACCCACTAAAGGGCTAGATGCACTTTCAACATCTTAGTGCACACGATCTTCTAGATGGTGTCATATATAGGATCCAATATTTTGGTTCAGATCCACGTCACACTTCTTTCCTGGTCCATGGAAGACAATAAAACAAGAAAGGGTTAAGGGTGAAACTGAAGCCTGAAAACCACAAAAATAAAAAGTGACTTTTTTGGGTACAAATTGGTTTCAATCACCAGTGATTTCATAGAGATATGGGTGGGCGTAGCGTTGGAGATTTTTTTTTTCTATGATTCCAGTGGCAAAGATACTACCTTTTAGCTCGAAAAAAAGATGCTACCTTTTCTTGTTGCATGTAGTGTCAACCTGCAGTGAGGTATTTTCTTTCTCCTTGCTCTAAATTATTGCTTGTGTATGAGAATTTGAGAATAAGTTAGTTGATGAAAATAGACCATGAAATCCTGAATGTATTAGTTCCTGAGTTTTTGTTTGATGGTAGAAATTTTGAGTGGGTGGGCTCCTTATTAAGGAAAATGATTGCTCTTTCATTGTCTGAGTGAAAACTGTTTTGGGTCAAGATGGTTGCAGAAGATATTTTATCATTTCTGGCAATAATCCTCCAATAATATGACAATGCCGATCAGAGGGTGTGCTGAGATAAGTTCCTTTTTTAAAATCTACATGGTGATATAGGCACAAACAACTTATGGAGTTCTTCGCAGAGCCAACATGTCTTGCAAGTCCTAATAACTTATGAAGTTCTTCGCAGAGCCAACATGTCCTGCAAGTCCTAATACCCTGGCCTAAACAATTGTCATGATACCTTGATTATCTTGTGTCGTTCTTACAGCCACACAGCCGCAACATTGGTGATCTCTTTCCCCTGCTATTCTTCTATGGGTTATCATCTGCTGTGCTCAGAATGTTCTTTAAGGTATTTGTTAGAATCCATGTTTTGCACTTTTATGCTAGGATTTAAGTCCTCTAATATATACAGGTTGCGGAATGAACAAGGGGAGTTTCATTTTTTTTATAGAGAAGTGTGGAACTTGCTCTTAACCTGTGGTTCAGACCTCCTGTATGCATCAACAACACTGCAGATTGATGATCAGGTTAGGACCTCCTGTATGTATTTCCATTTCATTATAACTTAATCTTCTATTGGCATGTTATCAAGGCTATAATGTTGATGCCTCATAAGTTCAGGTTCTATTGGATAGCAAATAAGAAGCTTTGTGCACGTTCTCGTAGGTAAGGACTCATTAATCTGAAAATGGGACTCAATGGATGACGACAGTACCAATTGCGCATCCGGTATCTCAAGAAGTTCATGAAGGATTATGGTATGACATTTTTCTTCTTGGCAAAAACATGTCAGCTTTGTCATTTCCCTCATTTTTATATGGTTTGAAAATTGTATTGGTGATGAAGAAATTGTTTATGTTTGGATAAAATGGCCCTAGAACAAAATACCATTGTAATGAAATAATAAGTAATTTAAACCTATATAATTAAACATGTTAAACTGATGGGTTTCTTAACATAAAGCAAACAAAAAAACTGCAATTCTTATTAAGCCTGGGCAAAAAAACCCGATACCCGAACCCGGACCCAAATTACCCGAACTCGGACCCGAATTACCCGAACCGAGGTACCCGATCCTAAATTCGGATAGTGATTTTGATTACCCGAAATTAGTTTGGGTAATTCGGGTAATATCCTCCGGTACCCAAACTACCCGAACTACCCAAAGTTTTGTATTTGTTTTTGTATTTATGATGTGTTGTTAGTTGAACACTTGAACATATCACTTTATTAAAATATAATTCTCTATTTTTTTGAAAAAATTAACTATAATCAATGATTCTCTACAAATTGTTGTTAAAATTATATACAATTGCTGCTGAAATTATGTATAATGCTACCAAAATTTTATTTAGTTTGCTGATTTTTGTAAATTCGGGTATATCGGGTAATACCCGAACCCGAATTATCGGGTACCCGAAATTTCGGGTAGTATTTTTTTGGAGCTAATATTGGGTAACAATTTTCATTACCCGAATTTTGAATTACCCGACCCGAAAAGAACGGGTAACCCGAACGCCCAGGCTTAATTCTTATGTTACAGTAGGCAGTATAGCACATACAACGGACTTGTGATGCTCCAAAGTTGATGAAAAGAAACTAGGACAATGGCATATAATGGCATGCATAACCTTGGTTTTCAAAATGAACTGAGTAATGATGATGAGCAGTCCCATCTGGGTTCAAAAGAATTGAGAGCTAACTTAATACAGAAAAAAAAAATTCTAATATGAATTTTTGTTCAGATATATGTGGGATTTATGTCTTGGTCTCCAACCTGCTTACTTCTACAATTGTACAATTAGTGTTTCTGAAGCCATCCATCGAAATTCGATTGACACTGACTCAAAGGTAAGTTGTGGCTCAAGTTCAGTTATCTTCCATAACAGATGTATGAAGCTACGATGCATGGTGTTTTTTTATGTTTTCCTCGGATCTGAATATGAACTGAACAATGAACACTATAATATTGATTTGTTCCTATAATATTGATTATATCATATACAATATTGATCTGTTCCTGTAATGCCCATTCTTTTTGTAGAATCCAATTACTTTGATTTAAACACGGTTAACATTTTGTATTTTTCTCATGCATTTCTATTTTGGATATCATCAGAAACCAACCAAATCAGCACCATATATTCTTCTTATGTAAAAGAAATATTTTGAGTTGAAACTATTTTTGAACTGTGAGCAGTCCACCCTTCAAACTATTCCTGAACTATTTTTTACAGAACGTACAGTTTTGATGGCCACATTATGTTGAGCAACTTGAGGTAGTTTTCACCGCAAGGTTATCATCGTCAAGTTTCATGAACAGTGGCAAGGCGCTCAGCGAAATTTACTATCAGATTCGGAATCAAAGGAAGCGTTCATATGATCATAATGTGTATATATAAATTTTGTATGAATATGTATGCGTATATATAAATTTCAAGTTTCATGAACAATGCCAATCCTTATTTTTGGATTAATGTGTATATAAATTTTTTTCTTTTAGCCATCACTGAGTCAACAGATATTTTTTTATAAAATCAACATTTTGTTGTTTTTATGTGAATCCTTGAAATACTGTCGAAGCGTTAGCACGGATATTATATTAGTACTATAGTATGCACCAAAAAAATTGTGTATTCTAATGAATACCTTTGAATCCACCCGTGCGAGATTAAAGCACGAGAATTACACAACAGTCTCTTTAGGCTAGTCTCAATGCAATGTTTCACCGCGCGCTTTCCTAGTTGTATAAAACTTAACATGAAATGAGTCTCTCTCAATGCATAGTTTCATTGATAGTTTCATGCCGTTACCAACGTCTCTCTCTTTCTTTTCTCTCTCATCTTCACCATACATTTGCTTTGCATATATCCCATGAAACTAAAAAAGGTTATCAGTGATGGTTTCACATGGTTTTCAATGTTTTGCAAACAACGCTGTATAGTTTCATCACCATGAAACATTTCCACTCTCCTCATCGTTTCATACAAAAAGTATAAATCTGTTGATGTGACACTCTATTTAATGTGCATGAAACTTTTTATGAAACCACATTGATACTGGTCTTATTCTAGCATTCCTACAAAACGAGGCGGAGAGGAACTTACTGGAGATAGAGGCGGTGGAATTGGCCTAAATGCTACCTCCCCACAGTGGCGGCGCTGCTACGGCGACTAATTTTTTTCTACTTCAATTGCCTCAAGTCCTCAATAGTGAAGATGATGCTTGAATGCATCGAGATGTTGGATGGGGATAAAGACTCCTAGTGACGAGGACACAAAGCCCAAGCTAAAGTTTCTCAAAAAAAAACCCAAGCTAAAGAAAATAATAGTCCATGGCTGTTGTTTTGTTGTTTAGTTCTAGCTTTTGGTTTACGGTCGTCGCAAAAAAAAAAAAAGCTTTTGGTTTACGGTTAATCTTTTGTATTTGTTTTTCTCATAAATTTTAATTTTTTCAACATACAAAAAGCTAAAAAAAATTATCATGATATATTTTTTTAGCTTTTAGTTCATTTTCTTATAAGCCAGCTTTCTGATTCTTCAAAAGCCAAATCAAACTTGGGCTATTTCGTTTTAACTTATGGCTTTTAAGGGACAGAAGCAAAATAAAAACTGAAACAAACGGAACCTTAGCGCGGAGATAAATAAAGCCTCTTTGAACCGTTTTGTCTCATTTTTCTCAAAATAGGGGTCTGTTTGGTACAATTTATAATAGTTTGAGCTATTTTTTTTATCAAACACATCTTTTTAAAACAGCTTTACCTATGAAGTTATTTTTTCCCCTCTCACAAAGAAAAACAATTTTGTAAAGTAAGGTGAAGCTGAAAATAGTAGTTTATCACAGTTTTCTCCCCTTTTCTCTCATATTCATGCATAAAGTTGTTGGTGAAGCTGTTTTGCCAAACACTTTTTTCCAAAATAGCTTAGCTTCACCTAGAAAATTGCTCATGAAGCTATTTTTCAAAAAAAATAGTTTCACTAGTAAAGCTGAGCTGTACCAAACGAATCATAAATAGAAGCCTATATTAAGTGCCACCCGGCTCCCGCGGCTCCCACGCCAGCCCGTCCCTTCCCGGCTCCCGCACGAGGCTGGTCCCGCGCCAATTAATCAGGCTGACCTGCCGGCCTGCCCACAGCGAGCTGGCTCCACAAAAAACAATAAAAATTAAGTGTGCTGCTATCCGTTTGAGCCTCTAGTTGTTACTTGAACAATGTACAACCACAAATATATTTTTTAAGGTTAGAGATGGAAAACTAACCCCTGCTCAATCATGTCTTGGTAAGTACAATCATGTCCTAAACGTCACCAAATCCGGATATGGAGCGAGTACGTGTTATTCCACCCTTTTTTACATGCATGCAACTCTGGTGTTCCTATGTTGCTTGCACACGTTTTTTTTGCGTACATATATTTATCAATATTTTATTAAGAATACCGATTAGGCTATTAGTATTTAGTATTTTTTTTATTTTAGTATTTATTTTTATTTATCTGCATTTTTGTTACGAATATTAATTAGGGTGTTAACATTCAGTATTTTTATTTTAGTAGTTGGCTGTATTTCGAATACATATCAGTATGTAAGCGCTATTCAACACCATGACACAACCACCCCCACCCGATCCGACTGCTACCCTAAACCCTAAACCCGAGCGGACCGCACCACCCCAGCCATCTCGCATACCCTGCCGTAATCAGTATTTCTGTATTTGTAGTAAAAATACTGATAAATAAAAAAAAATACTGACATTCAAATAAAAAAACAAAATACTGACAACTACTAGCATAAAAATACTGAATATTAATGCCCTAATCGGTATTCATAAATAAAAAATACTGACAACTACTAAAATAGAATATTGACACCCATAATAAAAATATTGATTAATAAAAACAAATACTGACAATTACTAAAATAAAAATGTTGAATATTGACACCCTAATCAATATTTTTAATAAAAATACTAATAAATACTATACTAGAATAAAAAATATTACAACCCTAATCAGTATTACTATGATCCTAATTAATATGGATGCTGCAATTCTAACTAGTTTCATATGTAACTAACTAGTATGGTGATGCAACCCTAATTAGTATTCTTGCTATAACCATAATCAGTATATGTATTGTGCCCCTTAATCATTATACCTTTAGTAGTATTAAGGGAGATATTGACAAAATACTTATACCTACAAGAGTCCGAGTACTCACAAAATACTTGAAGATACTGATAGTTACTTAAAGATACTAGCAACTACTTAGTCATAGTACTGACCGTACCAAACTATCTAACAAAAAGTATTCGAAGATACTGACAAAATATTACAGAAGTCATAGTAAAAAAACTACTAAAGTTATAGCACCAACTGAACCAAGCTATTAACAAAATACTAATCAAATATTTGAAGATATTGACAACTACTTAAAGGTACCAACACTTACTGAAGTTATAGTACCAGTTATACCAAGCTACTAATAAAATACTTACAGATCCTAACAAAATATTTGAAGATACCGACGAAATACTAGGAAATACTAACAAATATTTAATTTAGTATTTGAGATAGTAATAGTTGAGTAGCATTAAGTAACTGATAAATGAATTAAGCTTTAGTACTACTCCCTCCTTTAATTTAGTTTTAGTACATAAAATATGCAACAAAAAGTTTTAAATTAGTATACTCCCTCCATACCCATATTAATTGATGTTTAGGACATAATTGCGCTTACCAACGAGTCATTAATTAGGGGTTTTTTCCTACACCCAACCTAAGAATCATGTGCGTGAGGAAGGTGGGCTGAGCAGCACGGCGTGCGTGATTAATCCAAACAGGGCTGGCGCTGGCATGGGACTGCGGGAGCGGAGAGGTGGGCTGGCGCGGGAGGGAGGTGGGCCAAGCAGCAGGGCGTGAGGGAGGGCTGGGTTGGATGTAGAATATTATTCTACACCTAGATTGGAGTAGACACGTGTAGAATATTATTTTTTCTTATCTGCCCTTATTAAATAAGAGAGTTGGTGTACTAATTTCATGAATGATTCTTAGCTCCATTGGTCAAGCTATAGTATTACAAGGTTGGTGTGTAGGGTTTGAATCCCCTTGCCCACATAATTTTTGCTTTTTTCTTGGCTGAGACTCGTTTTTTCTTCGCTCGGACTGGCTGCACCACGGATGACGACTCACGGCTCGGACTGGCTGCACCGGCTCAGACTGGCTGCACCACGGGTGACGACTCACGAGCCGCGAGGTGCGCGGGGCACTCACGAGCCAGAGGCTGAGGCTGCGCGGGGCGCTCTCGTTAGCTGGAGTGTGCATAGTGTAGAATATTATTCTACACCTAAGGCATAGAATAGCATATGTATATATATATAGAGAGAGACAGAAAACTAAAACTTGAGTCCAAAATTAAATAGAAACTAATAAACATACAGAAAATTAAAATAAGGGATTTGCTAAATTTCAGGTGCCTGAATTTTAGTTTTATTTTAGGCGACAGTTATTGCATATATTTTATACTATAATTACAGTTTTAGTTCGTTGCAATTTATGTAGACATGGGTCTGTAATTTTTTGTTCTAGAAATAAACAATATGTTAGACAAAACTACAAACTTACAAAATCTTATATATTGGCACAAAGATAATTTAACAATTACAAATATTTCTATAGGGGGACAAGGACAAAAATTTAATATGTTATAACACAAAGACAAATAACAAACTATAAAATTAACAACTAGTTGATGGTACATTAGTGTTGTCTGAAATCATCTTAAATTTCAGACACCTGAAATTATAGGAAAAATGTTAAAATTAAACTAGAAATAAAAAGTACTTTACTAGCTCCTACTCCTAGCATGAATAAGCTGGAACAATAATATAATGCCCATCCTTCTAAATTATAAATTTTTTCTAAATGTATATAAATTTTACTATATATCTAGACAAAAATATATTTGGGTTAAAAAAAAAACTATGTATCTGAAAACCCTAAAAAAACTATGTTTTTTGGGGAAACAGAGAGAATATTAAATTTTTTTTAAAATTTTTTTAAAACCCAAACTTAAAAGCAATAAAAAATTTATCCCTTTCATTTCTAAAAGGAAAATAATGTGATGCCGTGATACGCCCATAAAAAGCTACGGAAGCTAATATATCCCCCTACATCCCTGAAAAAATTCATGGCCCGGTTTGGTTTGGGTGTTTTAACGCCCAATTAGGGGTTTATTATGGCAAAACGTGTGTTTTGCGGGGGCATCGTAGCCTAGCCAGGGTAAAGGAAAAATGGGTCAAAGGTACATCCTTACCCCCCAAAGAGGGGTACCCGTTTAAAGTTGTTAAGGGGAAAAAAAAAAAAAAAAGGGGGGGGAAAAGGGTTAAAAAAAAGGGGTTTTTTTTTAAATTTTTAAAGGGGGGGGAAAAAATTTCTTTAAAAAAAACCTTATTAATTTTTTTTTTTTTTCCTTTTTAAAAACAAGCCTTGGGACCGTTTTTAAAAAAAAAAAAATTTTTTTTCCCCCAAAAAAAATTTAAAAATTTTTTGGGCCCAACGGGAAATTTTTTGGGGGGGGGGCCCCCCCTTTAAAAAAAACCCCCGGGAAAGGGGGGGGGGGGTTCCCAAAGGGGTTTTTCCCCAAAAGGGTTTTTTTTTTCCCTTTGGGGGGGGGGGGCCCCCCCCCGGGGGGGGGGGCCCAGGCCTTTTGGGGGGGGCCCCCGGGGGGGAAAACCCCCCGGGGCGCCGTCCCAAAGGCGTGCCCCAAAGGGGAAAAAAAGGGGGGGGGAAAACCCCCGGCCCCCGGGGGGCCCCCCCAACTTTTTTAAAAAAAAAAAAAGGGGGGGGGTTTTTTTTCCCCCCCCCCCCCTTCCCCCTTTTTTTTTTTTTTGGGGGGGCCCCTTTTTTGGGGGGAAAAACCCCCCCTTCCTTTTTTTTTCCGAAACTTAAAGGGGGGAAGGGGGGAGGAAAAATTTTGGGGGAAAAATTTTTTTTTCCCCCAAAAACCCGGGGGGTTTTTTTTGGGGGGTTTGGGATTTGGGGGTTTTGGGTTTTTTTTTTCCCCCCCCCGGGGGGGGGGGAAGGGGGGGAAATTTCCCCCCCCATTGGGGGGGGGTTTTTTTTTTTCCAAACGGGCCGGGGGGGGAAAACCCCCGGGGGCCCCCCCCCCGGGGGGGGGGTTTTTTTTTTTGGGGGGGGGTTTTTTTTTTTTTTAAAATTTTTTTTTTTTCCCCTTTTTCCAACCATTTGGCCCCCTTTGGGGGGGGGGGGGGGGGGGGGGGGGGGAAAAAAAAGGGAAACCCCCCCTTTCCCCCCTTTTTTTCCCTTTAAAAAAGGAAAAAAGGGGAAAAATTTTTTTAAAAATTTTTTTAAAAAAAAAAAAAATTTTAAAAAATTTTTTTTTTTTTTCCGGGAAACCCGGGGGGGTTTTTTTTTTTTGGGGGGGGGGGGGGGGGGGGGTTTTTTTCCCCCAAAAAAAATTTTAAAAAGGGGGAAAATTTTTTTTTTAAAAAAATTTTTTTTTTTTTTTTTCCCCCCCCCGGGTTTTGGGGCCCAAAAACAAAAAAGGTTTTTTCCCCCCCAAAAAAAAACCCCTTTTTAAAAAAAACCCCTTTTTTTCCCAAAAAATTTTTTTTGGGGGGGTTTTCCCCCAAAAAATTTTTTTAAAAAAAAAGGGGCCCCAAAACAAAATTTTTTTGGGGCCCCAAAAAGGGCCAACCCTTTTTTAGGGGGGGGAAAAAAACCACACCCAAAAAGGGGAAAAAAAAGGGGGGGGGCCCCCCGGGGGAAAAGGGGGGGGGTAAGGGGAAAATTTTTTTTTTTTGGGGGGGAAAAAAAAAAACCCGGGGAAAAAAGGGGAAAAAACCCCCCCCCTTAAAAAATTTTGGGGGGGTTTTGGGGGAAAAATTTTTTTTGGGTTTAAAAATTTTTCCCCGGGGGGAAAAAAAAGGGGGGGGCCTTTCCCCAAAAATTTGGGAAAACCCCAAAAAACCCCCCCCTTTTTTTTTTTTGGAAAAAAATTTTTTTTTTAAAAAACCCAAAAAAAAAGGGGGGGAAAAATTTTTTTTAAAAAAAAACCCAAAAAAAAGGGGAAAAACCCCCTTTAAAAAGGGGGTTTTAAAAAAAAGGGGGGGTTTTTTTTTTAAAAAAAAAAAAAAAAGGAAAAAAAAAAATTTTTTAAAAATTTTTTAAAAAAAGGAAAATTTTTTTTTTAAAAGGGGAAAAAAAAATTTTTTTTTTTTTGGGGGGGGGGGGGGGGGGGGGGGGGAAAAAAAAATTTTTTTTTTAAAAAAAAGAAATTTAAACCAAAATTTTTTTTGGGGGGTTTTTTTTTTTTTTTTAAAAAAAAAAAAGGGGCCCCCGTGAAATTTTTTTTCCTTTCCCCCCTTTTTTAAAAACCCCCTTTAAAAAAATTTTTTCATTTTTTTTGGGGGGGAAAGGGGAAAAAATTTAAAAAAAAATTTGATTTTTTTTGGGGGGGGGTAAAGGGGGTTTTAAAAACCCCCCCCCCAAAAAAAATTTTAAAAAAATTTTGGAAAAAAAAAAAAAAAAAGGGGGAAAAAAAAAACCCCCTTCCGGGGGTTTTTTAAAAAAAAAGTTTAAAAAAAAAATTTTTTTTTAAAAAAAAAAAAGGGGAAAACAAAAATTAAAAATTTTTTTAAAACCCCCCCCTTTAAACCCAAAAAACCCAAAAAAAAAAAATTTTTTTTTTCCCCCCCTTTTTTAAAGGGAAAAAACCCAAAAAAGTTTAAAAAATTTTTGGTTTTAAAATTTTGGGGGCCTTTTTATTGGGGCTTGGAAAAAAAAGGGGGGGTTTTTTTCCACAAAATTTAAAAAAAAATTTTCCTTTTTAAAAAAAAAATAAAAACCCCCGGGAAAAACCCAAACCCCAAAAAAAAAAAATTTTAAAAACCTTTTTTTCCCAAAAAAAAAGGGGCCCCCCCTTTTTTTTTTTTTTTTCCCCGGGAAAATTAAAAGGGGTTTGGGGGAAAAAAATTTTTTTAAAAAAAAGGGGAAAAAAACCAAATCCCGGAACCCAAAAAACCCAAAAAAACCCCCCAAAAAAAAAAAACCCCCCCAAAAAAAAAAAATTTTTTTGGGGGAAGGCCCCCCAAAAATTTTTCCCCCCAATTTTTAAACCTTCCTTTTTGGGGCCCCCCTTTTCCCCCCCAAGGGCCCCCCCCTTTTTTTTTTTCCCTTTTTCCCAAAAAAAATTTTTTTGGGGGGTTTTTTTTCAAAAACCTCCCTTTTTAAAACCCCCTTTCCCCCTTTTTTGGTTTGAAACCGGGGGGAATTTGGGTTTAAAAAAAACCCCCCCTTCCCCCCGGGGGGAAACCCCCGGGGGAAAAAAACGGAAAAAATTTAAAAAACCCCCAAAAAAAAGGGGGGGGGAAAAAACCCCCCCCAAAAAAATTTTAGTAAATTTGGGGGGCCTTTTTTGGGGGCCCCCCAAAATTTTTTTTTTCCCAAAAAAAAAATTTTTTGGGCCCCTTTTTTTTTCCCGGGTTTTTTTAAAAATTTTTAAAAATTTTTTCCCCCTTTTTTTTCCCTTTTCCAAAACCTTTGGGGAAAAAAAAAAATTTCCCCCCCCTTTTTAAAAAAATTTTAAAAAAAAATTTTTTTTTTTGGGGGGGAAAAAAAATTTTTTAAAAAAAAAAAAAAAAATTTTTTTTAAAAAATTTTTTAAAAAAAAATTTTCCCAAATTTTTTGGGCCCCTTTTAAAAATGGGGCCCCTTTTTTGGGGGTTTTTTTTCCCCCAAAAAAAAAAAAATTTTTTTTGAAAGGGGGGCCCAAAAAAAAAAAATTTTTTTAATTTAAAAAAAAAAAATTTTAAAAATAAAAAAAAACCCCCCCCAAAAACCCTTTTTTAAAATTTAAAAAAGGGGGGGAAAAAAAAAAAGGGAAAAAAAAAAAATTTTAAAAAAAAAAACCCCCCCAAAAAAAAATTTAAAAAAAAAAGGGTTTTTTAAAAAAAAAAAAAAAAGGTATTTTAAAAAAAAAAACCCCCTTTGGAAAAAAAACCCCAAATTTTTTTAAAGGGGGGAAAAAAATTTAAAAAAAATAAACGGAAAAACCAAAAAAAACCCCCCGGTTTTCCCCCCAAAAAAAAAAAAAAAGGGGGGAAAAAAAAGGGGGCCCCCCCAAAAAGAAAAAAAATTTTATTGGGGGGAAAAAAAAAAAAAAAAAAAGGGGGGGAAAAAAAAAAAAAAATTTGGGGGGGTTTTTAAAAAAAAGGGGGGAAAAAATTTTTTTGGGGAAAAAAACCCCCCCCAAAAAACCCCCCCAAAAAAAAAAAAAAAAAAAACCCCCCCCAAAACCCAAAAAGGTTTAAAAAATTCAAAATTTAAAAAAACCCCCCCAAAAAAAAAAACCCAAAAAATTTTTTTTTTTAAAAAAAAACCCCCCTTTTTTCCCCAAAAATTTTTGGGGGGGAAAAAAAAAAGGGGGGGAAAAAAAAAAATTGAAAAAAAACCCCAAAAAGGGGGAAAAAAAAAAACCCCCCCCAAACCCAAAAAAAAGGGGTTTTTTTCCCCCCCCCCCCCCCCCCCCCCCCCCCCCCCCCCCCCCCCCCCCTTTTCCCCCCCCCCCCCCCCCCCCCCCCCCCCCCCCCCCAAAATTTTTCCCCCAAAAAAAAAAAAAAAAAGGGAAAAAAAATTTTTTTTTCCTTTTTTTTAAAAAGGGGGGGGTTCCAAAATTTTTAAAAAAGGTTTTAATTTAAAAATTTTTAAAAAACCCCCAAAAAAAAAAAAAAAAAAAAAGGGGGGGGGGGGGGAAAAAACCCTTTTTGGTTGGAAATTAAAAAAATTTTTTTAAAAAATTTTTTTTTAAAAAAAGGGAAAAAAAAACCCCTTTTTTGGGGTTTTTTTTAAAAAAAAATTTTTTTTAAAGGGGGGAAAAAAAAAATTTTTTTAAAAAAAAAAGGGGGGCCCCCCCAAAAAAAACCAAAAAAAAAAACCCCGGGGGGGCCCCCGGGGGCCCCCCCCCAAAAGGGGGAAAAAAAGGGGGGGGGAAAAAAAATTTTTGGGTTTTTATTGGTAATTTTTTTCCCCTTTTTTTAACCCCCCTTTTTTAAAATTTTTTTTTTTTTGGGGAAAAAACCCCCAAAAAAAAAATTTTTTTTTAAAAAAAAAGGGGGGAAAAAAAAAAAACCCCAAAATTCCCCCCAAAAAAAGGGAAAAGGGCCCCCCCTTTTGGGGTTTTTTGGAAAGTACCCCCCCAAAAAAGGCCTTTTTTTTTTAAAAAAAAAAAGGGGGGGGTTTTTTTAAAAAATCCTTTTTTTTTAAAAAAAAAAAAATTTCCCAAAAATTTTTTTGGCTTTTTTTTTAAAATTTTTTTGGGGGGGGAAAACTTAAAAAAGGGGGAAATTTTTAAAAGGAAAAAAAAAATTTGCCATCCCAAATTTTTTTTTTGGGAAAAAGAATTTTTTTGGGGGAAAAAAAATTGGCCCTTTTAAAAAATTTTTTAAAAACAAAAATTTTTTTTGGGGGAAAAAAAATTTCCCTTTTTTTTAAACCCGAAAAAATTTTTTTTTTTTTTCCCAAAATTTTTTAATTTTTTTAAAAACAAAAATTTCCAAAAAAAAACCCCCAAATTTAAAAAAACCCCCCCCAAAAGAAGCCAAAGGGGTTATTTTTTCCCAAAAAATGGGGGGCCCCCCAAATTTTTAAAATTTTAAAAAAAAAAAACCCCCCCGGGGGGGTTTTTTTTTTTTGGGGAAAAAACCCCTTTTTTTTTTTTTTTTCCCAAAAAAAAATTTAAGGAAAAAAATTTTTTTTTTAAAGGTTTCCAAAAAAAAAAATTTTTGGGTTTTTTTGGGGGAAAAGGTTTAAAAAAAAAAAAATTTTAAAAAACCCCTTTTTTACCCGGGGCCGGGGGCCGGGGTTTTTTTTTTCCTTCCCCCTTTTTTTTTTTTAAAACCCCCCAAAAAAACCCCAAAATTTGCCGGGGAAAAAAACCCCTTTTGGGAAAAAAATTTTTGGGGGGGGAAAAAAAAAAAAAAATCCCCCCCCGGGGGTTTTTTTGGGGGGGGGGAAAAAAAATTTTAAAAAACCCCAAAATTTTTTTTCCCCCCCCTTTTTTTTTGGGGGGGTTTTTTTCCCCCCCCCCCCCCCTTTTTGGGGCCCCCTTTTTTTGGGGTTTTCCCCAAAGGGCCCCCCCCCCCAAAAAAAAATTTTTTTAAAAAAAATTTTTTTCCCCCCCCCCCAAAAAATTTTCATTTTTTTCCCCCCCTTAAAAACCCCCCCGGGTTTTTTTTTTTTTAAAAAAAAGGGGGAAAACCCCCCGGGGGGAAAAAACCCCCCCCCTTTTTTTTCCCCGGGTGAAAAAAGGGTTTTTTCCAAAAAACCCCCCCAAAAGGGGTTTTTTTAAACCCCCAAAAAAAAAAAAAGTTCCCCCCCCTTTTTTAAAAAAAAGGGGGGGTTTTTTGGGGGGGGGTTTTTTTTTTTTGGGGTTTTTAAAAAAAGGGGAAAAGGGTTTTAAAAAATTTTTTTTTAAGGGTTTAAAAGGGCCCCAAATTTTTGTTTTTTTTAACCCCCAAATTTTTTTTTTGGGGGGGAAAAAAAAAAAGGGAAACAAAAAAAAAAAGTTTTAAAAAAACCCCGGAAAAAGCCCCCCTTAAAATTTTTTTTTTGGGGGGAAAAAAAAAAAAAATTTTTTCCCCTTTTAACTTCTTTGGGGGCCCGGGGGGGTTTTTTAAAAAACCCGGAAAAAGGGAAAAATTTTTTAGGGGGAGGGGGCCCCGCCCCCCCCCCCCAAAAAAAAAAAACCAAATTTTTTGGGGGGGGGGAAAAAATTTTTTTTTTTTAAAAAAACCCCAAAAAGGGGGGTCCCCCTTTTTCCCCCCCCAAAAAAAGGGGGTTTTTCCCCCCCCTTTTTTTTAAAAAAACCCCCCCCCCAAAAAAGGGGGCCCCCCCGGGGGAAATTTTTAAAAAAAAAATTTTCCCCCCTTTTTTTTAAAATTTTTTAAAAAGGGGCCCCAAACCCTCCAGGGCCCCCCCCCCCACCGGGGGGCCCCCCGGGGGGGGTTTTTTTTTTGGGCCCACCCCCTTTCCCCCCAAAAAACCCCCCGGGGGGGCCCCCCCCCCGGGGGTTTTAAAAAAAAAACCCCCCCTGGGGAAAATTTTTTCCCAACCAAAATTTGGGGGGCCCCCCTTTGGGGGCCCCGGGGGGTTAAAAAAGGGGGGTCAGGGGGGGGGTTTTCCCTCATTTTCCCCCCCGGGGTTTTTCCCTTCCCCCCCTTTTTTTTTTTTGGGGGGGGGGGGTTTTTTTTTTTAAAAGGGGGGGGAAAAAAAAAACACCCCAAAAACCCCCCGGGCCCCCCAAAAAAAACCCCCGGGGGCCCCCCCCCCCTTTTTTTTTAAAAAAAACCCCCCCAAAAAAGGGAATTCCCCCCGAAAGGGCCCCCCCCCCAAAAAAAAAATTTTAAAAAAAAAATTTCCCCTTTTCCCCCCCCTTTTTCCCCAAAAACCCCATTTGGGTTTTTTTTGGGGGGGGAAAAGGGGGGAAAAAATTTTTTTTTTTTGGGGGGGGTTTTTTTTTTGGGGGAAAATTTTTTTTAAGTTTTAAAAACCCCCTTTTCCTTTTTGGGAAAAAATTTTTCCCCCCCCCAGGACCAAAAAAGGAAAAAAAAAAAAAATTTTCCCCCCCCAAAACCCTTTTTTTTTTTCCCAAAAAAAAAAAAGGGGGGTTTTTAAAAAAAAAAAATTTTTTTTTTTTTTTTTAAAAAAAACTTTTAAAAAATTTAAAAATTTTAAAGGGGAGGGGTGGAAAAACCCCAAAAATTTTCCCCCCCAACCCCCCCTTTTTTTTTTTTTTTTTAAGGGGAAAAACCCCCCAAAAGGGGGGGAAAAAAGGGGCTTTTTGGGGGGGGTTTTTTTAAAACCCAAACCCCTTTCCCCAAAATTCCCCAAAAAAAAAAAACCGGGGCCCCCCACCCTTTTCCCACCCAAAAAAACCCCCCCAAAAACCTTTTTCCCCCCCAACCCGGGGGGGCCCCCAAAAAAACCCCCCCAAAAAAAAAAAAAGGGAAAAAAAAAAAAAAACAGGAAAAACCCCCTTCCCCGGGAAAAAGGGGGGGTTTTTTTGGGGGTTTTTTTGGCCCCCCCGGGGGGGTTTTTTTTTTTTTTGGAACCCCAAAAGGGGCCCCCCCCTTTTTTTTTTTGGGGGGGCCCCCCCCCAAAATTCCCCCCCCCCGGGAAAAAAAGGGTAAAAATTTTTTAACCCTTTTTCCCCCCCCCCCTTTTTTTCCCCGGTTGGGTTTGGAAAACCCAAAACCCTTTTCCCCCAAAAAAAAAAACCCCCCTGGTTTGGGGGGAAAATTTAAAAAATTTTAAAATTTTTTTTTAAAAAAAAAAACCCAAAAAGGGTTAAAAATTCCCAAACCCCCCCCGGGGCCCCCCCAATTTCCCCCGGGGGGGGGCCCCCCCCCCTTTTTTGGGGCCCCCCCAAGGCATTTAAAAAATTTTTTGGGGGGTTTTTTTTGGGGAAACCCAAAAAAAAGGCCCCAAAAAAGGCCCGGGGAAAAAAAAAAATTTTTCCCCCGGTTTTTTTGGGGGTTTTTTCCCCCCCCCCAAAAAAAAAACCCCTTTTTTTTTTAAAAAGGGGGGGGTATTTAAATTTTTAAAAAAGGGGGGCCCTTTTTTTTTAAAAAAATTTTTTTTTAAAAAAAAAAAAAAATGTGTTTTATTTTTTTAAAAAAAATTTTAAAAGGGAAAAATTTTTTTTTTTTTTTTTTTTTTTTTAAAAAAAAAAAAAATTTTTTTTTTTAATTTTTTGGGGGGAAAAAATAAAAAATTTTTTTAAAATTTTTTTTTAAGTTTTTTTTTGGGGGGCCTTTTTTTTTTTTAAAAAAAAACCAATTTTAAAAAAAAAAAATTTTTTTTAAAAAAATTTATTTTTCCAAAAAAAAAAGGGGGGCCCCCCCCCCAAAAAAAAAAACCCTTTTTTAAAAAGGGAAAAGGGGGGCCCCCCCCTTTTTTTTTTAAAAAAAAATTTTCCCCCTTTTTTTAAATTTTTTTTAAAAAAAATAAAAAAATAAAAAAAACCCCCCAAAAAAAAAGGGAAAAAAAAAAATTTTTTTGGAAATTTTTCCCAATTTTTAAAAAAAAAAACCCAAATTTTTTTAAAGGAAATTTCGAGGTTAAAAATGTGCATGCACCACAAAATGAAACTAACACAAGCGACTGCCATACACCTGCCATACCTACAATCCTACAGAAAGAAGGAAACGTGTTGGTCAAGTTTATCTAAGTATTTGTTAGTTTTTTTATCAGTAATGTATGAGGCAGTGAAGAGAGACAAGCATCACAGTGAAACAACACTTATATCTGATTTGAAAAACAGGAGGATAAAAAAGGAACTAGTACTGTAATAAGTCAAATTTTAAGTACTGATACCAATTTACAGTTTTACTTCAAATATTCTTTTATTTAATTCTAATATAACAGAAGGGAAGCAAGATCTGTATGATCAGTGTAACATTTTCTGAAAATAACAAGTAGAAACAATGTACTGAGGCCATAACAAAAGTGTATGTAATACCTTACCAGGTAAAACGGATATAATAAATGATTCCCAAGATATTCTGCAAGCATGGAACAAAGACACCCATCATGGTGCCAAACTTAGGCCCACTTTCCTGTTCAAGAAAAAAAATCCTCAGTGATACAAGTATATCCCTTCTACAATTTCATAAGTCAAAATGAAATGGAATCTGGTCACTACTCACTAAAACCAACAACTATGAATAAAGTTAAAACTTAACAACCACTGAAGATCAGACATGCATTAACCAAATGGTATCCAAACAAACTCAAATGAACAACCCAGCTATCTCTGCCTAAGTGAATATTAGCATGCAGCCAGGCCCGGCCCTGAGGGGGGCGGGAGGGACGCGCGTCCCAGGTCCATAATTTGGATGGGCCCCCAGCTATGATTATGAATAGATTCGTAGTACAGGGAATACGGCTGAATACAATAGGCAACCATCCCGTATTCCCGTCATGGCATGCGTGATTAGCGTGAGCAGTCGCGACGCTTTCCTTATTGTGTGACGGCGTGAGGTGCTCAGGGGCTGGCGGTGCGCGTTTAGGAGAGCAGAGAAGCGAGGGCCAAGGATAAGGCAGGCAGTACTACTGCCGCTGGCTGCAGCCTGCAGGTGCCAGGCGGAAGCACAAAACAAAGGCCCTAATTGTTAGCTTTGGCGGAAGCACAAAACAAAGGCCCTAATTTTCTATCCTGATCTGATCGATTAACTCCCTATTCGGTTAATTAGCTTTGGCGGTTCCTGTTCTAGCAGGCAAGGTAAAAATTCAAAATTTAATTACTAATTGTTTCTCACGCGTTATCACTACTTTTGAAAATGTATTTAGTAATTATTTCTTTAAATTTTAACAGTATGATATCATCGATAAAGTATCCTTTAGGCAACGAAAAAAAAAACAAGAAGAAAAAATGAATAGATGATTTGTTACTAAAGGTGATTGTTATCCTATACTTCTTAAAATTAAAATTGTTGAAGAACTATCTAAGATCTACAATGTCACAAGAGACGTTAAATGAATTGGCAACATTATGCATTGAGAAGCGATTCTTGGATGAGATCGATATTGAAAGTATCATCGATGACTTCGCATCAAGGAATGTTAGAAGAAAATTTCCCGGTAATTTAATATGTATATAAATTATTTCATATAACATTACTTTTGCATTCAGTTAACTCCTTACTAGTAACAGTTTGTAAATGTGTGTGTATATACTATTAATGGATAGTACCGATATTTTTATCATGTTCATATAAAAAGGCCCAAAATTTTAGCTCCGTTCTAGGTCGAAAAAAACTCAGGATCGGCCCTGCATGCAGCAAACAAAATAGGGGTATTATGAAATGAAGTCAATTTCTCATCCTAAACTTCATGAGACACAGAAACATACACCCAACATACTTTAAGATTGCTACAGTCGCTAATTCTTAATTTTTCATCTTTATTCTAAAACAAGAGAAGGAATTATCTAAAAGAAGAGAAGGAATTATCAAACAGACAGCAGAAAATGTTGAAATGGAAGAAAACCTTGGGGCGTCCAATGGTTATTGCAACATCTTCGCCATCCCTAGGACTTGAAGGGGCCTGAATCTGCTCTCCTGTCATGCTGCTCAGGTTTAATCAGATGATGATGTCATGAAGTAGAATCAACAGTTCAAACGATCTTCAGGGTGGATATGTTAAACACTGGTAAAACTCAGCTCCATGATAAAAAGAAAACCAAATAAAAAGTTTAGTCGAGTTAAGAACAGTAAGAGAATAGAATGGTGGATCCTACCTCTTGAGGCCCAATATATTTACAAGAGAATCAAAACCAAAGAGCTCTAGCTTTGAATCCCCTTGAGATCCACTGGCATGATGATCAGGAGAACCTTCCCGCAAACTTGGATCAATAGTTAGATTAGCATCAGGCTTTAGGTTCCTATATCAAACATAAAAGAGTGTGATTCCATACACCTAGCACCTTGACAACCTGTTCTCTACTAAATTCTCTTGTACAGTTGTATTTATGATTTTCAAAAGAAAAGGGAAAAAAACAAATAAGAAAAAGTGAAGATCATGTCCAGTGATAACCATTTCTTCAAACTTGTTCAAAGCAAACAAGGTTAAGGGTACATGCCACATGGCAAGCCATACCACGCACAAGAAGTAAAATCGATACACGGACAAAACCATATTCCCTTTCAAGTATCACAAACTAACATCAAACAGTCTAGCCACAAAACTCAAATCTACATCAATGGTGGCATTGCAGTTGCAGGCGATCCCATAAAAAAAGATGTGACAGTCTCACAGACTTCCTCTCGGTGCCCACAGTTTTAAATATGAAGAAGCAACACAAGGCCCAAAATAGTAGTTTCAGTGTTTCCTAGCATCCCATAGAAGTCAACCTAAAATCTTAACTTCTGATACTTCCAATCCAATAGATTGAGTATGCTCAACAGTCCACAGCTACTCTCTAATTGCTCCCTTCAACACCGCATGTGCTAAATAATGCATGTCCAAGACAATGCACACACTAATTTGCAGCAACTATACTAGTGATTCACGCAGCAGTAACCTCTGAATTCAGCACCCATGCGACCTGCTAGCACGTGACATAACAAATTGCTCGCGAAACCTTCAAATGTGAATAAAGTCTGCATCACCTTGGCGGCTGGGGCGTCACGACGGCATCGATAGTGGCAGAGGAGGATCCCGGCTCCATGGAAGTCATCTGGATCACGGCACGGTCGCTCGACCCGACTGGCCGGTACCGCCGCCCATTGGGCAGCGCGGGCACCGACAGTGCATCGTCGGCCTCCTCGATTCCACCGTTCTCCATCCCTCGGGGACGCTGCGGAAGACGCTGAAACTGATTCCTGTGAGATCCAGAGTTCAGAGGCACACACGCTGCTGAACACGCCGAAACCCGCACAGCCGGCGTCGGATCCAGATCCGCAGCGGCGCGTGCTAGCGGGAGGAGCAGCGCCAGGAGCAGGAGTTGGGGGCAGGGAGAGGTCTCCGGATGCTCTGCTTACCTGGAGGAGGAGGAGGAGGGAGGCGATAGAGGTGTCGGTCGCGGAGGAGGAGACGCCGGCGGCGACGGTGGCGACGGCTGCGGAAGGTGGGCAACGGTCAGAGGGAGTAAAGATATGAAACTCGCTTTTTTTACTTCGTCTCTGTTTTTTGCGCACTAGTCCCCTTCGAATGGATAATTGCTGGTTTTAGCCTAACTGTTTGCTTCCCCTCGAGGTTTGCGTGTTTTGACCTTCTAGAAATGTTGTTTGTTGCTCCTAGCTATAGTAGGATGTCTAAGAGCCTGTTTGAATATAGGATCTAAAAATTAGCACAACACTTTTACCTTATTTTTTATACTAAAGATTCAAACATGTGTCATAATAAAAGTGATCCAATGTCTAATTTTTATGCTAAAAACTTTAGCACCCAAATAGACTCTAACTTTAGTTTGGGTGCTAAAGTTTTTAGCACAAAAATTAGGAATGGACCACTTTTAGGACACCTGTTTAAATCTTTAATGCTAAAAAATAAGCTAAAAGTGATATGCTAATTTTTAGACCCTGGATTCAAACAAACCCATAAACTTTAGACTATGAGAGTGTTTGGATCCCCGTGTCTAAAGTTTAGACCTGTCACATCGAATGTTTGACACTAATTTAGTATATTAAATATAGATTAATTATAAAACCCATTACACAGATTGAGGCTAATTTGCGAGACGAATCTATTAAGTCTAATTAATCCATTTTTTGACAATGTTGTGCTACAATAAAGATTTGCTAAGGATAGATTAATTAGGCTTAATAGTTTCGGCTCGCTAATTAGTTTACTCTCATGTAATTAGTTTTTTAATTTGCTCATGTTTAGTCAGCCTAGTTATCATCTAAATGTTCGATGTGACACGGTCTAAACTTTAGACCCTCGATCCAGACACCCCTATAAATCCAAACACCCCTGTGCTAAACTTTAGATGCTAAAATTTAGAAGCTAAAGTTTAGCTACTAAAATTTAGCATGGTACTACAGATTCAAACATGCCCTAAATATGTGTTGCTACTAACTGTAGTAGGAGCAGTGAGAGATCCTATCCATACTATTGCTAGTTTCTAACTTTCACGATAGACAGCCGTCGCCGCCTGCCTATCCCTCCTGTTGGTCCCCCTCCTTTCCCCTCCGGCATCTCGTCGGAGGTTGAAGGGAGTGGGAATTGTAACACCCCGGGTGTTAATCTTGTTAATCTCTTAATTAAAATTTGATCATGTCATCATATGCATTAAGCATCATTTATTTGTTTGAAAACCTGGATATGATTGAACTAAAATGAGTTTACTTGTTTGTGTTTGATCAATTGTTGAATGCAGGTCATCTTTTCAAATTCTCAAAATTTAAAAATTTGAAATCCAAACCCTATTTCCCAGAGGGGTGGATTAAACTCTAAACATGATTTTCAAAATCTATAAAGTTTTTGCTTGTGGTTGTTTAAGTAGAGTTGTAGATCTCAAAATTTTGAACATCTTTCGTGTTCAAAGTTTTTCTTGAAAACCTCTGAAAGCTTAAGCATTTTGCAAAGTAGCCGCAGGGTCAGTTCTGTCCTTTCATCGAGCCGCTGCATGGCAGGGTCGGTCTCGGCGGTGCCCGACGCCGACACCTGTCCAGGACTCCCGTCTTGTCGAGTACGTGGCGAAAGCACGGAGCCCGTTGCCGCCTTTAAAATGGGGAACCGTCCTCTCTTCTTTCCTTTCCACGCCATACCACCGCGCTGCTCCACTCTACTTCGCTCTGTTCTGTTCCGCCGAGCGCTCCACCTCCATCGTTGACGAACTCGTCCGAGCTCGTTAGCTGCCGCCAATCACTCAATCTTTCGTCATTGCCTTCGCCTTGACCTTGAGCATCCTCGGGGTAAGTTGGTTGAAGTCGTCAAGCCCGCATTCGTTCAGTGCGGATCCGTCTTCCTCAGCTCCGACGCGACCGTCGCTGCTCTGGTCCGTCTTCGACCGGGCTGCGCTGGAGCCGTATTGTCTTTTTGTCTTGTGTTTCTTGCTCCTTGTTCATCCCTGATGCTTGTCGGTTCTCCGTTTTGCAAATGGTGGACCGTAGCTCCGGGAATATCTTCGTTGCCGCGCAGTTCTTCGTCTCCGCCGGCACATTCTCCATCGGCGGTCGTCTCTGCTTCATCTCCGGCCACGCTTGCTTGTGCTCCGTGACCAGGGTGAGCTCCTCGACCTCTCTGCTGTACTCATTTATCCCTGTATCGAGCCTTAGAGCTCTGCCCTCGAGCGCTGTCGCTGTTCTTGTTCGGCGCGGCGGTGTGTTCGTCGCCTTGTCGTTGTAGTTGATCTTTTCGAGATCCAAGTCTCGCGCTAGCTTCGCCTAGCCGTCCTGAGTCAGTCTCGAGGGGTAGTTGTCCTCGAGCGTGTGCGTGTTCTCTTCGGCGCGCGTCGCGCAGATCCCCACCGACCGCCAGTGTCGTCGACGAGGGTGTTGCGTTCCGTTCTGAGTTCGCCTCGTGCGCGTTTCGCGTTGTTTGGGGGCCGCTTAGCTTGCTAGAGTTGTTGGTTGTTTCGTTTGAGGTCTGATCGAGGCCTAGTGTCTCTGCTCGAGGCCTATCTCCTTTGATCGAGGCCTGTGTCCGTCGGCATGTGTGTGCGGTCGAGCTCAGTTCACCACCATGGTCGTCGACGAGGTTGGCTGTGTAGGTTTTAGCCTCGTTTTTGTTGGCGTTTTGCTCGCGGTTGTCGATCGAGGCCTAGCGTCTCTTTTCGAGGCCTAGTTGCGTCGACCGAGGCCTAGCTTCTCTGATCGAGGGTCGGTCGAGGCCCAGTTTCATCGATCAAGGTCTTTCTTCATCGATCGAAGTCTCGTTTCTTTCGATCGAGGTCTCTCGTCAGCGATCGAGGGTTAGTTCTTCGATCGAGGTCTGTTCTCGATGGTGTGCGATCGGTCGAGCCCTGTCCGACCGTCAGCACCCTCAATGAAGTGTCTCTGAGGGTTTGTTTGGGTCGTGGCGCGCCTCGTTGGGTTCGGCTCGGTAAGCCGAAGCAGGTTCGAGGGGTAGCCGTTCGGTTTGGTCACCGACGGCGACTCGCCGCCGTGTTTTGTGGTTCTCGACGCCGCCGCTCGAGCGTCTGTGCCGCTAACGGTCGAGACCTAGCCTTCAGTGGGTTTTGTGCAGGGTTGTTTCTGTTTCCCTGCTAGTACAGTTTTTAATCCTGTAAGATGTCCAGTTTAGTTATAAAATGTTTAGAAACCCTAATACCTTTAGGCTTTGAAGTGATTTTGGATTATTTGGTACATATGGTCATTGTCCAGTGACAAACATAAGTTGGACATACTTGATGTAATGTTGCTTGCTCAGTTCTTTTGGATGTATTGATTAACTTAGATAATCCAGATAAATAGGGTTTAATTAATTTGCTTTCTAACCTAGTGTTGCTTTCCTTCATGAAGGGAAGTGGTACTCAAGGTGTAATCTGTTTTAGTCTTCTCTTATGAGCTTGTTTGTTTGTGTTGAGCATCATGTTTACTATTCAAGCATCATCTAAGACATGTCATTTATCGTGTAGATTGTTCGTTGGTTGTGTTGGATACCTCCAGTGAAGGGGTTTTCTCTCTTGAATCTGAGCCCGAGTTCGTTTATCCCTCCAACCAAGGCAAGCCCCGGTGCATTCAAACATTTCATTGTATTTAAAATGATTGCTTTAAATACACTTATGTTTATACTATTGCATTACGGTATTCAATCAAATTCCTACTTGATGCATAGCCTTACCTTGAATTATTTATTCCTGTACCTTGATACCATTTTAAAAATACGATTGTTGCTTTATGCTGCTTAGCAATGCTTAGACCGATAGAGTCAGATGATTTCCTGTCATCTGCGAGAATAGGTGATAACCCGTTTGCCTCGGCAATGGTTCTGTTTTCGAGATGAATAGCGGATTGCTGCGGCAAATGGCTATGTCCTCTTGATGGAAGTAATAATCTGAGACCGGGCGGACACGGTGTTGGAGAGCCACCAGATGTGGATATCTGGTGAGCGGGTTCTTTCCGCCTGTGTCGTTTAGGAACCGTCCGTTGTAGACGTCCAAGGGTTGTGACTTTGGAGTACTTATCACATACTCCGGAAAGCTGGACTCTGGCTATTCTCGCTTGAAGAACGGTTAACCCGCACTGGGAGTGGAGAGATGGCAAGAGTAGTGTGTACCCTCGAAGTTAGCGAACTGGATGGAGGTGTACTGTGCTCTCGGGTGGCGGAACCCCGGTCTTGGCGAGAGGATCCAGGGAAAGGTAGTCATATGCGTGCTTTAAGCGGCTGTATATGTCGTGTGATAGGGAAGCCCCAGCTGGGATAAACCGGTTCGAATCGTCGTGTTCCTCGGATATGGAAACATGACCCTGTCCTCTACCGCGTAGTAATACACTTTAACTGGATACCTGTTGGATCCCTTCGTGGATGATTATTACCTTGTTATCGATCATACCTCTAGGTCGATACTTGAGTAATCTTATGGATAACATAAATGATTTCAATTCTTTTTATAAATGCTCATTTATGCAAAATTCTTGATTCTTGCAAACCACACCTTGAATCCTATGACTTGCATACTGTTTTGTCCACCAAATACTTTTCTTTGTCGGATAAGTCTTGTGGAGTACTCCCGTACTCAGGGTTTGTTAACCCCTGTTGCAGATGAGGATCACAACCCGGTGTGTGTGGCTCCTTGCTGCATGATTGTGGTCAGTATAGATGAAGGTGAAGAATAAACTGTCTTTGCTTGACTCTTGGGCAAGAGTAACTCGGTTATTTGTTCCTTCGCTATCAGCAGCTTGATGTATTTTTATCGTATGACACTAAGTTATGTTTCAAAACTTATGGTTTGTAATATGACTTTAAATTTTTCGCTACTTTGATGTAATATAAAAATTTCGTATTACTTCTGTCATGATTGTAATGAGGTGATCCTGTTCGGAAAGAGGTGGATGACCCGCTGCAAAGTGGCGACACCTGATGGGCTAATTAAGGTTTGGATCATCTGTTGGGATTAAGTGGTTAATCCTGACAAGTGGACCCTATCTTAAGAGGTTCTGTCACAGGAATCCATCGTTTTTCATAAGTTTTCTATTAGATTAAGTTTATAGGGTTAGAGTTTCTCCATGTCAAGTTTCTTGATGTTGGAGATTTATCTTCTCCTCGTGCTACTCTTCGGCGATGACGAGAGGGCACGGTGGAATCGTCTTCTCCATGATGGATCCATTGAAGATGATGGCGGCATCTACGACGTCATCAACTTCATCGGCATGACGACATGGAGACTTTTATTTCCGGACGACGACATCAAGACGGAGATGATGTCATCGATATGGAATAATTTTCTCCGGTCTCTTCTCCATTTTTCGTGGTTAGATCTGACCACGATGAAGGACTAGGGAGAATAAGTTTTAGATCGGTCTTCCTCATTCCTCGCTGGCGGAAAGAAGGAGAAGGGAGACAAGAGAAAGAAGAAGTTTCTCAACTCCGTCTAGAAGAACGTTAGTCGTCATTCGTTGGGCATCTGTTCTTAGGCTTGCCGCTATTGCTGGTGCTGACTATTTGCCTGTGCGGTCATCTATATGAAGCGTCAAAAAGGTTTGGTTTTGAGATTTGGAGTTTTTCACGGCGTGGGTATATTCTAGATGAAAATCAGTTTCTAGATATATCTAGTGTAATCCAGAGTGTTTGTAATATGGTGATGTACCCAGCTATTATATAATATAATTCTTCTTTCGCTGCAAAATAAAATACTAACTGCAGTAGGATGTCTAAGCACTTAGATCCTGTTTAGATCATTGAAATTAAATTTATTTTAATAGTTATAATTTAGACATAATTAAGCTAATATAATTTTATATGGATTATATTTGTATATATTTATATGTTGCATTTCTTCCGTAGGGAGTGAGTTAAATGAGTTAAAGAGTGTGTTATAAGTTGCAAAGTAGAAACATAACATTGATGAGTTATAGAATCAAATGTTACCTTTCTTCCTATAAATTTGAAACAGGCTTATATGTGAAATTTGAAAAGTGATAGAATATCACAATCTAAACCAAATAAAAGAATCCAAACGATTATAAGAAATAATAAAGAAAAGTTGTTTATGCTTAGTAATGTGAAAACTAATCTCCAGCGAGAGTTTTTTTTTGGCCCAATATGACTCGTTCAAATGAATGTAAATGCCCTTTTAAACTCCTCCAAACTTTACCCAAAAATTAGAAGAACATATATTTCCTCCGTTCCAAAATAAATATTCATCTCACAATTGAAGAAGTCAATAAACCTCAAGTTTAAATAAGTTATAAAATTATTATATTAGTATTATATGTAAATGTGTTTATTATGAAAATATAGGACATGATTAACCTAATGATATCTATTTAGTATCATACATATTAACAATTTTTTGTATTTATTTGGTCAAACTTAAAGCACGAGATGTGTACTTATTTTAGGGACAAAAAGAGGACTTGGCATTACCAAATGTTTAAACACACCGGCAAACTTGAATGATGAGTGACATCTTATGTTTATTATTTTTAGTTTAACACAAAAAATCTCCATTTCTCAATTATTAGATTTACTCCAATTATCATAATATATTCATGTTTTGGATGTGAGTAACAACACACGTCAATTTGTGAACACATGGTGTATAAGGGTCCATGATGTTTCAGTTTTATGATGAGTGATTGTCAACATGAAGCGTTTCAGGTTGAGTGTATTCATCTAACCATATTGCGAAAGCAAGAGTGTGCATGTCTTTTGGCTTGCATTGCGTAGGTGTCAAACTTGGAGGCAACAGTCAAAGACGAGGTGAAGGTCAAGTAGAGGTGTACCGTACCGATGGACTGAGAGCGGTGAAGGTCAGACACGAGCCTTGGACCAAAGGGCCGGAGGACTAGCCACAGATTGACACTTGGGGCATCGACAAGTGCAAGAGTACATGGAGGTGATCGCGTTGACCAAGTCGAGACGACGAGCGAGCAAGTCGAGCGGGAAGGTTCTAGAAGGCTTGACGCTCGGGCGGTCGAGGATGCGGTGACACATGCCGAGTGCGGGTGTCGGATACCCAGAAATAGGGTACCCAAATTACCAGACTCTACAAAAACAAAAACCACCATCGAGGGGCTCCTTCGCCTCGCCCGAGCCAAGGTGACGTCGCCCGTAACGTCATTAACCCTCGGGGGCTCCTTCGCCTCGCCTGTGACGTCATCAACCCTCGGGGGCTCCTCCGCCTCGCCCGAGCCAAGGTGGCGTCGCCCGTGACGTCATCAACCCTCGGGGGCTCTTCCGCCTCGCCCGAGCCAAGTTGGCGTCGCCCGTGACGTCATCTGCCCTCGGGGGCTCCTCCGCCTCGCCCGAGGCAAGGAGGCGTCGCCCGTGACGTCATCAACCCTCGGGGGCTCTTCCGCCTCGCCCGAGCCAAGGCGCCTGCGGCGCCGCTAGCCCTTAGGGGCTCTCCTGCCCCGTCCGAGCCCGGCAAACGGCATCCGTGACGACCCTCGCCCTCGGAGGTCTCATTGCCATACACAGCCTGGGGCGCCCTAGCCCACATAGTCAAAAGGTCCACAGTACGCTCCGTCCTCAGGGATGGGGTTCAAGGCATGAGCCACCATGCCGACTTCTGTTCACCCTTGGGTACAGGGTCCTGTGCTGCCTAACCGACGACTTCCGCGCGTGATATCCACGCCATGTCTCCGACGGACACCCCAATAGGGATTAGGGTGTCATCAAGTCCTGTATGACGGAACGCGGGGGTGCCTGGTCCTGTGCGACCAACCTCCGCCCATACACGGAAAGGGGAACATAGGTTTCCCGATCACAAGGCGTATGGCTACAGCTCGATAAGGACGAACAGGACTCGGACATGCGTCTACTGGCGCAATCTTCCTCAGGAAGGAAGATAGGATGAAGACAAAGGCTTCCTTCGGCACCAGCCCAAGCCGGGCCCACATCACTCCCCCTCTCTCTACTGTACTTCTCCATCTCTCCCTACGTATAAAGGGAGGGAATGGACCCCCAATCTCGCTCTCTCGACATTCCAACATTCATTCACACACCCTCAAACTCGCACACACAGCGAGCACTCACCAGAACCAAGAACCTCATACGCACGAGACCTGGGGACAGCCTCCTCTCTCTCACCAAAGCTTGTAGCTCCCCCCTACGAGCTCTCCGCGCTCAGTAATACAACCCCGCAACACACTGGATGTAGGGCGTTCGTGGCCGAACCAGTATAAACCTCCGTGTTCTCCGAGTGTAACCATTCAAACTCCGACACGCTTAGAAATTTACTCGTTGGCCGTCTAGACCCCGCCATTGTAGACACCAACAGTTGGCGCGCCAGGTAGGGGGAGTTTGCGTGTCACCCGTATTTTCGAGTTTCGGATGGCTGATCGTCACGTTCGTTTCGCTTTGGGCACCATCATTCGTTTGGGTAGCCTGGATTTCCAGTACCATGGGCAGGACGCCAACCTGGCTCTCCGTCGCCCTACGACATCTCCTGAGGTAGCCATGGACGCCATCGCCGCTTCCATGGCCCACCTTCATCTGTCTCCCTCCGGGGAACAAACCGCTCGCGGGGCGGCCGTCCCGCGGGCCAATTATCCTCAGTTCGAGCGCCAGCTCGACATGCTCATGGGACCCCAGCCGACTCGGGAATCCCTGCACAACCTCTATTTTGCGTTCGCCAACGTGACGACACAGCTCACGGGAGGGCAACCGCTCTCCCCCGGGCGCGACGAAATGCCCGTCTCGGAAGCGCGGCCTTTCGGCATGAAGAATGCCGCCACGTCATACGCGGAGACGGTGGCCGCGTGGTTCCACGTAGACCTAGCAAAAGGAAAACGTGTGGGACTCGCGTCCCACCACTCTCGTTCCACCTCCGATCTTCCCTCGAGCCCTGAGGCCACGTCTTACGCCGACTCGAGCCTTGGGAGCGAAGACCCCCTGGACTTCGACGGTCTGGAGGATCAGGAGGCGCTACACGGCTTCCTCCAGGGCAGTGATTATCTGCTCGACACCGACTCGAGCGGTCCCAGCGAAGACCACGACTGCGAGTGCTTCATGTGCGACGCATCGCCACCCGCGGTCGCGATCGACCCCACCCACGTCAACGAGGAGGACGAAGACGATGACGGCAACCACACGCCCGAGGACCAGACAGGTGTTCCGGTACCTCACCAACGACCCGATCCGCAGTCCTTGGAGGCCTGGCAGCAGCAGCTTCGCAACCTCCGCAACGTGGAGCAGGAGCTCGCGGAGCGCCGACGGAGGGTGACGTTCGAGCGTGAGAAGCCTGAGTGTGAAGTCTCCAGGGATGCCACAGAGCCCAGCGCCCGCAGGCAGGCTTGGGTGATATACCACCACATCATTAACGATGAGCATGGCACACTGCAGTTCACGCGAGCAAGCCAAAACATCACGACAACAAGGATGTTACTCCGCAACCTCCCGATCCCAGATGCTCCAGATGGCAAGCTCGCCCACGACGAACTGAGGACCCTCCTGGAGCGGGCCGCGGAACAACAGGCCGAGAGCTCTGTGTCATGAAGACGAGGACTCAGCACCGCCCCCCCGGCCGGTGTGGCTCCTAACGACCGCGAGGGGTAGGTCCACCCGGATCCCGACCCGGTCGAACACCGGCACCCGACGGTGCACGCTCGCGTAGGCGAGAAGCGCGACGTGCGGGACACGCTCAACGCGTGTAAGCACACCAAGCAGGACGGCGCAAGCCGAGGTTACCACGTCCGACGTGGCGGTCGGTATGATAGCGACGAGGACCAACCTCCCACTTCGGAGCCCCCGGGTCCTCTGGCATTCATCCGCCACATCCGGTGCACGCCGTTCCCGCACCCTTTCCGACATCCAACAAACGTCGTCCGGTACTCCGGGGAAACGAACCCTGGGCTCTGGCTCGACGACTACCGCCTTGCGTGTCAGGCCGGCGGCGCGGACGATGACGACTTCATCATCCGCAACCTGCCTCTCCACCTTTTGGACTCGACCCGCACGTGGTTCGAGCACTTGCCTCCTAACACCATTGATGGGTGGGAATCCCTGCGACAGGCTTTTGTCGGGAATTTCCAAGGCACCTACACGTGCCCAGGGAATCCCTGGGATCTCCGCAGCTGCAGGCAGAAGTCGGACGAATCCCTCCGGGAATACATCTACCGCTTCTCCCAGCAATGCACAAAGCTCCCGACCGCGGTCGACGCAGACGTGGTCGGGGCTTTCCTCGCAGGTACCACCTACAAAAAGCTGGTCCACGAGCTGGGCTGCAGCAACCCACGCACCACCGAGCGACTCCTCGACATCGCCACTAGCTATGCATCGGGAGAGGAGGCGGTCGGTGCGATTTTCCACCCAGACAAGGGAAAGGGCAAGGAAGTCGAGACCGCCGGCGAAGGCGGCTCGAGTCGCGCTCAGAATAGGAACAAAAGGAGAGGCAAGCTGCAAAGTGGCGGCGGCGACAACGTAGTCGCAGCGGCGGACCGCAAGCCTCCCCGCCCCCAGGGCCGGAAGAAGGTGGGCAAGTTTTACGACATGCTCACAAAGTCGTGCCTGTATCACAACGGACCTGTCAAACACACACTCCAACAGTGTGAAATGATGGCCAGATACTTCTAGACCGTTCCTGACAAGGACGAGCCAAAGGAGTCAGAAGGCCAGGACGGGGATGGGGGTCGCGAAGATTCTTACCCTCACATCAAAAAGTGCCTCATGATCTTCGGAGGATCGGAGGCCTATAGCTGCAAGCGCCGGCAGAAGAAGTAGCAGCGCGAGGTCTTCGCAGTCGCCCCGGCAACGCCGGCATACCTCGACTGGTCGGAACCCGACATCACGTTCGGTGGAGAAGACCATCCGAGCCACGTTCCTCACCTGGGCCGTTATCCACTCATCGTGGATCCGATCATAGGGAGCGTGCGCTTCTCCAAAGTACTGATGGACGGGGGCAGCAGCCTCAACATCATGTACTACAATACCCTCGAGGCCCTCGGCTGTCACACCCGTTTTCAATGAACAAAAACAAGTGCATAAAAGGCTCATGTGCACCCCAGGAATAGTCGCACACATGAGTTGACAAACGATAAAAGTACCATCACAGTGTTTATTACATAGCGAATAAATATTCATTATATAGAATTAAACAAATAAAACTTTAACTAAACGAAGGTAACTGCGGAAGCTCCAAAGGGACTGGTTGACTGGTTGACTCCAAGACTAGTACTCATTTCGGTAATCATCAACCCAATCTTCATCTGTGTTGTTTGAATGCAAGGGTGAGCACATACGTACTCAACAAATATAACACGGGGTTTATGAAGCTCAAAAGGATATGCAGGGTTCATAGCGGTGAGCGTTTTAATTAGATCAAATTCATATTATCATCAACAATTGCCAAGGTAATTGCATAAGCTCAAATATCCATGATCATAAAGTAAATGACAATAATATACAATGAATAAATAACACTTGCATAAGCCACATAGAAATAAGAACCCAATAATTCTGTGAGTTTTCCGGGCTGCTCGTGTCCGTGAGCACGGCTATCATGATAGTTTATTAACTCTGATCAGAGGTGTACACTTTACCCACAAGTCGTGATTGCCCAGATGCCCGGGTTAATTACTCCCAAAACACTCCCAAGGTGAGCGGGCAGGGTTCACTATGAAGCCTTTCAAGGGTTCGTCTAACAAGTTAGGGCCGCAAGGTTTCCACGGCAAGGAGATATAGAGCCAACCTGTCCACAGTCACACTCCTTCGCGGCTGGCCCGTAGATTAGGAACCACACTATACCTGTCTCGGCACACCCCTTTCGCGCCACAAAGGTAACCACTGAACGAGCTAGAAAAGGTCCCCATACTGAGCTAAAGCCAGAGCCATATAGCCCTCGTGGTTGTACTGTATATCCCAGATTTTGCCGACAGATAAGCTCCTATAATCCAATGTTGCTAAAAAGCGAGTTTTACCATTATTGCATATAGTCATTAGCAAATTAAGATCATGAACATCCGGTATGAGCGCTAGCAATACTAATCATATGTAGTGGATCAAAACATAGGTGTCAAGGTATTCAGGATAACAAACACTAGGATCAAACTAAGGTAAACAAGGAATTTCATGCATATGAGTTATATTATTGGTGAATAGGACAACAAGGATAATCCCATGTTATACTTGCCTTCTTCGAAGAACTCTTGCTGGTCTTGCTGATCTTGATCAAGAAAGAACTCCGGCTCTTCAACGGGAAGCTCAACGTCTATACCGATCAACAAGCAACACCATTCAACCAACGACAATCATATACGAAGCAAACAAAGCTATGGTTAGAACAGTACTCCCACAGTAATAAAATAAGAGGAAAAGTTTACAAAACTAATCTACGTAACACTACGGTCACATAGGCGCTTGAATCACGAAAAACGGAGCTATAACGGAAAAGTTAGGAATTAAATAGGATTTTGAATAGAGCGAGATTAAAACATTACGGAAATAATTTTCTTTGATTTTTAAAAGTGATTAACATAGATGAAAACTGTACTATTGGATAGAGCAAGAAAATACGGATCTAACGCAACTTGAACGGAGCGATTTGGATTAAAAATGAGGGAGTTATAGGATTTTGAATTTGTGTGGCAAAACTGAAATTAAGATTTTCATTTTATTTTCGAATTAAAAGAAATCAGACGAAGTTTATGCTTTCCAAAGGCAAAAGCGTATTCCCAGACTGCGCCATGGACTGCGGGTTGGCACTTAAAGAATTCAGGGGCTCTTTAGCAAAATCCCAGGGCAAAAGGGTATCGGAGATCCTCAGCCGTTGATCTCAGATTGAAGGGCCGGGATTAGAAGGGAGAGACCGAAGAGGTATCTGATGATCTGGACCGTCGGATTTAAAGAGGACGGCCACGATTAGAATCTGGGGAAGGGAGAGAGGCTCGGTCGGCGCTCTCAGGGGAGCAGAGAGACGGCGCGGCGGCTCGCCATGGACGCCGGCGCGGAGGTCGGCGGCGCAAGCCGTTAGGGCTCTGCAGGGCACTATTCGATGAACCGAGTGGTCCGGGTGATTGAGGGGGACGGCGCGAACTCACCGAGGGGATTCACGCGGACAGAGTGGGCTCAGAGGCGGCTACCGACGTGATGGGGCGGCGAGGGCTTCCCTGCGAACAAAGGGGAGGCAAGGTGATCACGCAGAGGCCAAATTAGGTGCGGGGTAGTGATCAAGGGGTCCCAAACCTTGTTCTGGAGGGAGGAATTGACCCGCAAGGACGACAGTGGCGTTTGGCGACGCGTCGAGGTGGTCACGGCTCCCTGCGCGCGGTGACACGGCGGTGAGGACCAAGACACGCGAAATTGAGCGCGGGAAAAAACTTCACGGGGCTCCAAACCTCGTTCCGATGGAAAGAGAAGCGCCAACGGCCACCCGTGAGCTTGCGGGGGCGATAATGGCGGCGGCGGCGGAACTCGAGCTCTGGAACGCGCTGCGGCTGATAGGGCATGAAGCAACCGGTAGATGGGGAATAGGGAGGCGGCCGAGGTTTTGTAGATGGCCACCGCGTCCAAAAAAATCCAAGAAGGAAAAGAAATCCCGCGATGTTCGGGATTGGATTCGGTTCGGGAGTGGTGGTGTTCGACTCGGGCTCGGCAAGAACTGGGGAGTGGAGGTGATGACGGGTGGGCCCGGGCGATCGGTGACACAGAAAGAGAAAGGGGAAAGGGAAGTGCGGGCTGACGTGCGGGGTCCTCCTGTCGGCGGCTTAGAGCAAAGGGGAGAGGAGAGGATGACACGCGGGGCCATCTCGTCTGTGTCACAAGGCAGGGGAAAGGAGTGCTGGCTCCGACTTGGGCCTTTGGCCGTCGGCCCAGGAGAGGGAAAAGGGAAAGGGTGCCACTGCGGGCTGGGCTGCGAGCAAAGGAGAGGAAGGGAGTGGCCTTGGGCCAGATGAGCAGCAGCAGGGAGAGAGAGAAAGGAAATAGATTTTCAATTTTCCAAATTTGATTTTTCAAACGAATTACCAAAGCATTTTCAAATGTAGTTTTCAAACTCAGTTTTGGGGACTTTTCAAAACCACTCAAACAAAAATATAATGCACTAGCATGCAAAGCATAACATGTTACTATATGGCCTATTTGAATATACCAAAACATTTATAGTTTAATTATATTATATGCATAACAAAGGACATAAATAAATCATTTTAATGCATTTCAAAAATATGCAAATTTTGGGTGTTACATCGGCCTACGTAGCGAAAAGCTCCGACCCTCGGGGGTCCCTTTCAGGGGATCATTCTCAGAAGGCAAACGATACCTCTGGGGCAGACCGACCTGCCCGTCACGTTCGGGGAGCCGGACAACTTCCGAACCGAGTACCTTATCTTCGAGGTCGTGGCATATCGTGGGACCTACCACGCCGTTTTGGGAAGGCCGTGCTACGCGAAGTTCATGGCCGTCCCAAACTACACTTACCTGAAGCTCAAGATGTCGGGGTCGTTCGGCATCATTACAGTCTCCTCCGACGTCAAGTTGGCATACCAGTGCGAGGTGGACTGCTGCGAAAACGCCATGGCCAAGGTACGCAGCGAGGAGCTGGTGGCGGCGATCGAAGCCACTGACAAGATGGACGTCGACCCCCTAGAGTGCGAAGAGCTCGGACGCCCACAACACCAACAGCTATGTCGCCTTCTTCACTATTATCTAGTATATATTTCATCATGTACATATGCATGTAACCTCTCTTAAGAGCAAAAAGTTCGAGGAATAAAAACGCGGGAACCCTCGGACCGACCGCTTAGCAAGGTGCACTCTCGGCGTGCGCCAGAACACACCTCGCTCGGGGGCTGGGAAGGGGGTTACCCCCTGTCTTTCACTCCAAAAACTTTTTCGTTCAAAAAATCATTTTGCTGATCTGCTAAGCGAAAGTCGGATTTCCCGCACCAAAAGAAGAAATCTCAACGGACCATGCCAAAGGGCCGCGAGGTACTCCAGCTCTCCGGAGCCAAGTGCCTCCACCCAACTGCCTGTCCGAATAGATTAAAACTCTTCCACGGAAAATCGGGCAAGTAGTCCAAGCAAAAAAGAAAATACAAAAATCAGCAAGCAAACAAACATAGAAAAAGCTCATTAAGGAGCTATCAAAGTTGTCTTAAGCCCCCCCGGGGGCACATCACAAGATAATTTAAATTTTTTTGTTACAAGGGCCCTCGGCCTTGATCTCTGACCACACAGGGTCATTCTTCCGGCGGTGGGAACACCTCGTCGTCAAGCTTGGCGGCCAGGACCGCCGTTGTCTCCTCCGCGTCGGCCTCAATCCGATCGAGCTGGTCCTCCGGGGCGTCCGGGGGGTATCCCTTGCTGACAAGCGCGGGAGTCACCGCGTCATAGAGGCAGGCGGCGATCGACATCGTGCGGTTGTCCCCGGATCCGCGCTTGTCCCCGCTCCCACAGCAAGCCAACGTGAGTTCTGGCCGCTGCCGGACCACCCTCGACAGCTTGCACGCCGAAGAGGTCGCACACCTCATGCACTGCCTCACGCAGCGCTTGCGCCTCCTGTGCACCGACCTGTAACCCTAGGGTGACATGGAAGAGGAATTCAACCTCTAGAAGCAGCTTCTACACAATGCCAGGGAAAACGGGCAGACGAAGGAAACGTACCTGAGTTCTCCTCCTCCAAGCCGTTCATCGCTGCACGAAGCTGCGAGATGATCGTCGTCAATTCACCCACCCGGGCGGAGAACTCCAGGATCCTTCGGTCGACGTCGACATTGCACTCGCGCGCCCTAACAGAGAAGTCTTCAAGGCGGGCCACAACGGCGTCACGCTCTATGACGTTGACCTCGCGCTGACGTCGCATGGTGTTATGCTCCTCCTCCATCGAGTCCAACGCCGAGGCAGCTTGACGTCGTCCCTCGGCTTCAGCATCACGCTCGGCCGTCAGACGTCCTATCTCAACCTGACACGCTGAGCGTTCATCCACCAACATCTGACGGATTGCCTCCGCGTCAGCGGGGGCCGCGCTCCGCTCTTGCTCAGCCCGCGCGACGTCGCTGGCAGCCCGCTGCGTTAACACCTGGGCATCCATCGCGTTCGACTCCGAGGCAACCAACTGCTCCTCCAACTCTGTTACGCCATGGCGAGCTGCAACGAGGTCCTCCGCCACGGCGGCTGCCCCCACGGGCACCCACGTCCCAGGAGTCCACCGGCTGGCCTCCCGATGGAGGAATTCCGACTTCTCGACGCTGGTCGCCATCAGGATCTGCACAGAGAAGGGCATCAGGAGTCCGACGGGAAGGAACAAACAATGTCTATGAACAAAATGATTTCTCACATTGCTATGATGCGAGAAGTCCTCGGAGAACGACGCGACGACCCTCTGGATCTGCTCCGCGTACCTCGCGACCTGGAGGCCAAGCTCCTCACGGGCACCCGCCACCCGATTCCAGTGATGGAGCTCGCGCCGGTCATCCAGCGTGAACACAGGGGACCCCAGGTTCCCCTGATCGGCCCAGATGAGCCGGTCGCCGTCCCCAAATGCACGACGGTTAGGACGGAGGCGACACAGGGCCCCAGGGCCGTCTTCCCTCATAGCCTCGGCCGTCTCGCCTGGCGAAGTCGCGCTAGACTAGGAGAAGACGGCCTTCGACGCTCGGGCCGCCGCCACCTCCCCCTCGGTAAGGGACGGGGGACCCACGGTGTCCCGGGCCGGCATGTTGGGAGGAAGGGGGCTGCTCAGAGGTTCCTCCTCACTCGCACTAGCCACCCTGCCCTCGGGCGGGGGCAGTGACGACGCCAACAACCACGTCGCCCAGGTCGGCCGCCTCTACGTCTTCCGGCGCCTCAAACGACGGGATCTCCTCGGCATCCACGACCATGGAGTTACAAAGGCCACCCTCCTCCCTGGGGTCGTCGACGACCGCCACGATTGGGGAGTAGGCGGCGTAGTAGCCTCAGGGCCGGCGTTCGTGGGGGCCGGTGATGGCGGAGCTGGCCGGGGCCAGCCCAGTCCCAACCTCGGTGGCGTTCGCCAAATCTGCAACCGGGGAGGCACCGGACTGGCCTCCCTCGACGGACGACGCTCCCCGATGCAGTCTTTTGCACCCCGCGTACGCAGAGCCGTTGACGGTCCTAAAACATTTGACACAATCATCACAGATCACGAGGAGCGTTTTCCCCACTGACAAGGCAGAGGAAGGCGTCGGGGTTAGCAAACTCACCCAATGGAGAAGAGGCGTTCCCGTTTCGGCCCCACCCCGCTGCGGACGGCGGCACCCGAACTCCCGCTCGGTCCGACCCCATCAGATGAGGCGGAACAAGGGTTCACCGGGGCATCCATGGCGACAGCGCCCCCGGAACCCCCTTGGGCCAGGTGCACGCCAAGCGTCCTGACCGGAATCGCCTCCGCCGCCGGCGCGACCCCCGCGGGGTAGCGCAACGTTCCGACCACCAGGGAACCTGGCGCTACCACAGGTTGAGGATTCCTATCCTCGTCGTCACCATCGTCATCTCCGCCGTCCCCACTGGGACCACCACTGCTTTCGTCCGATTCGGTGGGGGACTGCTCTTCTGTTACGCCAACATGGTGTTGTCTCGCCCGCCGCTGTGCCAGCTCCGTGCGCCTCAGCGCCTTTTCGGCCTTCCTTCTCTTCCTCTCGGAGGCATCAGCTTGCTGCCGCGTGTTCCGCTCCCTGTTCGCCGACCGCTGTGCTGGCAGAAAGGGAAGGGGGCGGCCACGTGACGCGCTGATGAGCGGGGCCCCTGCGGGGAGAAGACCGAGGATCCCTGGGACGTCACTGGCAAAGAGAAGGCAACGCAAAAGAGAAAACAGACAACAAATCCTCAACACTCACCAGATCGACGGTCGTAGGATCTGGGCGCATCTGAGGGCAGCGCCTGATGTCGTCGGGGGTAAACTTGTTCCCAAGCAGTCTTCCCATGATTGAGACCACGCGGTCGAAGCTCCACTCTTCGGCCGCCATGATAGTCCCCCCGCGCGGTGCTCCGGGCACCATGTCGTTCAGCGGGAGCGCCCGCACCATGAGCAGAAGGACCCGACGCCGGAGGAACTGCGCGACGACCCCCGCCTAGTTCAGCCCGTGGTCCCGGAGCCCAACCAGGCTTCGAAGGTAGGGTTTTATCCTAGCAAGCTCGCGCGGTGTTGGACCATGATGCCAACGGGGGAGCTCCTCCCCAAAGCGCCGACTCGTAAAAACCAGGAGCGGCGCCTCGGGATGGTTCCGGATGTAGAACCACTGTGAGTGCCACCCCTGGTTGGATGAGGTCGTTCGCGCCGACATATAGGACGACCAGTTGGAGGAGCGGAGGCTGAGCGCGCACCCCCCACAGGACGCCACCGACCTTGTGCCGCCGGTGTTAACGAGAAACACCGTCGCCTTGAAGAAGTGCTTCCACAACACGAAATCCAGCTCCACCCCCAGCATTCCCTTCGACATGGCCGCGAAGGCCGCGAGGTGGAGGACGGAGTTGGGATTGAGGTTTTGAAGCTTGATCCCGTAATGGTTGAGAACCCCCCGTAGAAAGTGAGACAGTGGGGTCCCGAACCCCCGCTCATGAAACAGGAGGAAGGAGACCACGTACCCCTCGGGAGGCGCCGGGGCGTCGGCACCGGTGGGGACGATCCACTCGACGACATCGCCGATGGAGTGCTCGGAACGCAGTAGCCCCTCCCGCACCAGCTCAAGAGCCCGCTCCCGGACGAGCGAGCACTGCTCCCAGCTTCTCGAAGGATGATCTTCAACCATAGGGGGGATCGCTTGGGGAAAGGACTCGCGTCGCGGCGGAAGGCGTAGTTAGGGCAGGAGCATGATGACGCAAACCCTAGGCACAAGCGAGATGGCTCGAGAAGGAGCAGGAGACGAAGACGACAAGCAGTACGAACGCAGAGGGAGGGGGATGACGCGACACCAAGATACTTGTAGGAACCCGGAAGACGAGTCGTCACTTCGTCAATCCTCCGCGCCATGTCTTGGTCCCACCACTCGAGCCGCATTAAAGGCGGTTGCTTGGTCGTGACGCTTCCACTATTCGCAGGAATATCGGGAACCGCACGCGCCGTGGCAGGTAACTGACACCACTCGCCTTTTCCCCCCGTTCTGATTCGTATCCTGCATTCATCATTGCAGGATCCACCCCGGACCCATCGCGCCGCGTACACAGACTTCACCCACGCGTCCTCGACCAAGGCACGAGCCTTCCGAGTGCGAGAGTGTCTCGGGAGAGCCCCCGACTCGGCCGACTCACGCGGAGGTCGGAGGGACGCGCACGTAGCGCAACGAATAGTGACGGCCCATGGTCCCAGGTAAGCCAAAAGGGATAAGGGATATAGACGCCCCAACGGCCCACTACGGTCCAGAGATACGAAGGCCGACCCAGCGGGGTTCGAAACGACTGCCTCAGGACAACAGAGCGAGGGGCGAATAGGGAATGGACACGCTAGCGGTCATTAGCCAAGCAATCGGATGCCAAGGTCATTCCTAGATTTAGTATTTGAGTCCGTCTTACGGATGATTGGTTCATGGTATTCCTACCGAAGGAAGGCAATAGGCCCCCGGGACCCACCGAACAGACCCAACTACTATATGAAACCGATTTGGGGTGAGCCACGACATGGGCCACCAGCCGGAACCCCATCGAGCGGGAACCGAGCACCCCACTCAGATTTGCCCGATAGAAACTCGACGAGCAGCCATGGTTCGTCCGCTTCGAGGATAGCATGGTTCGGCTCATATTCCTCCTTCTCACGGAGAGATGCGTGGGGAATCAACCCAAAAAGACGACACAGAACCGAGACGATTTTCTTTACATTGAGTAAAGACTTAGTGACTGGCGTCGCACCACGGGGCAAGCCTCACACGTCGGAGGTCCGTACAGGTAAACCCAAACAGCCTCTCCTTCTTTTCGATAAATCTAAGAAACTGACCCTTGCAGGGATTACATGCTCTCCGAGAGCCATAAGGGACGGGCCCTATTGTCAGACACCAAAAACACAAAAATGTGGACTGAAGGGAACTCCCAGGCCAAGAGGCCAAAAGCTAAGGGCGCCCACGTGGCGCCCCCGTTGGTTATCACACCGCCGACGTACGCAGCCGTATATCAAGGTCAGGTGACTGTTGACAATAAATATGAGCCATTTTGTCACCATCAAAATACCGTCAACATCCTCATATTCAAAGGAAAACAAGATTAACATGAACATATTATACCCAATAACTAGTTCCACATGTCCATGGAGTATCTCTTGTAGGACTACAGGAAATGGAGAGAAATGAGCTAGTGGGACCCACCATAGGGGGGTCGGCCGACCACCCTATGGGGCCCACCAGCCATCCCAACCATCCACATGGTAGGAGGGCCCACTTGTCATAGTAAGGGGGTCATTACACCCCTTGTGTAGGTCGACCGACCTATAAATGGCACCCACCAAGATCTCTAGCCACTCCATGACATGTGGGCCATGATTCTAGAAGGTTGGTAGTGGTCCACATGTCATAGGGGGGGTCGGCCGACCCACCCAAGGTGACTTGGCGGCCACTCCTCTCTCCCACGCTGGTCATGATCCAGGAGAAGCACTCCCAAGTGATCCTCCACCCTCGGATAACCTTGCGCTTTCTCTAAACGGCTCATATTCACTTCACATGGATCCATGGGCCCACAAGAGTACAAACCAACGTCCAGAAGAAGTCCAACTCGTGCATACCCACTCCAAGAAAGGTGGGCCATCTTCTAGAAGGACTGGGGCGGTCCCACCACCCATAGGGGGTCGGCCGAACCCCCCCTAAGGCCTAGGGGGCGCCCACCTCCTTTGCATGCCGCCATGCAAAGAAGCACATGCACAATTATTCTCCACCCTTGATCTAAAGGCGGTTGGGATCCAAGGGCTCTCATCACCCATCACGTGGATCGATGACGTGGCGGTGGAGTAGCCCCTACTCCACCCTCCACTATAAATACCCCCGCACTCCCTCTCATTCAATACACACCAAGGAGGAGCTACTCTCTCTACAAGGCGAAGTCCTGTTCTACTAGTAGCATAGAAAATAGGGAGAGAGTGAGGAGGGTCTGGAGGAGAGCCGGGCCTGTCTGGCGTCTTCTCCGAGCTGTACCTTAGCGGATGCGGTCTTATCTTTTGTAAGTCAGCATTTGAGATTCTTTTATGGTAATTGATCTTTAGTTCTGGTAAAGTATTTACTTTAGTTGTTCATTGGTTCGCCGCCCTTAAACCGGTGCTCTAATCAATTTCACCGGGGTCCGAATTAGAGTAGTAAGATATAGTGTAGACGTGGTGTCTAGGCTATACGCTTACCTGTGTCTGTGGCTTGTCCAACGGTTTGTTGTGTGTACCTAGTAGGGGTGACAGTCCTATCTAGGCTTTGATCCCACCACGTTCGGCCAAGTTCTTAAAACGTAGGCCTTCTTGTGCTAGGCGGTTTAGCACCCTTCTCATCCCTTTCTGTTGCTAAGCGGCCTAGTGGCTCGAAGTGAACAACCTTTGTATCTTACCTTACCTTGCTAGTTTCATAACCATAGAAGATCCTCTCTACCCAACATATCATAAACCCCTTGTGTCATCATAGGACGAACTTAGTTCTTTGTTAAGTTCACTTCACGTTACCTGTGGATTCGATACCCCTGGAATACTCTTGGGTGAAAGCTACCTTGATAGCCGTGTGCTTGCGGTTTATCCTTTGTGCCACAATTTGTGTCAAGAAGCTTTCTGGTGCCGTTGCCAGGGAACGGTAGCTGTTCTTAACATAGAATCGAGTCGCCCGTTTATCTTTTAATTTTATCATTCACATCATGGATCAAACACCCCTCTTTCAATATGGTGCTCCAAAGGGTGCTAGTTTGGAGCCACCAAAATCATCCAAAGCTATTTTAGTTGTTCGCTATGAGCTTCGCCCTGCTTTCATAGCGAAGGTTCAGGCACAACCTTTTTCTGGGGAGGAAGATGAAAACACCTACACCCATTTACGTGAGTTTGAGAAATTGTGCTCATGTCTTCATATTCAAGGCATGACACGAGATACTCTGAAATGGAAGCTATTTCCATTCTCTTTGATGGGAGTAGCTAAACATTGGTATTCTCGACATGTAGGGAGTGTACAAGGAGACTGGGAGACCCTTCTAGCCAAATTCTGCTTAGCTTTCTTCCCTGTCTCTAGAGTCGCTCATCTTCGAACGGAGGTCCTAGCTTTTAAGCAAAAAGATAAGGAGCCTCTAGGTGCATCATGGGTCCATTTTACAGATCTTATCTCTTCAGGCCCCGATCTTGCTATACCCGAACCTGTGCTCTTACAACATTTTTATCTCGGTCTTAGCAAGGATTCTACACAATTCCTTGATATAGCCTCTAGAGGAGCTTTCTTTCATTTATCCGCTAGTGAAACAAGGTCTATTCTTGACAAAATCCTTGAAAACACCCCATACACTGGCATTCATGACGAACTCCCTGAGGAAGAAGAGGAAGCACCCCCCCAAACAAGAAGAAGAAGTCTTGATAGCTGAATCACTACCAATTCAATCCCAAAATTTAGCTATCAATCCTGAGCCACAAATACCCCAAAGTCCAATTCCTCCAAAGGATGAAGAAATTCAACCTTTGGATTTCCCTTTTGAAATCGAGGATGATCTTTTCTCTGATTCCAATTTTGGAAACACCTCGAATTTCCCCGTTCAAAAGAAATCTTCTGGATCTTCTCCTCTAAACCTTCATTCTCCAAATCATCTAAAGGAAACGATCCAACAGCTCACATCTATCATGAGCAATGAATGGCTTAAGGAGGCTAAAACTTCATCCGAAGTAATTCAGATTATTTCTCCCTCCACAACCATTCGTTGTTTCATGAAAAGTGTTGCTTTAGATTCTCTTTACAATCCCACCATCGGAGTGAGTATTATGTCTGATTCTCTAGCATATACTTTCTTCACAGGCAATGAACCTTTGACTCCAAGTGACAAACTCCTCAAGACTCCGTCTGGAGAAGTCATCAAGAGTAATGGGATTGCACGCATGGTCCCAATCACAATCAACGAAATCGAGATTCTCTTGAACTTCTATATCTTTGAGATCTCGGATTTCGATCTTTTGATAGGGCACCCCTTTGAAAAACCTTTACAAGAAAGTAAACATTCGAGGAGCCTTGACGTCAACCTCGGGAAAGGAGTGAACCTTTCGGTTTCCTTAACTCGATCTACCAATTCAAAAGTAGAATCGAATCTCGAGTGTCAGCCGATGGAGGAGGTAATGGTAGCCTTCCTTCAAGACTCTTCCGAACCAGATCTTGAAGATGATGCTCAACATTTCATCCAAGAAGAAGAAAACTTGGATGAACCTATAGATTTGAAGGAATCTGAACCACCACCTAAACCTCCCATCGAGCTCAAACACCTTCCTTCTGGCCTCAAGTATGCTTTCCTAAATGTTGATAGAGAATCTCCCGTAATCATAAGTGACAAACTTTCTTCGGTGGAGACTTCTAACTCCTCACCATTCTGGAGAAACATCAATCCGTCTTAGGCTACTCTCTTCAAGATCTCATAGGGATTAGCCCTGCTCTTTGCACACATCGCATCCCTACCGATCATGAATCCATACCTTCTAGGGAGACTCAAAGGAGGCTTAACAATGCGATGAGAGAGGTTGTGAAGAAAGAGGTCTTGAAACTCTTACATGCGGGCATAATCTACCCTGTTCCTCATAGTGAATGGGTTAGCCTCGTGCAAGTAGTGCCTAAGAAAGGAGGAATGACGGTTGTGAAAAATGAGAAAAATGAGTTGATCCCTCAATGAATCATCACGGGTTGGAGGATGTGCATGTTGGGAATATGCCCTAGAGCTAATCATGTAGATGATTATATTCCGATTGTATCCATGATTAATAAAGTGTTCTTTGAATATCCATTATAGACAACTAGTATTGATTGACAATTATGTGAATTGTTTGTGGAACTCAATTACCTGAATGGTTATTCTAATAGTAGTCCCTGGTCGGCATTCTTGTAAGAGCACACTTGAATATTAGACCAGCACATGTATTAGTTGATGGCTATGTTTCACAAGTCATAGACATAGAGATGTCAAACTAATAATGTGGGCACATGTGAGACATGTAGGCTGGACTGACCCAACAAGAGAAAGTCTCTATTCATGTCATGTACGTTATGTCCTTAGACCTGAGATTGTGGTATGTACTCAAGATGTGAAACGATCTACTTAGAGACTATCAAACGCTACTCCGTTATTGGGTAGTTATAAAGGTGGTCCTTGGGTGGTGGAGAAACATGCTATGAGACATAGACAATCAAGATGGAATTTGCCCCTCTCTTCGTGAGAGAGATATCACTGGATCACTCATGTGATTGGATCAACAAATGCATGGCCGTGCTTGGGTTAAGTGTTAACCCACGAGTTGAACCATATATCGAGTGGCAAAGGGAATAACTTGTACATAGTCATAGTGGTTCGTCTGATATGATCATAGCGTATGCATAGGAGTTGACACGCCTTGCTAGAGGCCGCTATCAACTATTGGTCGAGTAAGAGTACTTGGGCCATGTCTATGTATGCGTGAGCCCATAGGGTCGCACGCTTAAGGGGCTGGAAGCCTAATTCGGGTTGGACCCGAATTAGACTAGGTTTAGGGTTTCTAATGGGCCTCCACCGTGGGAGCTCGTTAGGACGCCTATATAAGCAAGGGGTGGGCGCGGGGCGAATTGATCCACGCCTTTTTGGCAGCCGCCGTCGCCTCCCCACGCTCGCGCCTTTTGCTCCTCGCGGACCTAGCAGTCCAGAGGCGCAACGCTTCCTCCCTGCACGTGTGGGATTCCTCGGAGGTGCTGCATCTAGAGCACAAGGACGAACCGCGCGAAGGGGACGTTGAGACGGACGACCACGCAACTGCACTGCCTACTGCGACGCGCACGACTACATCAAGTCGTCTTCCGCTGCACCTGCACGTCTAGTGGTAATCCCGTAACCTGTAACTAGCAGTAGATCCTGGTTTATGAGGTCGAAAAGTTTTGTTTTCCGGCTAGCGTAGCAACCTCGTATTCCTTCAGTGGTATCGGAGCAGTTACTGCCTCGTTATAGGTTCAGATCTTGGCATATGGTGATATGCGGGTTTTATGATGAATCTCAGACTTTGGTTCATGTCTTGCTGCGATGGTATTGTATCAGCCTACTCGTATCGGTCGGAATTCCGCCATCCGAGTTAACAGATGCAAGTAAATCCAGTCAGGGCGAGTTGGAGATCAATTAGATTGATCGAATTGAAACCTAGGTCAGAAGCCGGGCGCATGTGATGCGCGTCGGGAATAGATGCGATCTATGTAGATGCGATCTATGTAATCCCAGTAAATTTTTGGGCTGATGAGATTAGTCCGATGAGATTTTCATAGTGATTCCATAGATGCGATCTATGTAATCCCGCTTGGTATCTGTCGTTGCTATCTGCTATAGCACCTAGAATCGTTCTACGCCTAACTTGTTTTTGCAGGAGTTGATGTGATTGGTATGGCTTATGAGATTAATGTAATTTTCATGCCCTGCGTGACATGTAAGCAACACGGCTTGAGCCATATGTGTTGCCCTTTTGATGTATTGGCCTGCGTGCCATCTTGTGATCTTGCGACTATGTAATTAGTATAGCCTGCGGTAAGATAGTTCTTGGAGGACTTATCACAAGAAGGATGTCACACGTGGATCATGGAGATGGAGATCACCATGATGGGCAAGATCATGGAGATGGAGATCACCATGATGGGCAAGATGATGGAGATGGAGATCACCATTATTTAAAGGGCCATACCAAGTCACTATGTGTGAATGTGATTCTCATTTTATTCTACTTTTGTTGTTCGCTATTATGTTTTGTCTACATGAATATGATAGTAAAGTAGAATGATCCCTCAGCAATGTTTAAGTTGTATGCTTCCCCAAACCTTGCACTGTCACATGTCTTGTACGATTGGTGGTGGGTCTATGAAATTAGGGTGCCACTGATTTTCCTTGACTAGACAGGTTCGTGTCGGACACTTACTAGCAGAAGGTTTGGTTACTTGAACAAGGTTATCCTAATGGTTATGGACCTTGAAGCATGGGGAGGTTGAGCGTAGCATAGAGATGCTGCCCAACAACAAGAATCATATGTGATATGATTAGCAAAGTGTTGCTTACCGATCTACCATGTCTTCTAGCGGTGATGCTAAAGCTCACTAGTTGACTTGTTAGTTGTGGGTCTTGAATCACTAAGTATCAATTGAGGGATATTGATTTTAGTGGGAGTATGTTTTATTTTGATATAACTTACTCCTTCATGGATACATTGTCTTAGTATTTTGCATTACTTTTGTTGTAGATGGCTCCCAGTAATCAACCATTTACTTTGCGATCAATTCTTGAGAAAGATAAGTTGAATGGAACAAATTATGCGGATTGGATCCACAACCTGAGAATTGTTCTCAGGGCTGAGAAAAAGGAAGATATTCTAGACACCCCATTACCAGATGAACCTGATGATAATGCACCTACTGCAGAGAAAACCGCTTACAAGAAAGCATGTGATGCTGATCTTGAAGTGGGTTGCCTCATGCTTGCTTGTATGGAACCTGATCTACAGATGCAGTTCGACAATAATCATTCAGCGAACGATATGATCGTGGCGCTTGAAGATATGTTCCAAACTCAAGCGCGGACTGAAAGGTTCAATGTCTCTAAGGCGCTTGCAGAAACCAAGCTGGCTGAGGGCGCACCTGTAGGGCCACATGTAATCAAGATGGTTGGTTACACTCAGAGGTTGGAGAAGCTAGGCTTCGCAATTGGCCAAGAGTTGGCAACTGATTTCATTCTTGCATCTCTTCCGCCCAGTTATGGAAACTTCATCTCGAACTACCATATGCATGGGGCGGAGAAGGGCTTGAATGAATTGTGTGGCATGCTTAAAACAGCAGAAGCTGATATCAAGAAGGCAGCAGGCACTAGCCATGTAATGGTGGTCCAAAACAAGCCTAACTTTAAAAGGAAGGCTGGGTGGAAGAAGAAGGCGAAGGCTAAAGATGAGATCTCTAAGCCAAACCCTCCTCCTGCCAATGGACCAGCTGCTGAAGCAATATGCTTTCATTGTAAGGGGAAAGGTCACTGGAAGAGAAACTGCAAGCTGTACTTGGAGTCCTTAAAGAAGGATGGCGGTAGTAAAGGTACTCCCGCTGCTTGTACACTTGTCGTTTATGTTACAGATATTTTTCTCGCTGATTCTTACATTAACTCCTGGGTATTTGATACCGGATCGGTTGCTCATATTTGCAATACGATGCAGGGAATGGTAAGAAGTAGAAGCACGAGAAGAGGCGAAGTTGATTTCCACGTGGGCAACAATGCAAGAGTTGCTGCGTTGAGCGTTGGGACGATGCAACTTCACCTCCCGTCAGGATTTATCATGGAATTGAATAATTGTTATTTCGTTCCTAGTTTAAGTCGAAACATTGTGTCACCTTCATGTTTGATGAAGGATGGTTATTCATTTGCGAGTAAAGACAATGGTTGTGTGATCTCAAAGAATGACATGTTTGTGGCTTTTGCATCCATTGTGAATGGATTGTTTATTTTAAATCTTGATGATACACCTATCTGTAATGTTAATGCTAAAAGGCCTCGGCTTAATGAGTTAAGTTCTACATATTTGTGGCATTGTCGTTTGGGTCATATAAGTGAGAATCACATGAAGAGGCTCCATGATGATGGTCTTCTAGCTTCGTTTGATTTTGAATCATACGAGACATGTGAGGCTTGCCTACTAGGCAAGATGACCAAGGCGCCATTCAAAGGATTTCCTGAGAGGGCGTCTGACTTGTTGGAACTCGTACATACTGATGTATGTGGACCAATGAGCACGACAGCTAGAGGTGGATTTCAATACTTCATAACTTTTACTGATGACTTTAGTAGATATGGATATGTCTACCCAATGAAGCATAAGTCTGAAAGATTTGAAAAGTTCAAAGAATTTCAGAATGAAGTAGAGAATCAACGTGGCAAGAAAATTAAAGCCTTGCGATCTGATCGAGGAGGCGAATATTTGAGCCATGAGTTTAGCAATCATCTAAAGAGTTGCGGAATTGTTCCACAGCTTACGCCACCTGGAACGCCTCAGAGAAACGGCATGTCCGAGCGACGTAATCGGACTTTGTTGGACATGGTTCGGTCTATGATGAGCCAGTCAGACCTACCACTCTCATTTTGGGAATACGCTCTAGAAACAGCCGCTTTCACATTGAATAGGGTACCGTCTAAGTCCGTAGTCAAGACACCATATGAGATATGGACTGGTAAGAGTCCCAGTTTGTCTTTTCTAAAGATTTGGGGTTGTGAAGTTTATGTCAAGCGACTTATGTCAGATAAACTTACACCCAAATCGGACAAATGCTTTTTCGTGGGATATCCAAAGGAAACTTTAGGGTATTACTTCTACAACCGATCAGAGGGCAAAGTGTTTGTTGCTCGGAATGGTGTTTTCTTAGAGAAAGAGTTTCTCAACAGAGAGAAAAGTGTAGAGAAGGTGTATCTTGAAGAAGTTCAAGATGAGCCAGTAGGAGATAACTCTACGAGTGATGCTAATGTAGCAGAACAAGTTGAGATACCTGTGGCAAGAGAAACACCACCACAACCACGAAGGTCAGCAAGAATCCGTGAGGCACGTGGGGAAGTGTTGTTGTTAGACGATGACGAACCTGCAACGTACGCGGAAGCAATGATGGAACCAGATTCCGAGAAATGGCAAAGTGCCATGAGATCCGAGATAGATTCCATGGGAGACAATCAAGTTTGGAACTTGGTTGACCCGCCTGATGGGGTTAAACCTATTGAGTGCAAATGGGTCTATAAAAAGAAAAAGGATATGGATGGAAACGTTCACGTCTATAAAGCTCGACTTGTTGCAAAGGGTTTTCGGCAAGTTCAAGGAGTTGACTACGACGAGACATTCTCGCCGGTAGCGATGCTTAAATCTATCCGGATCATTCTAGCAATTGCTGCTTATTTCGATTATGAGATTTGGCAGATGGATGTTAAAACAGCCTTTCTAAATGGAAATTTGGAAGAGGACGTGTATATGATATAGCCCGAAGGTTTTGTTGATCCTAAAAATGCTGGAAAAATATGCAAGCTACAGAAATCCATTTATGGATTAAAGCAAGCATCTCGGAGTTGGAATATTCGTTTTGATGAAGTGATCAAAGGGTTTGGCTTTCGTCAGAATGAAGAAGAACCTTGTGTTTACAAGAAGGAAAGTGGGAGCGCTGTTGTGTTTCTAATCTTGTATGTGGATGACATACTATTGATTGGGAATGACATTCCTATGTTGCAATCTGTAAAGACTTCACTGAATAATAGTTTTTCTATGAAGGATTTAGGAGAAGCAACATACATTTTGGGCATCAAAATCTATAGAGATAGATCAAAGAGGCTTATAGGATTAAGTCAAGAGACATACATTGACAAGGTGTTGAAATGGTTCAACATGGAACAATCCAAGAAAGGGTTCTTGCCTATGTCACATGGTATACGTTTCAGCGAGAAGCAGTGTCCTTCGACAGCTGATGAGCGGAAACGAATGAGTAAGGTTCCATACGCTTCGGCAGTTGGTTCCATCATGTATACCATGATATGTACTCGCCCAGATGTCTCATATGCTCTAAGTGTTGCGAGCAGGTACCAAGCCAATCCAGGTGAGAGTCACTGGACGCTTGTTAAAAACATTCTTAAGTACTTGAGAAGGACTAAAGATGTGTTCCTAATCTATGGAGGTAATGAGCAGCTCGTTGTAAATGGTTACACCGATGCTAGCTTCCAGACTGACATAGATGATTCACAGTCTCAATCAGGTTTTGTGTTCACAATTAATGGTGGTGCTGTAAGTTGGAAAAGTTCCAAGCAAGAGACGGTGACTGATTCTACAACAGAAGCCGAGTACATTGCAGCTTCTGCCGCTGCAAAGGAAGGTGTTTGGATGAGGAGGTTCCTCATTGAACTTGGTGTGTTTCCAAATGCGTCCGGCCCATTGAATATACATTGTGACAACAATGGGGCGATAGCGCAGGCTAGGGAGCCAAGGAATCACCAAAAGAACAAACATGTACTGCGGAAGTTTCATCTTATTCGAGAGTTCGTCGGTCGAGATGAGATCAAAATGTGCAAAATACATACGGATTTGAATGTTGCAGATCCTTTGACAAAGGCTCTTCCACAGCCTAAGCATGAGGCGCACTTGAGGTCTATGGGGATTAGACATCTAAGAGATTAACTCTAGTGCAAGTGGGAGACTGTTGGGAATATGCCCTAGAGCTAATCATGTAGATGATTATATTCCGATTGTATCCATGATTAATAAAGTGTTCTTTGAATATCCATTATAGACAACTAGTATTGATTGACAATTATGTGAATTGTTTGTGGAACTCAATTACCTGAATGGTTATTCTAATAGTAGTCCCTGGTCGGCATTCTTGTAAGAGCACACTTGAATATTAGACCAGCACATGTATTAGTTGATGGCTATGTTTCACAAGTCATAGACATAGAGATGTCAAACTAATAATGTGGGCACATGTGAGACATGTAGGCTGGACTGACCCAACAAGAGAAAGTCTCTATTCATGTCATGTATGTTATGTCCTTAGACCTGAGATTGTGGTATGTACTCAAGATGTGAAACGATCTACTTAGAGACTATCAAACGCTACTCCGTTATTGGGTAGTTATAAAGGTGGTCCTTGGGTGGTGGAGAAACATGCTATGAGACATAGACAATCAAGATGGAATTTGCCCCTCTCTTCGTGAGAGAGATATCACTGGATCACTCATGTGATTGGATCAACAAATGCATGGCCGTGCTTGGGTTAAGTGTTAACCCACGAGTTGAACCATATATCGAGTGGCAAAGGGAATAACTTGTACATAGTCATAGTGGTTCGTCTGATATGATCATAGCGTATGCATAGGAGTTGACACGCCTTGCTAGAGGCCGCTATCAACTATTGGTCGAGTAAGAGTACTTGGGCCATGTCTATGTATGCGTGAGCCCATAGGGTCGCACGCTTAAGGCTGGAAGCCTAATTCGGGTTGGACCCGAATTAGACTAGGTTTAGGGTTTCTAATGGGCCTCCACCGTGGGAGCTCGTTAGGACGCCTATATAAGCAAGGGGTGGGCGCGGGGCGAATTGATCCACGCCTTTTTGGCAGCCGCCGTCGCCTCCCCACGCTCGCGCCTTTTGCTCCTCGCGGACCTAGCAGTCCGGAGGCGCAACGCTTCCTCCCTGCACGTGTGGGATTCCTCGGAGGTGCTGCATCTAGAGCACAAGGACGAACCGCGCGAAGGGGACGTTGAGACGGACGACCACACAACTGCACTGCCTGCTGCGACGCGCATGACTACATCAAGTCGTCTTCCGCTGCACCTGCGCGTCTAGTGGTAATCCCGTAACCTGTAACTAGCAGTAGATCCTGGTTTATGAGGTCGAAAAGTTTTGTTTTCCGGCTAGCGTAGCAACCTCGTATTCCTTCAGTGCATAGATTACCGAAAACTCAACAAGGCTACGAAGAAAGATCACTTCCCGTTACCCTTCATTGATGAAATGTTGGAACGATTAGAAAAACATTCTTTCTTCTGTTTCCTTGATGGTTATTCATGTTATCATCAAATTCCCATCCATCTCGAGGATCAAAGTAAGACCACCTTCACATGCCCTTATGGGACATATGCATATCGATGTATGTCTTTTGGCCTATGTAATGCTCCTGCTTCTTTCCAAAGGTGCATGATGTCCATCTTCTATGACATGATTGAACAAATCATGGAGGTTTTCATGGATGATTTCTCTATCTATGGAAAAACCTTTGATGATTGTCTTGAGAATTTGGACAAGGTCTTACAAAGATGTGAGGAAAAGCACTTAGTCTTGAACTGGGAAAAATGCCATTTCATGGTTCAGGAAGGCATAGTGCTAGGACATAGAGTGTCTGAGTGTGGGATCGAGGTGGATAGAGCTAAGATAGAAGTCATAGAGAAACTTCCACCCCCCACGAATGTCAAGGATATTAGAAGTTTTCTTGGGCACGCTGGTTTCTATAGACGTTTCATAAAAGATTTCTCTCAAATTGCTCGACCTTTAACAAACCTGCTTGCTAAAGAAGCACCCTTTGATTTTAATGATGAGTGCTTAAATGCTTTTTATATTCTCAATAAAGCACTTATCTCTGCTCCAATCATCCAATCCCCTGATTGGACGCTCCCTTTTGAGATAATGTGTGATGCAAGTGATTATGCTGTTGGTGCCGTTCTTGGCCAAACAAAAGATAAAAAGCATCATGCAATTTCATATGCTAGCAAAACTCTGGCAGGAGCTCAACTTAATTATGCAACAACTGAAAAAGAGCTCTTGGCTGTTGTGTTTTCTATTGACAAGTTTAGATCTTACTTAGTTGGAGCAAATGTTATTATTTATACCGATCATGCTGCCTTAAAATACTTGCTCACTAAGAAAGATGCTAAACCACGTCTAATAAGATGAATCTTGCTACTCCAAGAATTTGATTTGGAAATAAAAGATAAAAAAGGAGTAGAAAATTCTGTAGCCGATCACTTGTCCAGAATGCATTTCCAAGATGCACAGGACCTGCCGATCAATGACTTCCTAAGGGACGACATGCTCCTCAAGATCACAGACTCCAGCCCATGGTATGCGAGTATTGTGAACTTTATGGTTGTAGGACAAGTACCACTAGGAGAAAACAAGAAAAAGCTCATACAAGATAGTCGAGTACATCTCTGGGATGATCCTTACCTGTATAGAGTCTGCAATGATGGTCTGTTAAGGAAATGTGTCCCTAAAGTAGAATCATTCAAGATCATCGAGAGGTGTCATGTTGCACCATATGGAGGGCACTATGGAGCATTCAGAACCCATGCAAAGATATGGCAAAGTGGTTTCTTCTGGCCAACCATGTATGAAGATACAAAGAACTTCATCAAGAGATGTGTGAGGTGCCAGAAGCATGAGAACATCAATGCTCGAGATGCAATGCCACTGACAAACAACCTTCAAGTGGAGCTTTTTGACGTATGGGGTATTGACTTCATGGGACCTTTTCCAAAATCCCGTGGATGTGAGTACATCCTAGTGGTTGTGGACTATGTGTACAAGTGGGTTGAAGCAATGCCATGCAAAGCAACAAATGCAAAAAGCTCAAGAAAGATGTTTGAAGAAACCATCTTTCCAAGGTTTGGAACTCCAAGGCTAGTGATAAGTGACGGGGGCTCCCACTTCATTGAACGGAGTTTCTGACGCTTCCTAGAAGAGCAAGGCATCCGACACAATGTTGCAACTCCATACCATCCCAAACAAGTGGACAAACAGAAACATCCAACAAACAAATCAAGAACATACTGCAGAAGACAATAGATGAGATGGGAAAAAGATGGAGGGACAAGCTACCTAATGCACTATGGGCATACAGGACAACATTCAAGACACCCATTGGTATGTCACCATACCAAATAGTATAGGGGAAGACTTGTCACCTCCCGGTTGAGTTGGAGTTTCGAGCACATTGGGCCATAAAGAATTGGAATATGGATCTACAAGCTGCAGGAAGGCATAGAAAGATGCAAATTTCAGAATTAGAAGAATGGAGGGAGAAAGCATACCACAATGCCAAAATCTACAAGGAAAGAACAAACAGATGACATGACAAAAGGATAAAGAAAAAGGAATTCGAGCCAGGATACAAGGTACTCATGTTCAACTCAAGAGTAAGGTTATTTGGACATGGAAAACTTCGAAGCAAATGGGAAGGGCCATTTCAAGTCATCGATACTTCGCCTCATGGAGCTATTACACTTCAAGATGATGAAGGTAAGATCTTCAAGGTAAATGGCCAACGATTAAAAGTATTCCTTCAACCTGATAAAATAGATGAGGAAATAGACATGATTGAATTCAAACCTTACCATGATTTAACTTAAAACTTGTCTAGTCCCTTATTCTTATGCCTTGTGTCTCTTTTGCTTAGTCATGTTTATCTTTCCAGAATCACTCCATGTCTTGCTCCATTCAAATAATTTTTGACTCACTGGTCTGTCCCACCAGCAGGGTCCTTTGTGTTTTCACATTTGTTCTCTATGAATAAAAAGACAGGTACACCTTCAACGAAGTGTGTGTGGGGGGGGTCATCCAACCCCCAACCTTCACAAGTGTGGGCACCAGAATGACCAGAGGCACCAAAGTGGGGTTGGCCTACCCCACTATGGACCCCTAGTCCCACCAGTCATCATCCAAACGTTCTCAACCTGCATCCTGACTGGTTTGCCAATCTTCCCCTCTTATTCTTTTAATGCATTTCTTTTATTTAGTTTATTTCCCTTTTAATTTTGAATAAAATAAGAAGACCCGCAACTGAAAATAAAATTTTGAAAAGTGATATGATTTATGACATTATGAAAGGATGAAGCATCATGAGTTGACTTCTTGCATATGCTTATGCTAGTGGGAAAAATATCTTGATAGGAAAATCATATTGACTAAGTTGTTGATTAATGTGATATAGTTCTTGACTCATGATTCATACCCTGTCTATTTAAAGTGCTTGGAGATTAATTTTTTGAAAATGTCATAAAACCATAATGTCACTACTCCTCTATAGTGAGAAAATTCCTACCACAACCATATATGCTCTTTCATGATATAAGCTTTCTACATAAGCTGCTTACTTTGTGTTGAGTTTGGTCAAGTTTTGTGACCCTTGTTGAGAGACTTATCATGCTCCCAAGATCAAGATCATGTACACGCCACATATATATGCTGCTTCTACACTGGAAGTACACAAAAACATGTCTTTTATTTTCCACATAGTTCATGCTCCATGTTCTAATAGAAAATCTTCTCTCTATAGTGTGTTGCTAGCAAATGAGACATAGACTATGAAAAATTACAAAAAATATGAAAAAAAATATATAGGGGCACATGAAGGTCCCAAGTCTTAGAAAAAAATAATTAATGAGCAAATCAAAGCTCATATGAAAAAAAAAGAAAAAGAAAGATAGCTATGTCTCAAAATAATAAGTTAGAAAGGGAGACCATATCAAATAAAGGAGTATTGATCATTTGCCATGTTTCACACACTTGCACATCTTGATCTAAGAGTATGACACTTCTCTCCTTGGATACAAAATTTGACTTTACAATATATGCAAGGTAAGTGTACTACATTCTTTATCCCTACCTAAGCTCCACATAAGCCATTTAGCGTAGGATGAAAAGAAGGCAACCTCATGCTATGCCTTGGTAAGGAATCATATACCTTGTGAGTGATCTAGAGTGCTATATGAGGAGTAAGTTGACTTATGTGCTTTATTTTGAAAAACTTATCAAAAACTCCAAGTACTAAATATGATTTGGGAAGATGACTTTGCTTTGAGAACTATTCCATTCTTCAACTTATAAAGGATTTATGTTAGCCAATGCCACATATTCCACTTGTATAAGAAATGTCTTGAAGGAAACTTTATGCCTACTATATGCCTTAATGATGTTATAATCATGTTAGCTTTTAACCTTTACTCGAGGACGAGCAAAGAGCTAAGTATGGGGGATCTTGTTGACGGTAAATATGAGCCATTTTGTCACCATCAAAATACCGTCAACATCCTCATATTCAAAGGAAAACAAGATTAACATGAACATATTATACCCAATAAGTAGTTCCACATGTCCATGGAGTATTTCTTGCAGGACTACAGGAAATGGAGAGAAATGAGCTAGTGGGACCCACCATAGGGGTGTCGGCCGACCACCCTATGGGGCCCACCAGCCATCCCAAGCATTCACATGGTAGGAGGGCCCACTTGTCATAGTAAGGGGGTCATTACACCCCTTGTGCAGGTCGGCCGACCTATAAATGGCACCCACCAAGATCTCTAGCCACTCCATGACATGTGGGCCATGATTCTAGAAGGTTGGCAGTGGTCCACATGTCATAGGGGGGTCGGCCGACCCACCCAAGGTGACTTGGCGGCCACTCCTCTCTCCCACGTTGGCCATGATCCAGGAGAAGCACTCCCAAGTGATCCTCCACCCTTGGATCAACTTGTGCTTTCTCTAAACGGCTCATATTCACTTCACATGGATCCATGGGCCCACAAGAGTACAAACCAATGTCCAGAAGAAGTCCAACTCGTGCATACCCACTCCAAGAAAGGTGGGCCATCTTCTAGAAGGACTGGAGCAGTCCCACGACCCATATGGGGGTCGGCCGAACCCCCCCTAAGGCCTAGGGGGCGCCCACCTCCTTTGCATGCCGCCATGCAAAGAAGCACATGCTCAATTATTCTCCACCCTTGATCTAAAGGCGGTTGGGATCCAAGGGCTCTCATCACCCATCATGCGGATCAATGACGTGGCGGTGGAGTAGCCCCTACTCCACCCCTCCACTATAAATACCCCTCACTCCCTCTCATTCAATACACACCAAGGAGGAGCTACTCTCTCTACAAGGCGAAGCCCTATTCTACTAGTAGCATAGAAAATAGGGAAAGAGTGAAGAGGGTCTGGAGGAGAGACGGGCCTGTCTGGCGTCTTCTCCGAGCAGTACCTCAGCGAATGCGGTCTTCTCTTTTGTAACTCTGCATTTGAGATTCTTTTATGGTAATTGATCTTTAGTTCTGGTAAAGTATTTACTTTAGTTGTTCATTGGTTCACCGCCCTTAAACCGGTGCTCTAATCAATTTCATCGGGGTCTGGATTAGAGTAGTAAGATATAGTGTAGACGTGGTGTCTAGGCTATACGCTTACCTGTGTCTGTGGCTTGTCCAACGGTTTGTTTGTGGTACCTAGTAGGGGTGACAGTCCTATCTAGGCTTTGATCCCACCACGTTCGGCCAAGTTCTTAAAACGTATGCCTTCTTGTGCTAGGCGGTTTAGCACACTTCTCATCCCTTTCTGTTGCTAAGCGGCCTAGTGGCCCGAAGTGAACAACCTTTGTATCTTACCTTACCTTGCTAGTTTCATAACCATAGAAGATCCTCTCTACCCAAACTATCATAAACCCCTTGTGTCATCATAGGACGAACTTAGTTCTTTGTTAAGTACACTTCACGTTCCCTGTGGATTCGATACCCTTGGAATACTCTTGGGTGAAAGCTACCTTGAAAGCCATGTGCTTGCGGTTTATCCTTTGTGCCACAATTTGTGTCAATAGTGACCAGTCGCGAGGCTCGGGAAACACCTACATGACATACGAGATCGTGTCAGACGGCGGCGTCACGACCCGTAGGCCACTTCGATCGGGCGGGTTGAGGCACGACCGTCGCCCCGTCTTCAGGAAGCCCCGGGTCGCGCCCCTTCTCCAGAGTTAGTCGGACACTTTACAGCTAAGTCGCCCAGTTGCTCCATGACCAAGGACTCTGGAGAGGGATCGCACGACATCGACTCCCTCGGGATGGAGAGCAAGGGCCATTCCGCGAAAGGGATGGATCCTACGCCCTTCATCCCAGGGAGCGATTCGTGTAGGGGGTGTTCACAAACTTTCGCTCCACCAGTGGTTAGGATAAGGGGAAGCTACGCGCATCTCACAGAGCTTCCTCTCACTCCTGCCAAGAGGCAAAAGGGAATGAACCCACCCCCAACACAGAACTTCCTCTGAATCCGGTTTTTCTCTCAAAAGGCCGCCCGCCAGGGCGGCTTGGAGGGCTCTCTGACAGGACCTCAGAGGAAGAACTTAGGGAAAGCCATACTGTGAGGATCTGTGCTTCCCCACAGGCGTCCGCCCCTATTTATAGCCCGCCAAGGCACTCACGTGACAACCGGCCCGTGAAGCTACAGCCCCGCCGCCCAACCACATTGCACTGTCCGACGACACCCACTTTAAGGGGGCGCAGCCGTGCAGCGAGACTATAAATGGCCAAGCAGATTGCGGACTCAGGGCACGCCGTTCAGAGTCTGGACCGCAGAGCGAGTAGTGCTCTGGCACCACTCCTCGAACGGGAAAGACACGACACGTCCGCTTTTGGGCTACAGGGAAAGGGGGCGCAGTGAGACTCCGGAATCCGACAAACAAATCTTCGACCGGTCAATCGACTATACAGGCCAAAAGACAGCACGGTGCAGAGCCAAATCATCATCTCAAGGTACGTCAGCCCGAGGCCAACAGTGCCACCCGTGCCAGGGCTGGCGTGCGACTGGAGGTCTGGCCCTGACGCGCGGAGCAGCTCTCTCTCTCTCCTCCGCCTCGTGGAGGAAGCGAAGGGTCAAACACTATAGAAGTCTTCCGAATAAGCCCTTAGGAGGAAAAATCTCCCTCCTAAGGCCTTGGGGGCTACACCCGGCGGGTGTGCTCGCGCGCACCCACCGGAATACACAGAATCGAGCCAAACCACCATAAAACGCTCTCGGAAACCTCCGGTGTAGTCCTCACTACATCGAAGGCTTGGGGGCTACTGTCGGATACCCAGAAATAGGTTACCCAAATTACCAGACTCTACAAAAACAAAAACCACCATCGAGGGGCTCCTTCGCCTCGCCCCAGCCAAGGTGACGTCGCCCGTAATGTCATTAACCCTCGGGGGCTCCTTCGCCTCGCCCGTGACGTCATCAACCCTCGGGGGCTCCTCCGCCTCGCCCGAACCAAGGTGGCGTCGCCCGTGACGTCATCAACCCTCGGTGCTCTTCCGCCTCGCCCGAGCCAAGGTGGCATCGCCCATGACGTCATCAACCCTCGGAGGCTCCTCCGCCTCGCCCGAGCCAAGGTGGCGTCGCCCGTGACGTCATCAACCCTCGGGGCTCTTCTGTCTCCCCCGAGCCAAGGAGGCGTCGCCCGTGATGTCATCAACCCTCGGGGGCTCTTCCGCCTCGCCCGAGCCAAGGCGCCCGCAGCGCCGCTAGCCCTTAGGGGCTCTACCGCCCCGTCCGAGCCCGGGAAACGTCATCCGTGCCGACCCTCACCCTCGGAGGTCTCATTGCCATACACAGCCTGGGGCGCCCTAGCCCACATAGTCAAAAGGTCCATAGTACGCTCCAACCTCAGGGATGGGGTTCAAGGCATGAGCCACCATGTTGACTTCTGTTCACCCTGCGGTACAAGGTCCTGTGCTGCCTAACCGACGACTTCCGCACGTGATATCCACGCCATGTCTCTGACGGACACCCCAACAGGGATTAGGGCGTCATCAAGTCCTGTATGACGGAACGCGGGGGTGCCTGGTCCTGTGCGACCAACCTCCGCCCATACCCGGAAAGGGGAACATCAGGTTTCCCGATCACAAGGCGTATGGCTACAGCTCGACATGGACGAACATGACTCGGACATGCGTCTACTGGCGCAATCTTCCTTAGGAAGGAAGACAAGATGAAGACAAAGGCTTCCTTTGGCAGCAGCCCAAGCCGGGCCCACGTCACTCCCCCTCTCTCTACTGTACTCCTCCATCTCTCCCTACGTATAAAGGGAGGGAATGGACCCCCAATCTCACTCTCTCGACATTCCAACATTCATTAACACACCCTCAAACTCGCACACACGCGAGCACTCACCAGAACCAAGAACCTCATACGCACGAGACCTGGGGATAGCCTCCCCTCTCTCACCAAAGCTTGTAGCTCCCCCCTACGAGCTCTCCACGCTCGGTAATACAACCCCGCAACACACTGGACGTAGGGCGTTCGTGCCCGAACTAGTATAAACCTCCGTGTTCTCCGAGCGTAACCATCCGAACTCCGACACGCTTAGAAATTTACTCGCTAGCCATCTAGACCCCGCCATTTTAGACACCGACAGTGGGGGATATGTATGCAGTATACTACTCACAGAACGGTTTGGTGGTTTGGGCCTCAAAACTACCGACGAACGGTTTTCGGGTTTGGGCCTTAAAACCCGGGCGGAGCTTCTGAGGAAGTGGGGATGACATGTGGTGGGATATTAAAGGTTGCATCGAGGCGACGACAGATTCAAGCAGAAAGCGGGGTCGTCCGATAAAAAAGGAGATGAAGGTTCGGGAGCTTGGATCACAGTATCTTAGGGCTAGGTGATTCACTCATGCATCAAGCGGCCATTTAGAAATGTCCAATAGACCTCAATAATAGAGGATGAAGGGGTATCTTCATCTTCACCTCTTGCATTTCCATTCTCCACTTCATATTTCTTAGGTTTTCCTCCCCATAGCCTTCTTGCTTTAGGTCCACGATTTCCATCATGTAAGAACTTGTTCATGATTGGGAAGGGAGGCTTTAACCTCCTTGGGTCCTCCGAGATTCAGTTTTGAAATTTCTTGTGTTTGCGTTCTTCGCGTTTTGCAATTTCCCTTCTCGGTCTTTTCACCCTATCTCTCTCTCTATGTGCTTTATCGTTTTGTGATCCACTTGTTGGAGAAGGAGCTAGGAACCCTTGTGAGGATTTCCACCGAAGGATTTAGTTTGGTTTTAGGTGAGCTCTTAGATTGATCGCTTTTCGTTTCTCGTTTCGGTTCCTCTCCATTTTTCCATTTGCAATCGATTCCAAGATTTGTGGGGGAAGGACGATCATGATCTTCATGGAGTGAATTTTAATCTACCTTGCAAACCTCCCCACAAATTCTTAGATCAATTAGAGTTGAATTGAATGAGTTTCGACAATTTTTGGGTGATTCGCGCAACTTTTTAGGGGCACCGGACGGTCCTTTAAGAATTGAACGCGTCCAGTGTAGTGTTGCACACGCGTGTGTCACATTGGACACACAGATCGGATGCAGGTGCTTGGCATGTTCCCAATATGTGAGTGAGCATCGGACGAGGTGCATCCGGTGGGGTAGCACCAGACGCATCCGGTGCTCCTCGGAGCTCTCTAGAAACGCACCAGACGTGTCCGGTGCTCCTCGGAGCTCTCTAGAAACTCACTGAACGCGTCTGTCCGCTAAGCCAGCAACCGGTGGCCAGTTGCTAGCACCAGACCTGCTACATTGGACGTGTCTTGTGTTCTGTAGTAGCATCTAGTGTAGTGTGCTGCTCCATTGTTTGGCCTGTTTCTTTCTCGTCCAGACTCTGAATCAAGTTTCGTTTGTTGCATTGGATTCATGTTCACATAACAGACTTGATGAAGTACTTTTGAGACTAGTTCTCACAAGTATTTTTGCTTGCGATCTTGTCTCTTCTCCTTAGAGGTTGAGAGCTAGGCTTTCAGTGTTTTGGTCCGAGTCTACCACTGTTAAGCGAGATCAATTTTCTCCGGTTTCATCTGAATCTCCCTTGCTTTGCTTGAGAGAGGTTGAGTACCCTCAACTAGTTCATCTTGCTACCAGTTAGCCATCGTGAACTAGTTGTGGTGTGTTCTTTTCAGACTTTGGAGAGTTTGTTGTTGAGGTTTGATTTTGGGAAGAGTGGCCCAAATATTTCGCGAGAAATTTGAGGCTCCCATTAACCCCCCCCCCTCTGGTCGCTGTTTTGGTCCTTCAATTGGTATCAGAGCAGGTTAAGGATCATTCCACCTTAACTGATTCTTGATCTGCGAAGGCAATATGGAGCGTGGTTCTAGCTAACCATCGTTCTTCGATGGAACAAATTACCCATACTGAAAGATTTGCATGTCCTCTTATCTCTTGGGCTTGATTGGCTTGTGTTGGAGATTTGTGAGGATGCCCATTATGAGATTCTTGCTGCTCATGTTGGTCCAGATCAGATCAACCAATATAACGTGAATAGTAAGGAACATAACATTATCTTTTCGAGCCTGTCACTTCCTGAGTTTGAGCGAGTCTTGAACTTCCGTATGGCTTGGAGATCTAGCAAACACTTGAGAAGTTTCACGAGGATAATACTCAAATCAAGTCTAGACTCTTTAACACATACAGGAGGGAGTATGAGAACTTCATCTAGTTGGGTGGTGAGTCTATTGACTCAATGTTCTCTCGATTCCAATTGATTGTCAACAAGATGCGCACCAATCGAGCTAACCTACCTTATGACGATCATGAGATGGTGAGAACTTGACTTGAGCTATGCCTATCGTGCGATGAAATGATGAACTTAAATGGATACTATGATGAGTGATATGAATTGACCAGAAGGGTGAACTGGTTATCATGGTTTGATTAATCATGTGTATGCTCTAGTATAGATGCTAACTTAGTCATTAGGGAAGGATTACTAAAATCTGGAAAATTCCAAATGAAGTAGCATACATATGTTTACTAGCGCTTTTTCACAAAAAAAGTCAAGCCAGTACCCTACCATAAAAGCCTTGCATAATCCTTGGTGTCATTAATTTTAGTTCATGATGGGTAAGTGTCGGTGTCTAAAATGGCGGGTCTAGATGGCCAACGAGAAAATTTCTAAGCATCTCGGAGTTCAGATGGTTACGCTCGGAGAACACAGAGGTTTATACTGGTTCAGGCACGAACGCCCTACGTCCAGTGTGTTGCGGAGTCGTATTACCGAGCGTGGAGTGCTCGTAGAGGGGAGCTACAAGCTTTGGTGAGAGAGGGAAGCGCCTTCCCACGTCTCATGCGTATGAGGTTCTTGGTTCTGGTGTGTTCTCGCGTGTGTGAATGAACGTTGGGATGTCGAGAGAGCTAGATTGGAGGTCCATTCTCTCCCTTTATACGTAGGGAGAGATGGAAGAGTATAGTAGAAAGAGGGGGAGTGAACGTGGGCCCGGCTTGGGCTACTGCCGAGGGGGAGCTTTGTCCTCATTCTGTCTTCCTTCCCGAGGAAGATTGCGCCAGTAGACACATGTAAGGATCCTATTCGTCCTTGTTGTGCTGTAGCCATGCGTCTTGTGATCGGGAACTCCGAAGTTCCCTTACCTGGGCATGGGCTGGGGCTGGTCGCACAAGACCGGGCACCCCCGCGTTCCGTCATACAGGGCTGATGACGCCCTAATCCCTGTTGGAGTGTCCGTCGGAGGCATGGCACGGGTGTAGCACGTAGAAGTCATCGGTTAGGCAGCACCGGACCTTGTACCGCAGGGTGAACAGAGGTTGGTGAAAGGATCAAGATGCCCAAGAAGGGGGGGGGGGTGAATTGGGCTTGTTTTAAATTTCTAAGGCAAATATGAAAACCTATCAAATGCCAATCACCCCCTAGTGCCTACAGTCCGTGTGTCCTAGCTAGAAAGCGGTAGCAGTTCATGGAAATTAAGAGCAACCTAAGCAATTCTAGTAGGTAAGATAAAAACAAGACGGAATGTAATGCGGAAATGTAAAGTGCTAGGGAAAAGAAATTCTCAGTGACGCAACGATGTTTTCCCGAGGTATCGAGGTGTCGACACACCCCCTAGTCCTCGTTGGAGCACCTCACAAGGTATCGCTCCCCCTCTACCCGCGCAAGGGTAGAGTGCTCTCTACGGGCTGATTCTTCGCAACTCCGGCTCGGTGAATTGCCCACAACCGATCACAGAAGCTTGGAGAAGAGCCGCCAACAATCTTCCGGCGATCACTTCCTCCGAACACCACCAAACCGTCTAGGTGTTGTCGAACACCAAGAGTAACAAGCACAAGACCTTCACTTGACCAACTCAAGGCTAGGAAGGTGGATGGATGCACACAAGTCACTCCTAATCACTCTAGGAGGGAAGAACAAGATGAACTCTCTCTAATCTCTCCCTCACTAGGCACTTGACTCTCCAAAGGATTTCTCAAGGTGTCACCAGCTGAAACAATGGCCAAGACAGGTCCTAAGGACGAAGAGGGCAACTATAAATAGTCCCCACCTCCAAAACTAGTCGTTTTTACTTTTTCCTCTCTCTGCGAAGCCACCGGACTAGTCCGGAGCTTATACCACCGGACCATGCACACTGGTCCGGAGGTCACTCTGAATTCCATCTCAGGCACTGTCGGACTACTCTGCTTGGTCTGATGCCCTGGTCCGACGCACTGGTCCGGAGCTAGGGTGCTCACTGAGTGAAAAACTTCCTCTCTTCTTTGAACCACCGGACCACTCTCCTTGGTCCGGAGCCCCGGTCCGACGCTCTGGTCCGGAGCCAGGGGGCTCACTGAGTGAAACCAACCTCCTGTCTTGAAGCGTCGGACTAGCCGTCGGACTCACCGTCGGACTAGTCCGGAGCCTTCTCTCTCTCTGACACAAGCCATCGGACCACTCTCCTATGGTCCGACGCTTTCCAGACAGGTGGTCCGGAGCTTCTCGAGCTGAGATTTTGCCTAAGTCAGGGACCGTCGGACCACTCTCCTTCGTCCGACGCCTACTTGGCAGACTAGTCCGGAGCCTCTTTCTCCCCCTATTTCAACTGTTGTCGCTGAGATTTTTCAAGGGATTTTGCTCCTACCATTTCTAGGGTTAACCAAGGGCTGAAAGCAAGGTCTCTAGGACTAGTTGTGACAAGTGTGCATATACCCACTCTCCTAAACTATCCTAGATCAAGCTACTAATCTCATACCCCTCCTTTATAGTACGGTTAAAGGAAAAACAAAATCCTAGCTATACTTAGTGCCCTTCTCAACCTTATGGCACTAAGAACTAGCCTAGTCTTCGACTTGTATCATCATCCTTTGCAACCGAAACGATTTCCATCTTGGGGGCATGAATATCCATTAAGCCCATTCAAATTGCATCACTAATGACCTAACACAAATGACTTTGCCTCTGCAAAACACACGTTAGTCATAGTGACCTAGTATTGTCGTTAATCGCCTAAACACAAGGGTCCATGATTCTTCAATCTCCCCCTTTTAGGTGATTGATGACAATACAAGCTCGAGTAGAGAAACATGAGTGAATTTTGATAAGGGAAAACATAACTTGACATGAGATAGGCATGGGTCAGTGATAGAAAAGACAAAAAACATGCCTAACCATTCAAGCCATGATAAGCACAATAGATACGAATTGAGCATAGTACTTGATTTCATTAAGGATATGCTATAGCCAAAAGATTAGAGATTAGCGCGGAAGCAATATAGCATAAACAAGTGACATGATATATAGAGATGAAAGACCTCACATGTCACACAACCATCAAGTCTCAAACATCACACATATCATACAATGCATAAAGACGGTAAACGTGATGCATGATGCGATAGAGTTTATACACATCAAAAGAACGAATCCTACTAGCTCCCCCTGAAGCTAGTCCATCTACTCGACTCTCCCTCTCCCTCTTTGGCGTCGAAGCACCAAAACTAGGCGTCTGGAGGCGGAGTGGAAGCAGCCGTGGAGCGGTCGAGCACCCTGAACGCTGCCAAGTAGGTCTCATCATCTGAGTCCTCCCCCTGAGTGTCTGACGCTGGAAGTGAAGCGGTCTGGGGGTCGGTAGCTGACAGGCCTGCTATCGCTGCTGACGAACACTCTGGAGCAGTAGCTGGGGTAGAAGTAGGATCAGAAACCGGTGCCAGTGTCGCTGCGGGAGCCTCAGGAGCTACGGTATCCGGTTGTGCCTCATGCACTGACTCGACTGGAGTCTGAAGGACCGGAGACTGCGGAGGCTGTACTGGGGTCGTGGTAACCACTGTAGCATCGGTGGCAACGGCAGCTGTGGGTGGAGTAGACACGGCTGGAGCCCGACTGTCGTGAGTAGCCTCTGAGGAAGCTACTGAAGAGCGGTGCTGATCAGCTGTCGGTGCAACCAGCTCTGCCTCAACATCTGCTGCTAGCTGCTAACCAGTGGGGGACGGCTGCCCTGTAATGTCGCTGAACGACGCAGAGAGATCTCTGGCCGTAGTACCCATCGTAACAGTGAGCGGCATGAAACCAGTAGTGAGAGGGGTGAACTGCTGAGTCGGGCCGAAGGTGTCCAACCACTATGTCACCTGAGTCGCCGGTGACTGGAACGGGGTGGTCAATCCGGCACCCTGAAGTCCACTGGACTGTACGGCTGGGGTGGGAGTGACTGTCTGACCGGCGGAACTCATAGGGGCCACTGAAGGGCCAACGGAAAACTGTGGTCCTCCTATCTGCCCAACTGACTGAGAGGGCTGTGAGGTACTCATCATCTGTATCTGAGGTGCAGCTGGAAACTCAAGCAGAGGGGCGCCAGTCCACTTCATCATGTGGGCCATAAAGACCATGTTCTGCTGCTGAAGCTGCTAAGACTGAAGCTGTAGGCGCTGTGACTCCAACTTCATAGCTAGCATCTGTCGCTGCATCTCAAAGTGACGCTCCTCAGACTGCCTCTGCATCTCATCTTGTCTCTGCTGGACCTGAGTAACTGCAGTCACTAAGGAGCTCTGCTGCTCATTGAGACGGTCTAGGATCTTCAACATCATAGTCTCTGTGGCAGAGCCAGAGCCGCCAGCCTCAATGTCGTGAGCCCGTGGGGGCATAGGTGGAACTGGCTGGAAGTTGGCGTCTGAGCTATCTGAAGAGGTATCCTCGGGAGTCACATCAGCTCCAGTGTCCAAACCATGAAGCTCCTGCTGCTCAACACTGCATATAGCCTCATCCTGAGTATCAACATCAGCTCTGTCAGCTGGAGCAGTCCTCTCTCTAACCAGACGAAGCACCCGGTTCCCAAACTGGCTGTCAAACGAACCAAGGACTCTGTAGGCCGGGAAAGAAGTTGGTGACTGATCCAGCAGGGTGCGGAGTCCAGGGTTGTCTCCCTCAAGCTCAATAGCTATGATCGATGAAATCCAGTGAGCATAGGGAAACTGACGTCGGGCCCTCATACCATCCGCTATCACATCCTCAATCTCTGACACAAGAAAGTCTGCTATGTCGAACGGTGTCTGAGAGACTAGGACCTGAAGAAGTAGCTGCTGCATGTTGGTCAATCCTTCCTTGTAACCGGTGTGAGGCAACAAGGTACGACATAGGACCTCGTTCAACCGGTGAACGGTGGGTCGGAGCTCTGCTGGGCTACGATGGGAGCCCTCTGAGAAAGGTGGCTTGAAGAGAGGAGCCACCTCCTGAACTGACAGCGTATGGCCACCTCGACCTCGGCGAGGCACAGAAGCTCCTCTGTAGCAGTCATAGTGAAGATCAAGCTCTCCACCAGTCTGAGTGAAGTGGAAGATCTCTCAGAGCCGAGTCAAATAGAGCCTGTATCGCTCTCCTCTGAAAGTGTACTGTAGAAACTTGTGCTCTGGATCAACCCACACTAAGGCATAAAACTCTCTGACCCATCTCTCAATGTAGTTTCCGGAACGACCAAGTAAATCGGCGAGTCCTGGAAGGTATGTGATAAACGGTCTGATCTCCTCATCAGCCAACTCAACTATGCTCTCCAAGGAGCAAACCCTGTGAGGTCAGATCTGGATGTGGTAAGCTGTGCTGCTCTGTAGAAATCCTCCATCAGAGGTGTGTGCCATCCTGGTGAGGCTCTGGGGTCACGCTGATCAGGGCACCACTTCTCAAGAGCAACAAATCGAAGCTTCTTTACCTGCTTGGCTGTAAGGTTCCGCAGATCAAGGTGAGCAGAAGCTGAGGCTGCTATGGGAGCTACTGAAGCACTCTTAGGTGACTGAGCTGACTAAGAACGAGTAGATCGCCCCCAGGAACGAGGGGCCAACGGTGTACCCAGAGCTTCCGTGACAAGCTCCTGCTCCTCTGGAGTGTCCTCTGTCTGTGACTCAGGAGGAGTAGATGGTAGAGCCCGCGGAGGGGTGCCAAGTCTCACTGACCCTCGGCGACCGCCTCGCTTTGCACGGTCGGCTGCATCTGCCACTGCTTCGGTTTTCTTAGCCTCTGTTAGCTTTCACTTCTTCTTCTTTTGCTTTTCTACAACTTTCTTCTTGCCCTTGTCTCTGGAAGGACGTGGAGGAGGAGGAGTGTCATCACTTGAGCCAGCAGTGCGAGCACGAGAACCACGAGCCATATGGATCAATCAAAGAGTCACTGCCACTAACAAGAAACCACTAACAGATCCACTGCCACAAGAACCACTGATCTCTGTAAGTATTAACTGCGAACTGATCAATCAAAGCACAACTGACAGAGGGGCCTGCAAGCCACTGGACTGAACCTTCAGAGGCTTTGCCTCAATCCTTACTCACGAGCTTTGCCCCGAGTTTAAACTGTCACTGACTGCTGTTAGATAGAATAGACAGGGTATATATAAGCATATATAAAATCTAGAGATAAGAATCCGTATAGAAGCAAACATCTAGATAAGTGATAGAATGAAATCTGTCATGATACCTGAGGTAAGAGAGCGTATCTAATCAGAGTGTCTCAAGTCCCAAACCACACTCCGAAAGAGATTTGCCAGCTGTGAATTACAATTAGCAATTGATTTAGTGAATTGAATTGAATATGGATTTTCAAGGAAATACCCTAGGACATGACTCTATCTACGACTCGACAAAACGCGACGTCGTAGATGAAAACCATACCCTAGCGAGAAGTGGTGAAGACGACGACGATGAATCGAGTTCGGCAAGGACGAATACATCGAAAGCCAACCCTAGGGTTAGGGCTAAACCCTAAAGGGGGAAATGCTTCTTTGCAGTGGCAATGTAGAAGGGGGGTAAACCCTAGGTGGCTTGAACTGGCTGGTAGGGAGGAGGCTTGGACGCCGGCGAGGGGGGTTGTCGGCGGCGAGGTGGGTGGAGAGGTGTCGCAGGGCGGCGCTGCTGCACGGCGAGGAGTGGAGGCGGCTGCGCGCCGAGAGGGGCTCACTGGCGGTGGCTTTGGTGACGCAGGGGAGCAGGCGGCGAAGCAGGCGCGGTGGAGGAGCGGCGGCGGAGCTGTGGCGGCGGTGGACGCGGGCGGCGCGGCGTACGGTCGGCGAAGGAAGAAGACAACCAAAACAGAACCGCACGCGGGGGGTTATCCGCAAAATTTGAAAGCGTCGGACTATTATGCTTAGTCCGGAGGCTGGTCCGACGGTTGGTCCGACGGTACCAGAGAAAGAAAACAGAGAGCACCCGACCACCGGACCAGTGCATCGGACTACTCACCGGACTGGTCCGACGGCGCTTAGATATAACTGACATAGGCACCGGACTACTTTCCAATGGTCCGGAGGAGCGTCGGACGGTGGTCCGACGGATTCTGTGGCTGGAGAAAAGTTATGCAGGGAGGAACATAGCGTCGGACCACTGAGCGTCGGACCATGCAGAGTGGTCCGGAGGGTGGTCCGGTGCTTAATTTTGCTCTGAATTTTCCTATTTTTCTCTCCAATCTTTTCTCTTAGCCAAGTACCAACACAAAAGAGCAAAGAAGAACACTTGTTGGACTTAACATAAGAACCATCTCTCAAACCCTCAATTTTAGAAATAGTTTGCCATAGGCTAGGATTAGTTTTCATAAGAATATAGTTCAATAAAGCTCCAAGGGTCATCATAGGGGCACAAGAGGGGTATTAGCTGAAGCTAGAGCGTTGAATTGCTCCCCCTAAGTGATGAACCTAAGGATGACCAAAAAAACATAACCGAAAAGAAACAAAGAAGCAACACTCATGCATATGCAATGCAAAACGGAATTTGAATCTAGGTTGCTTGCAAGTTTAAACCGTGGTTAAGCTTTGTCACATGCTTTTGAGGGCGGTTATCTTAACCGCGTTAGCCAAGCCTATGTGCATTACCAAATTAAACATGTTATATTACATATGAATGCATGGTTCACACAAGCTCATCTTTTAGTGAAGTTAGAGTGATCAAGCACATTCAACTCGCTTCTCAACCTACAAAAGGTTGTTTCATCGAGTGGTTTAGTGAAGATATCCGCCAATTGATCCTCGCTCTTAACTCCAACTAGTGTGATGTCTTTACTAGCCACATGATCTCTAAGAAAGTGATGGCGAATATCTATGTGCTTGGTGCGAGAGTGTTGAACCAGGTTGTTAGCAAGCTTTACGGCGCTTTCATTATCACACAAAAGTGGAACTTCTTTTAAAACAATGCCGTAATCAAGAAGTGTTTGGGTCATGTATAAGATTTGTGCACAACTTGCTCCCATGGCAATGCATTCCGCCTTGGTGGTTGACAATGCCACACTGTTTTGCTTCTTTGAGGACCAAGAAACAAGTGATCTTCCTAGCATGTGGCACCCGCCGGAGGTACTCTTCCTATCAACCTTACACCTGGCATAATCTGAATCAGAATAGCCAACTAGTTGGAAGGGAGCTCCTTTGGGATACCAAAGACCCATGCTAGGGGTGTGCCTTATGTACCTAAGGATTCTTTTAACCGCACAAAGATGCGACTCCTTAGGGCTTGCTTGAAACCTAGCACACATGCACACACTAAACATGATATCCGGCCTAGATGCGGTGAGGTAAAGTAAATTACCGATCATAGAGCGATAAAGAGTTTGGTCAATCGGTTTACCTCCCTCATCGAGATCGAGATGCCCATTAGTAGGCATTGGGGTCTTGATTGGCTTGCAATCCTCCATCTTGAACTTCTTAAGTAGATCATAAGTGTACTTTTCTTGAGAGATGAAGGTCCCTTCTCTCATTTGCTTCACTTGAAAGCCAAGGAAGAAGGTTAGCTCGCCAATCATTGACATCTCGAACTCCTTGGACATCAAGTCACCAAACTCCTTGCAATGGTCTTGGTTTGTTGACCCAAATATAATGTCATCGACATATACTTGGCAAACAAAGATCTCTCCATTAAGCTTCTTGGTGAATAGTGTAGTGTCGACGATCCCGATCTTGAAGCCCTTCTTGATTAGGAAGTCCCTTAGCCTCTCATACCAAGCTCTTGGAGCTTGCTTCAATCCATAGAGTGCCTTAGACAACCTATACACATGATTAGGCAAGTTTGGGTCTTCAAACCCGGGAGGTTGTGAGACATAGACAAGTTCATTAATGAAACCATTTAAGAAAGCGCTCTTCACATCCATTTGAAAAAGTTTCATTTTGTGATGTGAAGCATACGCCAAAAGGATACGAATGGCTTCAAGTCTTGCAACCGGAGCAAAGGTCTCTCCAAAATCGAGTCCTTCTACTTGAGAGAACCCCTTTGCCACCAATCTTGCTTTGTTCCTCACAACCACGCCTTGATCATCTTGCTTGTTCCTAAACACCCACTTGGTGCCAATGATTCTTGCATCCTTTGGCTTCTCTTCAAGAGTCCACACTTGGTTCCAGGTAAAGTTGTTGAGTTCTTCATGCATGACATTCACCCAATCCGGATCCGCAAGTGCTTCTTCTACACTAGTAGGCTCAACAAAGGAAACAAACGAGTGATGTTCAACATAAGATGCAAGTCTAGAGCGAGTCATTACTCCCTTTGATGGACTCCCTATGATTTGATCATGGGGTGAGCTTGAAGGATAGATGTTGATCTTCTATTTGTCTCTTGAGGAAGGGGATGTGGTGCTTCAACATTGCTTGCTTCGGCCTCGGCTTGATCTTGAGGAATGTGAGTGTCTTCTTGAGCTTCCCTCACTTGATCTCCTTCATCAACTTGAGGTGTGTGAGGTGGAGAAGGATCTTGATTTGCTTCATCTTCAACTTCTTCTACCTCTTGCGGCTTGATAGCACCAATTGACATATTCTTCATTGCCTCCCTCAAGGGTTCATCACCTACATCAATATCCTCAAGCGCTCCTTGGGAGCCATTAGTTTCATCAAACTCCAAGTCATACGTTTCTTCAACTAAGCCGGTGGCTTTGTTAAATACACGGTATGCCTTGGATTTAAGTGAATAACCAACAAGGAAACCAATGTCACACCACCGTTGGAATTTACCCAAGTGTTGGCGCTTCTTGTAGATGTACACCTTGCAACCAAACACCCGGAAGAATGAAATATCCAGCTTCTTCCCATTGACAAGCTCATAGGGGGTCTTCTTTAATAGCCTTTGGACGAAGAGACGGTTTGCCGCATAGCACACGGTGTTGATTGCCTCTGCCCAAAACTTCTCGGGAGTGTTGTACTCATCAAGCATAGACCTTGCTAGAGTTATGAGCGTCCGGTTCCTCCTCTCTACGACACCATTTTGTTGTGGAGTATATGTGGTGGACACCTCATGCTTGATCCCAACTTCATCACAATAATCTTCAATCTTTGTGTTCACAAATTCGGTGCCATTGTCACTTCTAATCTTCTTGATCTTCACATCAAATTCATTTTGAGCTCTTGTAGCAAACTTCTTGAAGATGCCTTGTGTCTCTCCCTTGTCTTGAAGAAAGAACACCCAAGTGTATCGAGAGTAGTCATCCACTACCACTAAGCAATAGAGATTTCCTCCAAGACTAGCATAGGTGGTAGGGCCAAATAGATCCATGTGAAGCAACTCTAGAACTCTTGAGGTTGACATGAAAGCTTTGGTTGGATGAGTGTTTGCCACTTGCTTGCTGGCTTGACATGCACTACAAAGTTTGTCCTTCTCAAACACCACATCCTTGATTCCTCTAACCATTTCTTTCTTGACAAGCTTCTTCAAGGTTGACATGCCCACATGTGCCAATCTTCTATGCTATAGCCAACCCAAAGAATTCTTGGAGAATAGACAAGCTTGCAAGTTTGCTTCATTTGAAGTGAAGTCCACTAAGTAGAGGTTGTTGTGTCGAAACCCTTTGAATATCATTGATGAGTCTTCAATCTTGGTCACAATCACCTCATTTGGAGTGAAGAGACAATGAAACCCGAGATCACAAAGTTGACCAACCGATAGCAAATTGAAGCTCAATGATTGTACTAGCAAGACATTGGAGATTGATTGATCTTGGGAGATAGCCACTTTGCCTAAGCCTTGAACTTTGCCCTTTGAATTATCCCCAAAAGTAATCTTGTCTTCATTTACACAATCCTCATCAAGTGTGGTGAACATCCGGGGGTCACCGGTCATGTGTTGAGTGCAACCACTATCAATTACCCAATGGCTCCCACCGGTCTTGTAGTTCACCTTATTGTCACCTTTAGCCATAAGGCATAGGTGTGTAGAGGATGAGCCCGGCGATGAAGGAGGAGGTGGCGGTGGAATCGAAGAACCAATCACCAATGCGGCCACCTTTTCTTCTTCACTCTCATCATCGGAGGAGTCACTTGAATCATCAATATCGGTGAGCCAATCACCCACAATGTAAGCCTTGCCATCCTTCTTCTTCTTGTGGAAGTTGAAGTTCTTCTTCTTCTTGTATGGCTTGTCTTGCTTCTTGTCATCATCACTTGAGTCATCATTGCCGCCCTAGTTCTTCTTGAAGTTCTTGAACTTGTTGTTCTTGAACTTGTTGTTCTTGAACTTGTCTTTCTTCTCTTCGGGACACGCATGGGCTAGATGACCAAGAGTGCCGCAATTGTAGCACTTCATTTGGGAGATTGGCTTCCTTGAAGAGCTTGTGAAGAATTTCTTCTTATTTGAGTCAAACTTGACTCCATTCTTGTTTAGCCTCTTCAACATCTTGGCGGTCTTCTTTACCATGAGAGCGATGTTGTCTTCATCATCATCATCACTTGCACTCTCAATAACATATTGAATCTTGCACTTCTCCTTGGAAGATGCCTTGAGAGCCAAGTCCTTCTTCTCCTCCTTCTCTTTCTTCTTGGAGGAGGATGAACTTCCATCATTGATCTTCATGTACATCTCATGAGCATTGATCTTGCCCAACACTTGCGTTGGTGTAGCTGCGGAGAGATCGCCTTGATGAAGAACCGTGACGATGTGGCTATACTTGTCTATTGGTAGGACACAAAGTATCTTGTGCACCACATCGGCCGGTGTCATTTGAGAGAGCCCAAGGCCATTCAACTCCTCTACAAGCACATTCAAGCGAGAGTGCATTTCATTAACATTTTCATGAGATAACATGGTGAAAGCATTTAACTTAGCAATGATGAGGTGATAACGCTCTTCTCTTTCACATTTAGTGCCCTCATGTAGAGCACAAATGTTTGTCCAAATTTCATGCGCGATTTTGCAATTTCACACACGGTTGAACACATCCTTGCAAATGCCACGGAAAATAATATTCTTTGCCTTAGCATTGTTCTTCTCAAAGTATGGATCCTCGGCGAACACCGATCCACCTTGGGTGGCGGCTTTGTGAACGCCGACATCCACGGCCTCAAGGTAGGCCTCCATATGCACTTTCCAATAAGGAAAGTCATCCCATCGAACATGGGTGGCGGTCCATCCCCATGGGACATCTTGCTCTAGGCGGTGAAGCCTAATTTAGAGCAACAAGGCTCTAATACCAATTAAAAGGATCAAGATGCCCAAGAGGGGGGGTGAATTGGGCTTATTTTAAATTTCTAAAGCAAATATGAAAACCTATCAAATGCCAATCACCCCCTAGTGCCTACGGTCCGTGTGTCCTAGCTAGAAAGTGATAGCAGTTCATGGAAATTAAGAGCAACCTAAGCAATTCTAGTAGGTAAGATAAAAACAAGACGGAATGTAATGCGGAAATGTAAAGAGCTAGGGAAAAGAAATTCTCAGTGACGCAGCGATGTTTTCCCAAGGTATCGAGGTGTCGACACACCCCCCTAGTCCTCGTTGGAGCACCTCGTAAGGTATCGCTCCCCCTCTACCCGCGCAAGGGTAGAGTGCTCTCTACGGGCTGATTCTTCGCCACTCCGGCTCGGTGAATCGCCCACAACCGATCACAGAAGCTTGGAGAAGAGCCGCCAACAATCTTTCGGCGATCACTTCCTCCGAACACCACCAAACCGTATAGGTGCTGTCAAACACCAAGAGTAACAAGCACAAGACCTTCACTTAACCAACTCAAGGCTAGGAAGGTGGATGGATGCACACAAGTCACTCCTAATCACTCTAGGAGGGAAGAACAAGATGAACTCTCTCTAATCTCTCCCTCACTAGGCACTTGACTCTCCAAAGGATTTCTCAAGGTGTCACCAGCTGAAACAATGGCCAAGACAGGTCCTAAGGACGAAGAGGGCAACTATAAATAGTCCCCACCTCCAAAACTAGCCGTTTTTTACTTTTTCCTCTCTCTGCGAAGCCACCGGACTAGTCCGGAGCTTATACCACCGGACCATGCACACTGGTCTGGAGCTCACTCTGAATTCCATCTCAGGCACCGTCGGACTACTCTGCTTGGTCCGATGCCTTGGTCCGACGCACTGGTCCGGAGCTAGGGTGCTCACTGAGTGAAAAACTTCCTCTCTTCTTTGAACCACCGGACCACTCTCCTTGGTCCGGAGCCCTGGTCCGACGCTCTGGTCCGGAGCCTGGGGCTCACTGAGTGAAACCAACCTCCTGTCTTGAAGCGTCGGACTAGCCGTCGGACTCACCGTCGGACTCACCGTCGGACTAGTCCGGAGCCTTCTCTCTCTCTGACACAAGCCATCGGACCACTCTCCTATGGTCCGACGCTTTCCAGACAGGTGGTCCGGAGCTTCTCGAGCTGAGATTTTGCCTAAGTCAGGGACCGTCGGACCACTCTCCTTCGTCCGACGCCTACTTGGCAGACTGGTCCGGAGCCTCTTTCTCCCCCTATTTCAACTGTTGTCGCTGAGATTTTTCAAGGGATTTTGCTCCTACCATTTCTAGGGTTAACCAAGGGCTGAAAGCAAGGTCTCTAGGACTAGTTGTGACAAGTGTGCATATACCCACTCTCCTAAACTATCCTAGATCAAGCTACTAATCTCATACCCCTCCTTTATAGTACGGTTAAAGGAAAAACAAAATCCTAGCTATACTTAGTGCCCTTCTCAACCTTATGGCACTAAGAACTAGCCTAGTCTTCGACTTGTATCATCATCCTTTGCAACCGAAACGATTTCCATCTTGGGGGCATGAATATCCATTAAGCCCATTCAAATTGCATCACTAATGACCTAACACAAATGACTTTGCCTCTGCAAAACACACGTTAGTCATAGTGACCTAGTATTGTCGTTAATCGCCTAAACACAAGGGTCCATGATTCTTCAATCTCCCCCTTTTAGGTGATTGATGACAATACAAGCTCGAGTAGAGAAACATGAGTGAATTTTGATAAGGGAAAACATAACTTGACATGAGATAGGCATGGGTCAGTGATAGAAAAGACAAAAAACATGCCTAACCATTCAAGCCATGATAAGCACAATAGATACGAATTGAGCATAGTACTTGATTTCATTAAGGATATGCTATAGCCAAAAGATTAGAGATTAGCGCGGAAGCAATATAGCATAAACAAGTGACATGATATATAGAGATGAAAGACCTCACATGTCACACAACCATCAAGTCTCAAACACACAAATTGCATGAATATCCATTAAGCCCATTCAAATTGCATCACTAATGACCTAACACAAATGACTTTGCCTCTGCAAAACACACGTTAGTCATAGTGACCTAGTATTGTCGTTAATCGCCTAAACACAAGGGTCCATGATTCTTCAGTTGGCATGGCGACTCATGCCTTGAACCCCATCCCTGAGGATGGAGTGTACTGTGGGCCTTTTGACAATATGGACTAGGGCGTCTCAGGAAGTTGATGGCAGTGAGATCTCCGAAGGCGAGGGACGTCACGGGTGACGCCTCTTGGGCTCGGACGGGTTGGAAGAGCCCCCGAGGGTTGATGACGTCTCGGATGACGCCACCTTGGCTCGGGTGAGGCGGAAGAGTCTCCGAGGTTTGATGACATCACTGATGACGCCACCTTGGCTCGGGCGAGGCGGAAGAGCTCCCGAGGGTTGATGACATCAGGGATGACGCCACCTTGGCTCGGGCGAGGCGGAAGAGCCCCGAGGGTTGATGGCGTCACGGATGACGCCACCTTGGCTCGAGCGAGGTGGATGAGCCCCCGAGGGTTGATTTTGTTTTCGTGGAGTCCGATAAATTGGGTACCCTATTTCTAGGTATCCGACAGTACCCCCGAGCCTTCGATGTAGTGATGGACTACACCGGAGGCTTCCGAGAGCGCTTATGGTGGTTTGGTTGGATTTTTGGATTCCGGTGGGTGCCCAAGAGCGCATCCGCCAGGTGTAGCCCCTGAGGCCTTAGGAAGGAAATTTCCTCCTAAGGCCTTATTCGGAAGTTCTGCACACTGCTTGACCCTTCGCCTCCCTCACGAGGCGGGGAGGGAGCGGTCTGCTCCGTACGTCAGAGCCAGAGCCCTGGTCGCACACCAGCCCTGGCACGGGCTGCACTGTTGGCCTCGGGCTGACGCGTCTTGAAATGACGAGTCGGCCCTGCGCCGGGCTGTCTTTCAGCCCGTACGGTCGATTGACCGGTCGAAGACGTGTTTCTCAGATCTCGGGGCCTGACTGCGCCCCCTCCTCCCCCCGTAGCCAAAAAGTGGGCGTGCCGTGTCTTTCCCATTTGAGGAGCGGTGCCAGAGCACTGCTTTCTCTGTGGTTAAGACTCCGAACGGCACGCCTTGAGCCACCCATCTTCTTGACCATTTATAGCCTCGCTGCATCCTCTTGAAGTGGGTGCTATTGCACAGTGCGACGTGGTTGGGGGGCAGTGCTGTCGTCTCACGGGCCTGCTGTCGCGTGAGTGCCCTGGCGGGCTATAAATAGGGGTGGCTCCCCTTGGGGAGACTCACATCCACATGGTATGGCCTGCCCTAGAATCTTCCTCCGAGGTCTTGTCAGAGATTCCCTTGAGCCGCCCTGGCGGGCGGCCTTTTGAGAGCTGCACCGGATTCAGAGGAAGTTCTGCGTTGGGAGCGCCACCGTCTCGTGTCATCGGACGGGAGATAACAGGGGGAGTTTTGCGGCATGCGCAGTTCTTCCCTGTCATCTCGTCGCACAGGACGGTCGTGCTCCCTTTCCGTCTCCCATAGCAGGGGGCCAAGGATGCGTCTAGCGGAAAGACTGTGCGGTTTGCCCGCACAGTTTTCTAAGCCAGACGTTTCTTGGGCCTAGTGGTGGCGACGCCACCGTTGGGAGACGGTGGACCTGCGGGCTGGTGAGCCTGGTTGCGTCCGGGCGTGGATGTGTCAGTGCCGCCCCCCGAAGCCCTAGGGATCAGAAGGTGACCGTCCGCGCATGTGCACGGGGTCGCCTTGATCATGTAGCACATGTGTAAACACTGGTGCTGCATGCCTAGTTGGGCTCCGAGGGAGTGGTGCTGAACGCCTCTCGGTGCTGGTGAACGCCCTCCAAGAGTAGGGCGGAGCGTGTCACCGGACCGACGGGCGTTCCGCGGCCCGACGTTCGAAGCACGACCCAGAAAAATGCTTGACCAACTCATCATGCCTTTTTCTGGGGACGCAGTCGACCGCGCAGGTCTTGGGTGACGGTGGTACAGTCGATGTCTCGTCGCGAGAGATGAAGCGGGGGTAGTTCGCTCGTTGGGCGTTCGCCTGATAGGCAGCCCTCGGAGCGCCGTTACCAGTGTGCGCAGGGCACTTGAAGCTTGCCCTATTTCCCTTTCCTTTGGCCCTTGGCCGGGATCCCCCTTCAGTCGATGTTGTGTTTGATTAGGTGTATGATGATTTGGTCTGGCCCTTGCGGTACCTGAAAAGTATGTAACCTTCGCAAGGATTAGCGTATAAGAATGTGACGTTCGTTTGTCGTTTTTACCTGTGTGGACCTCTGACGCGTGAGGTTTGGTGCGCCTTTTTCCCTCTCCATTATCCAGTTGTTTGAACTAGTAGGAGGGGTGCAGCGGCAGCCCCGAGCCTCTACTCGATGTAAAGGAACGTCTCGGGTCTGTGCCGTCTTTTCGTACGTTCCCCGGGCATCTCTCCGCGAGAAGGGGGAATATGAGCCGAACCATGCTATCCTCGAGGTGGATGAACCATGGATGCTCGTCGAGGTAATAACAGGAAAATCTGAGTGGGGTGCTCGGTTCCCGTTCGCTGGGGTTCCGGCTTGTGGACCATGTCGTGGCTCACCCCAAATCGGTTTCATCTAGTAGCCGGGTCCGTTTGATGGGTCCAGGGGGCCTGTTGTCTTCCTTCGGTAGGAATACCATGAACCAATTATCCGTAAAGACGGACTCAGATACGAAATTTGGGAATGACCTTGGCGTCCGATTGCCAGGCTAATGACGCTAGCGTGTCCATTCCCTATTCGCCCCTCGCTTGTTGTCCTGAGATGGCCGTTTCGAACCCCGCTAGGTCGGCCTTCGTATCTCTGGACCGTAGCGGGCCGTCGGGGCATCTATATCCCTTATCCCTTGGTCTTACCTGGGCCCGGAGGCCGTCCCCGTTTGTGTCGGTGTGTACGCGTTCGTCCAATCTCTGGATGCGTCAGGTGAACCGTGTCGGGGGTCGGTCCTAGCCCTGCTTGCGCTTGGGGGTAAGCGTGGCGTTGAGCCTAGTGTCCCTGCGAATGTCAGAAAAAGATGTTTTTGCGCGCAAGAAGGGACAGAATTCGAGCGAAAACGATCGAACACGGGGAGGAGATCGGGATGAGGCAAGATTTTATTGAAAAAATCGAGGAAAAGCAGTCCCCTTTATCCAGCCCCCGAAGGCGCGCAACCACAGGCTAGGAGCGCGTCTTGCTTAGCATCTAGGCTGTGTGTCGCCTGCGTGGTGTATATCGAATCTCTTCCAAAGGAAAGATACTAATGCGGGTGTATGTGATTTAGGGGGAGATGTTTAGGGATAGAAGCGACGTAGCTTTTCGATGTTCCAGGCATTGGAGAAGACTTGGCTGTCGGGACCCACGGTGGCGATCTTGTAGCTTCCGGGGCGGAGGGCCTCCACCACGATGTAAGGTCCTTCCCACGGCGGCGTGAGTTTGTGCTTGCCTTTGTTGCTTTGCCTGAGTTGAAGCACCAGGTCGCCGATGTTGAATTCGCGCTTGCGGACGCGGCGGTCGTGGTACCTCCGGAGGGCCTGCTGGTACTTTGCGGAGTGTAGGAGGGCGATGTCCCTTGCTTCATCCAGCTGGTCCACGACGTCCTCCATGTTGGCTTGGTTGCCCTCCTCGTCGTAAGCCTTGACCCGCGGGGAACCGTACTCTAGGTCGGTGGGGAGCACGGCCTCCGCCTCGTAGAGCATGAAGAAAGGGGGGCAGCCGGTGGCTCTGCTCTGGGTCGTTCTAAGGCTCGAGAGGACGGCTGGCAATTCCGCGACCCAACGGCCTCCGAACTTCTTAAGCCGGCTAAAGATTCTTGGTTTTCACCTGTGCAAGATCATCTTGTTGGCGTGCTCAACCTGCCCATTCGTTTGGGGGTGCGCGACGGCGGCCCAGTCCACCTGGATGTGGTTCCTGTTGCAGAAGTCCAGGAACTTCTATCCAGTGAATTGGGTGCCGTTGACGGTGATGATCGTGTTGGGCACTCCGAATCGATATATTATGTCCTTGAACAACATGACTGCCTGCTCCGACTTGATCCGGGCGAGGGGGCGTGCCTCGATCCACTTTGAGAATTTGTCGATGGCGACGAGAAGGTGGTCAAAGCCCTCGGGTGCCCTGGGAAGCGGTCCCACTAGGTCCAAACCCCAGACCGCGAAAGGCCATGTGAGGGGGATGGTCCATAGCGCCTGCGCGGGCAGATGCGTCTTGTTGGCGTAGAACTAGCACCCTTCGCAGGCGCGTACTACCTCCGTGGCGTTTTCTACGGCCGTTGGCCAGTACAAACCTTGGCGGAAAGCCTTTTCAACGATCGTGCGGGGGGCTGCGTGGTGCCCGCAGTCCCCCGCGTGTATGTCCTCTAGCAGGCTCACACCCTGCTCCGTGGGGATGCAACGTTGCAGGATTCCCGTGGGGCTGCGCCTGTAGAGCTCTTGGTCGATAATGACGAAGGACTTGGTGCGCCGTGTGATGCGGCGTTATTTGTTCCTGTCGTCGGGGAGGCGCTCCCGAACCAACCAATCCAGGATAGGTACCCTCCAGTCGGGGGGAGGGTCGTCGTCACCGATCGGTGCATCTTCCTTAGCGTCGCGTACCTCCTCGATGTCCATGACCTTTGCTATGGTAGTATCCACGGTCTCGGCCTCGGGTTCCACCTGCCAGGTGACGAACGACTTGTGGAGGTCACTGGCGAAGACTCCGGGCGGGACCGTACCCCGACTAGAAGTCAGGTTCGTGAGCTCGTCCGTCGCCTCGTTGTATCTCCTGGCGACGTGGTTGAGCTCCAGGCTGTCAAATTTTTCCTCCAGGCGGCGGACCGCCTGGCAGTATGCTGTCATCTTTGGGTCGTGGTAGTTTGACTCCTTCATGACCTGCTCGACTACGAGCTGGGAGTCGCCTCGCACGTCGAGCCTTTTGATGCCCAACTCTGCTGCTATGTATAGCCCATTTACCAGGCCCTCGTATTCCGCAACGTTGTTAGACGCCGGGAAGAACATACGGATCATGTACTTGAGCTGGACCCCGAGCGGGGAGACGAAAACCAGGCCGGCGCCAGCACCAGTCTTCATCAGCGATCCGTCGAAATACATGACCCATAACTCCTGGTTCTCCGCCACCGGTGGCAGCTGGATCTCGGTCCACTCGGCGACGAAATCCGCGAGGACCTGGGATTTGATGGCCGTCCGTGGTGTATAAGAGATGAACTCCCCATGAGCTCCAGTCCCCACTTCGCCACCCTCCCCATAGCCTCGCGGCTCTGTATCACCTCCCCAAGGGGGTAGGATGACACGACGGTGATGTGATGGCTGTCGAAGTAGTGGGCCAGCTTTCTCCGTGTAATGAGAACCGCGTAAAGGAGCTTCTGGATTTGAGGGTACCTGGTCTTGGTCTCGGATAGTACCTCACTGATGAAGTATACCGGCCGCTGGACCTTTAGTGCGTGGCCCTCCTCCTCCCTTTCGACGACGATGATGGAGCTCACCACCTGGGTGGTAGCGGCTATGTATAAGAGAAGGTCCTCGCGCAACGTTGGCAGCACGAGGATGGGTGCGCTTGTGAGGACCGCCTTGAGCTTGTCCAGGGCCTCCTGCGCCTCGGGGGTCCAGGTGAAGTGTTCGGTCTTCTTGAGAAGTCGGTAAAGGGGGAGGCCTCATTCGCCGAGGCGCGAGATGAAGCGGCTCAAAGACGCAAGGCATCCCATGACCCGCTGCACCCCCTTCACGTTGCGGATCGCTCCCATACCGGCGATGGCGGAGATTTTATCGGGATTGACCTCGATGCCACGCTCGGAGACAATGAAGCCGAGAAGCATGCCGCGCGGCACCCCGAACAAGTACTTCTCAAGGTTGAGCTTGACGCGCTTGAGTCTCATGACCCCGAATGTTGTTTCGAGGTCTGCGACCATGGTTTCCGTCTGTTTTGACTTCACCACGATATCGTCCGCATACGCCTCAACGGTCGTGCCGATGAGCTTCCCAAAAACCGAGCGCATGCACCGCTGGTACGTGGCTCCCGCATTTCTGAGTCCGAATGACATAGTGACGTAGCAAAAAGAGCCAAATGACAAGATGAAGGATGTCGCGAGCTGATCGGACTCCTTCATCTGGATTTGGTGGTAACCAGAGTATGCGTCGAGGAACGAAAGTGTTTCGCACCCCGAGGTGGAATCGACGATTTGATCGATACGCGACAGAGGGTACGGGTCCTTGCCGCATGCCTTGTTCAGGATGGTGTAATCTACACACATTCTCCATTTTCCGCTCTTCTTCTTAACTAGCACTGGATTAGATAACCATTCGGGATGGAATACCTCTTTGATGAATCCAGCCGCTAGAAGTTTGTCGAGCTCCTCCCCGATGGCCCGCCGCTTCTCCTCGTCAAAACAGCGTAGACGTTGCTTCACTGGCTGGGCCCCGGATTGAATCATCAAAGCGTGCTCGGTCACATCTCTCGGTATGCCCGGAACATCCCCCGGGCTCCACGCAAACATATCGCCATTCGCGCGGAGAAAATTGACAAGCACCGATTCCTGTTCTGGACCTAGGGAGGCGTAATGTGCAGCACTCGGTTGTCTGTCTCCGACGGGTCGAGGGAGATTTCTTTTACCCCTTCTAGGGGGGTGAAGTTTCCCGTGCCATTAGAGTCGGCTCTCTCGCTGCTCGCGGCCTCAGCCGTCGCCGCCAGTTCCGGGCATCGTGCCGTGGCCATTGCTTCCTCGCAACTGTTCACGTCGCACTGGTACGCCTCCGCAAACTCGGAGGTGACCGTGATGACCCCGTGAGGCCCTGGCATTTTGAGCTTGAGGTAGGTATAGTTTGGGACAACCATGAACTTCGTGTAGCACGGCCTTCCCAACACCGCGTGGCAGGGCGCGCGGTAGTGAGCGACCTCGAAGGTGAGGAGCTCGGTCTGGAAATTATTTGACTCCCCGAACGTCACGGGCAAGTCAATCTGTCCGAGGGGTATGGAAGGTTTCCCGGGGACGATCCCATGGAAGGCGACCCCCCTCCAGCAGGCGAAGTTTTTTCCGAGGTACCTTTAGGGCCTCGAAGGCGTTGTGTAAAACATGATGTTGAGGTCACTGCCCCCGTCCATCAGTACCTTGGTGAAGCGTATCCCCCCTATGATCGGGTCCACGATGAGTGGATAGCGTCCCGGATGGGTGATACGCTTCGGGTGGTCACCTTGCCCGAACGTGATGTCGGTCTCCGACTAGTCGAGGAAAATAGGGGCCGTTGGGACGACCGTGAAGACCTCGCGCCGCTCCTGCTCCCGCCGACACTTGTGGTATCCGGTCCTCGAATCGCTGAATATCATGAGGCATTTGTCCCCAGGGGAGAAAAGGTTGTTGTGACTTCTGCCCTCGTTTTCGGTGATTGAGAGATACATAGCCACCTTGTCACACTGCTGAAGAGTGTGTTTGACCGACATGCTGTGGTACGGGCACGACTTGGTGAGGATGTCGTCGTAGTAGCCTCCCTTCCTCCCACCGTGGGGAGGAAAAGGAGGCACGCGATCCGCGATCCTGCCCTTTGCCTTGCTGGAACAGAAGGTCACGCCGATCGCCCTTCCGCCCGGTGTATAGGTCGCGACGACACCAGGGAGGTGCCTGCCGACTGGTCGTCGCTGTCCTTTCTCGGGTTGCCGTCCTGCGCCGCCGGGACTCCCGAGGTTTAGCTGTCGGGGGTCCGGGAACCGTAGGTCGTCCCGCGGCGTGAGCGCCGGAGCCCCCGTTTCGCGTACGGGTGTGTTGTGCCCGGAGGAGAGCGGCTGTCCTCCCGCGAGCTGCGCCGTTGTGTTGGCGAACGCGAAGTAGAGGTTGTGCAGGGACTCCTGAGTCGGCTGGGGTCCCATGAGCGTGTCGAGCTGGCGCTCGAACTGAGGATAATCGGCCCGCGGGACGACTGCCCCACGAGTGGCTTGTTCCCCGGAGGGAGACAGATGGAGGTGGGCCATGGATGTGGTGATGGCGTCCATGGCTACCTCGGAGGATGCCGTAGGGCGACGAAGAGCCAGGTCGGCCCCCTGCCCGTGGCACTGGAAGTCCAGGCTACCAAAACGAACAATGGAGCCCGGAGCAAAATCAATGTGGCGATCAGCCATCCGAAACTCGAAAATACGGGTGACACGCAAAGGTCCCCTACCTGGCGCGCCAACTATCGGTGTCTAAAATGGTGGGGTCTGGACGGCCAACGAGTAAATTTCTAAGCGTGTCGGAGTTCGGATGGTTACGCTCGGAGAACACAGAGGTTTATACTGGTTCAGGCACAAACGCCCTACGTCCAGTGTGTTGTGGAGTCGTATTACCGAGCGTGGAGGGCTCGTAGAGGGGAGCTACAAGCTTTGGTGAGAGAGGGAAGCGCCTTCCTAGGTCTCGTGCCTATGAGGTTCTTGGTTCTGGTGTGCGCTCACGTGTGTGCGAGTTTGAGTGTGTGAATGAACGTTGGGATGTCGAGAGAGGTAGATTGGAGGTCCATTCTCTCCCTTTATACATAGGGAGAGATGGAGGAGTACAGTAGAGAGAGGGGGAGTAAACGTGCGCCCGACTTGGGATGCTGCCAAGGGGGAGCTTTGTCTTCATTCCGTCTTCCTTCCTTAGG
>CM039128.1:30971523-31022647 GCA_022036555.1 Microstegium vimineum
GCATAGGCAAACACTCTGCAATATGGATGACTGCATAGGCAAACACTTGACAAATGGTCTCAGAACAACTGTCCAACGAACGACGTTCAACGTTCCTATAGATGGAATTGAGGATCTTTTTATTCTTTCTGATGTCTTCCTTCTTCTTCTTTCTGCCACCAAAGAACGAGAAAGACTGATCTAAAAATTATCCCCCCTAGTCTTTCATCGTGGCTAGATGCAGCCACAACAAAACAAAGAAAAAACTAGAGAAAAATATTTCAAGGTAGCAATATCATCTTCGCCTTGATGCCGCCGTCCGAAAACAAAAATCTTCATGTCGTCATGATGAAGATGGTGACGCCGAATTCATCGTCCGTGTCTTCAACGAATATGCTATGGAAAAGACGATTCCACTCTTCTCCCTCATCATTGCCGAAGAGGAGGAGAAGGAGAAGATACTCAATTACTAAGAACTTTTGTATAAAAACTTTAATGACTCAATCTACTAAAAAAACTTATTAAAATCAATGGACCCACACTTCCTTCAGCCTCCGGCGGAATGTCAGAGGGGAAGGGAAGGCCATCAGTGATGGACGAGGGAGACTGCGGCGGCAGCGCTACTGCTCCATTGGCAGCAGCTGCGTCTGTTACAGAGCAGAGCGGAGGAATAGAAGCCCCCGTGGGCCCGTCGCCTCCATTAAGATATGTTGTGATCCACTCTTTGCATATGCTCTGTGATTCTTTTAAGTCATCATCTCCTGGTAGATGTTTGTATCTTGGTTCAGAAAATTGATCACGGCAGGTGAAGGAAGACAAGAACTCCTCCAACAATGGTCGCTATTTCTTGAATTCTGTGTGTCACTAATTCACCGGTTTGATCACTACAGGTGAAAGAAGGACAAGAACTCCAGGGATGCATCCCGCTGACCAACCGTGCCACATTCACTAGAGAAGCCAAGGAAGCCGGTAAAGCCTTCACCTTACTGTTTGGTTATTCTTTGCATTCGATGAAAAGAATTTGGACGACTTAACTGAATATTTATTCTTGTAATCTTAAACATGATCATCATGTCCTTGATATGGATCAAATGGATGCATCCAGAGCTAACCATATTATTCTCTGAAGTTGACAAGCTTATTTTCCCGTTCTAAATTTTCTGAAGCTGTCGATCTCCTTTTTGTGAAATAAATGCTAATCATGTGCCAAATTTCTTTCATTAAACTTTAAGTTCAAGGTTGTTAACTCCAATTCCAATTCAGAAATCTTAACTGCACGCAGAACATTTCTTGTATTACTTCAGCTATTTTTTACTGCCGCTATTCATTTCTTTAGATTCTTTGCCTTGTATTTGGCAACCTATCTGTATTGTTCTCATGAAATTAAGCTGAATGTTAAGGAGCGACAGGTGGAAGTGTCCAGCGTGGCCTGCTATGGTGCCAAGGTGGTGGTGCGCATGACCTACAGGTGTGGACTGCGTGTGGTCGTCTGCTGGAACAGCTCCTCTGTCCATCTTCAGACTCGTCCCGATGGTGGATCAGATCGCCCTTGTTTCTTTCTGTATTGTGTTCTTATAGCAATCTACTAGAGTCCAAACTGAATTTGGGACAAGTTAATTGTACTAAGTGCTGCACTGTGTGTGCGATCAGGCACAAACAGATTTGCCCTCACGAGCTGTAGGAACGTAGTTTCTGTTAGAATATTAGGCAATTTCTATGTCATTTTAATTTCATAAATTAACATAATGATGATGACATATAAAAGATTATTTATAAATGAGATCATGACATCAAACATATTCATAATAACATGAAACATATGGATGTCAAAAACATGTAAACATGATATATGTAACATCACATACAAGCATAGCATATATATCATGACAACAACTGCTACTGGACTGCATATGAAACGATGAAACAGAGCTACTGAAACGTAAGCACATCAGCATATGAAACATCATAACATATACTAGCAGGAACATAGAGCATACAGATTACGAAACGACACAGCAGAACATGTGAAACAGACGCGCTACAACTGATGACACAACATGGATGAACTATTGAAACATATAAAAATTGTACGACGGAAAACAGAGACATGATGAGATGGACATACCCTCCCATCCGCGCAACATCCGATGAACCAGAACCTTGACCAACCTCGATGGTCATGACGTAGGGGACGAAGGTGTACTCTCCACCGGAAAGAAGAAGACGACGACGACGTTCACCAAGAGGAAGACAACGGCGGCGTCACCTCCGCGAAGAAGATGATCGGCGACAGCGGCGGCTCCGCGAAGAAGACCACGACGACGACGGCAACAACATTTTGGAAGAAGACGATGTCGGCTGCAGCAGGAGCGTCTCCTCCGGGGAGAAGACGACAATGACGAACGGCGACGGCGTCTCGAACGGCAAGGGCTCCGGAGGCACCTGCCCTCTCGCTTCTCTATGCGCGCAGAGTTACGAGATGGGAATGCTAACCTGCAACTGAACTGTGTCTCTAGAATATTTGGAATAGTGTCCAACCCAAGACTGGAAGCCGCACGACAGGTTATATTGTCGCAGAGAAGAGGGAGAGCCTCCCGCGGCCAAGGAGAGGAGCAGACAGGCAGCCCAAGAGGTGAGTTGAAACTGCCGTAAAACATTAGCACCCAGCCACGCACGTTGCATGCCTCACCCCACCTCCTTGCCTTCTCAACTTCTCAATTAATGGATTAAATCCCACAATTTAAGTTGAGTTAACGTTCCTTGGACTTCCAATCTGGTACAAATACTAATGCACACAATTACACACAATAGAGCTATTTGATTTATTGAATATATAAATGGGTTTAACCCATAATAAATCCAACAGTTTCATGGGACACTTTTCTTTTTACATGTATATATAGTTTCATGTTTTTTATATAATATTAACTCAATTCTTAATTATACTAAATTATTTTCTTGAACTTTTTACTCTAAATTTGACCATTCATTTTATTCAAAAAATTATGTAAAATATTACTTCTTTTGTTATGGCTTACTTTAGTAATAGTTTTTTTAAAAATAATTTAAACTTGTATAAATTTTCTTAAGTTCTTTAAATAAGACAAGTGGAGTAAAAAAAGTCAAATAAACTATAATTTAGATTTGAGGGAGCAAAAAAAATTGACTTTGGAGCAATGAAACAAGATATTGATGGGATTTTGCTATTCTTTTTGTGATGTTCTCCGTTACTTTCAACAATTCATTTACTTTTTAATTTTATGATCTATTTTTCTAAACATCACCGCAACGTTAGTATAGACAATATACATGTGAACATAATATGTACTATAAAATAAAGGGAGTAATATAGCCACGTCCTTAATTAGGTAGACAACACTGAGAAGAACTCTCCCCATAAAAAACGGTGAAGAGAAACTAAAGGCGTTTTGATTTCTGGCCCGGAGCCGTGGCTGCGCTCGTAGGCTGTAACACCTTGTGTTTGATTTACTAGGTCCACCACCGAGCCAGGCTCTCCAGATGCAAAATCCACTCTCTCTCTCCTGGCTCCCACGAAACGTAACATAGGTTCGTTTCCTGGCGGCCTGGCTCGCTTCAGCGTTTCGGCACTCGCTCCAGCGCTTCGGCGCTCGCTCCACTCACCACCCGGTGCCATGGTGTTCTCGGTGGCGTTCAAGGTGGCGGTGCAAGCTGCGCGTTCTTCATCTGGACGCGGCCGCTCGTGTCACCCCCGCCCTCGTCCCTACCGGCGTCGAGCTGCAGGCCTTGCAGCTCCGACGAGTCGCCCCGGCCCCCGTCCCCGCCCCGCTCTGCTGGTGCTGGTGCCGATGTAGAGCGACCTTCATGTAGTCGAGCTTGAGGAGCAGCAAGCGCGCCGACACGCTCAGGCTGGCTGCGGACGAGCACGACGACGTGGTGGTGCTGCTGGTGTCCATGGCCGTTGCCGCCAGCGAGAAGAAGACGTGGTGGTGGTGCTCCTGTTGCCACGACGCCGACACGGACTTGAACAGGGTGGACGCCTCTTGGTGGTGGTGCAGCGCGAATGGCTGCACCTGCTATTGCCACCCGACGCCTCCATCACCGCCGGCGTGCTCCTCCGTCACCCCTTAAGAGCTCGATGAAATGTCAACAAGAGAGAAATATGAAAGTGTGGTGGTAAGGCTACCGAATTTCTTGTGCATAGTAACCATAGACATTTAGGCTACAAATCAAACACAATCTAAGTTCAACCAGGCTGGTCTGGATCATGTGAATCAAACACTCGATGTTGCAGCATTGGAGCCGTGCTCGAGCTGGCCAGGTCCAGGCCGACCAGACATGCTGGACATGGCCAGAAATCAAACACGCCCTGAAAAAAATGTATGGGAAAGAGGACCATAAAAAAAGAAGAAGAAAATCAAAGTCGTCCCAACCTGCGTACAACCGTTTATTTTTTTTACTCGATAGAAGAATACTACTACTATACTAAAATATAATATAGGAGCGAAAATGCAAGCACGTTCTAGAGCACTTGCTGGTCTTATTCCCATTCCCATCAGCCAAACACGGGGGTTATGGTCGCGTTGTAGGTAGGATTTGTTTGGTAGATGGAGTGGAAAACGCACTCGCGTGTCCTTAGGTGTCGTGTCGTACGGGTGTAGGTGGCACGGCGGCAGCTAGATCCTCCGTGTCCCTGACGGTGTGCGAGCCGCGCGGTCAAGAATGAGCTCAACAATAACGCGTACCCATCACTCGTGCAACCGCAAGGCACCCATCAGTAAACGTGCTAGTTACAGTCAACTGTTATTCTAGTTTACTTTTCCTACAAAAATATTATTCTAGTTCATTTGATTATTTTTTTAGGTCGATTCAATAACCTAAAATAATTTAAACTTGCGCCATGGCCATGTCAGCCATGCGTGCCTTGCCCTATGAGATCGGCACTTTCGGCTTCCCCTCCTAAATACTCCGTACTAGATATAGCTGCGAGCAGAGATGTACAGGCTCCTTCCTTAGAACCGGCTCCAGTTTCTCTGGAGAAGCTCTATCGATCGAACAGTTCGTTTGATAGAACACGAATTAGATGAATCGATCAATAATGCAGCGTAATTTAAACCTCCGGACTTGAACGTACTTCATCGTCAGTGACCTACCTCGTCAGGCGTCACCGTATTATATAATTTTTTTCTAGTAGTATATACAAATAAATTAAAATCTCACTCTTGAGTCTTGACTGACGACTAGGGTGGTTTAACAACCGTACTAGCATCATGTGCCGTTCTACTTCTACATGCATACCGGCGGCACAAGCTAGCTAGATTACATACAGTATACACGCAGAGCGTCCAATGGAAGCCCTCAACTTCAACATCACTCTGCATCAATACTGTACTAGTGCTACGTCGTCCAACATCATATCGCTAGTCAATAGAACTAGGCAGGCAGGAACCATGCAAAACCTGCTATGTCTGTTTAGGTATGATTTATGCTTATGCACACTCCAAAGGAAAACCAAGTCTAAGTAACAAGTGAAGAAAGTAGTTGGTTCTTGAGTACCAAACACTGGCTCACTCATTTTAATTTCCTGCTCCAGGTTCCAAGAGCCATCCAATTGGTTCCTGGAATCACATTTCACAACATAAATACTATATGCATCCCATGTTTCTCAAGGAGCATGCAGGCCATTTCCCATTGTCATTGACTCATTGTTGCTGAAGCCAGCAGGCTTAACATACACAAAGGATTGCATATATGCTGCTAGCTAGCTAGGTAGTGTGATCATAAAGAGGTGTGAGATCCACACACTCAAGGCTAGCTGACATGGTAGCACTCAAGCTGAGGCATTTGTGTTTCGCAGTTGTTCTTGCATCTATAGCCATCCCTTGTTGCAGAGGTAATCTATCTTCAGTTCACCAGTTTTTTGTTTGTTGCCGTATGGCTAATTCAGCACTTCATTCTTCTGACATTTGTTAAATTCCTTACTTACTTCGACCTTATTTGTGGGGGTTAAAAATTAGATTGATACAGTGCTCTTCTTTTGTTTTTTTTTGGGGGGGGGGACAAGTTTATACAATATACCTAAATTTAATCTTTCAAAATTCCAAGCCTTGCCAAATGCCAGCTCTTGTCTCTTCACAGATGCTAAGGCCTTCCAAAATAAGGCATCCAGATCTACAAATGACACTTGACACATAATTTACTGAACACTTTTGTTGTTTTTATGCACTATGCAGGACAAGGAGGAGGCGGTGGTGCTGGTGGCGCAGGAGGAGCAGCGGGTGGTGGTGCTGTGGTGCCAGGGACACAGGATGCCATCCAGATTGTGTCACAGGCTGCTCTATGCTTTGACAATAGACAGGTAGCGATTCTTTGGAATATATCCATTCTAACCTCACTTCATCACATCAACTGCTCTCTGCGAGGTTACACATAAACAAGGTTCCTTCTGACTAAAACATCCCAATTCCCAATGATCTTCTAGCTTACAGCCCGTGTTTGGATCCCATGAAAAAAGTTTAGTCTTGCACTTTTAGCCCATTTTTTTTTTGTCACGGGGAGTCAAACAAGTGGGCTAAAAGAGAGTAAATGGTGAGAACAAAAGTTTAGTCCATTTCTCCATAAGAGGCCTTAAACTGGGTTAAAAATACATTTGGGGCGCACTGGACGTCCCATACTCCCACCCTCACCGTGCTCGTCGCGCCTAGCTCCTGGCCTCTGCCCGAGTGGCGAGTGCATCCCGGCCGAGCGCTGCCAGGACTCTGCTCCCGACCGTGGCTCGCCAGCAGCCCGTCCTACTCTTGCCCGCGTGAGCATGGTTCTTTGCCTTTTTGCATATGTATATGATTCTAGATAAATGTACATCTGGAAAAGAAGAATGCAAATGGACATTCTACTGAAGAAAGAAAACGTCGCGTGACAGGTGATAAACGGGTGCCTCCAAGCAATGGGCATCAATGTCAACGGCAACGGCAACGCAGGCGGTGGCAGTAGCAACGGCAGTGGTGGTGGCGGCGGCAGCAGCAACGGCAACAACGGGTCAACGGCGCCGAGTATGTGCCAAGGGCCGTGCTTCGGGCAGATGATGCTGATGATGAACTGCGTGAACGGCATCCTGGGTAACATCCAGGGCTACAGCCCTGGCCTCATGCAGGGCGTCCAGGCCGTCTTCCAGATGTCCTGCGGCAATGTTGGCAACAATCAGCAGGGTGGAGGTGCCGCCGGTGGTGGTGGTGGGGGTGCTAGCGGTGCTGCTAGTGGCGGCGGAGCTGGTGGCGGAGGTGTCAGTGGTGTCGGTGGCGGCGCCGGCAATGCTGTTGGTGGCAGCGGGGGCAGCAATACGGCCAACAGTGCCACTACTGCTGCTGGTTCTACGAATCCAAACGGAGGTATGATCACCATTTTTCGAAACAAAACTTGCTTGTTTATAGTTTGTATATTTAGTAGACAATCTGTTTAGCAAGGAAGCACTGTGCTAGTAATTTCAGATACAAAAATAGTACTAGTATCTAAAAGAATATAATTTAGTTAAAAAACGAAATAAAACATAGCGGGTTAAAATGGGATGATGAGCAAATTAAACTATATTAAACTATATAAGGCTATTTCCACGTGTGTATATATAAGTCACATCTGACTTCAACAATGTTGATATACAGGCTCACACGTGGCAGTAAGCAATCCTGATAAGCCACAACCAACCAGCAGCGCAAATGGGCCCATGGCTAGCCTCACCAACAGATTTCCCTCGATGCTAAGGACTTGGACATGTATTTGGCTACTGCGGCTGTTGTGGCTTTGATGAAACTGATTAGTAGAGATAAGAATATTATAAACATTGTAAACAACAGTTAAATATTTGCTTCTTTCTCTGGAAAACATAGTAGTAGTAGTAGTTTAAATTTTTCCATCCGCAAAGATTTTACATGAAGCGTGTGACTTTCAAATTAAATATAGACAAACAATTTGCAACGTTTGCTTCAATCTCTAGGACACTACTAACAGGCGTAGGCGCACGTGGAGTCCATTCCACCGCGCACTCTCTTTTCTTCTTCACGCATAATCTTTTGTTATTCTTCTTCTTCACGCGTAATCTTCTACTATTTTTGTAATATTCCTCTGTTTCCATCAATTTGAAAAAAAAAGAAAGCCAAAAGCAGATACAAGGTTTTGCAAAAATTATACCACGCAAAAACAACATAATTGATAGAGACTTTGTCTTTCTCGAGCTTCAGAACCATGTTCAAGCAATTTAAAGCCACGACTAAGTCAAAAAACTTGCTTTCGGGGAATTCAGATCAGAAGCACTATTGTAGGGGGGTGATGGGGATGAAGCCGCAACCCTAGCCCCCACGACACCTGCCACCATGTCACTGCCAACGCTGGCTGCCCCCATGGCACCAGCGCCCGGCCCCTCCTCTCCCTTCTCCTCCCCTCCCACCTACCATCTACTTCTCAATCCACTACGTGTGTGCCCAGCGAGGCGCGCCTCCACCACGTCGTCCTCCCCGTCGCTGACCCTGCCATGTCGACGCCGGAGTCGGTTGCCTCCCCATCACTAGCGCCTGTCTCCCCCTCCTCCATCCCCTCCTCCACCCCCCCCCCCCCCGCCCGCGAGCGCTCGGCGATGCACGCCCCCTCCCCGTCGCCCTGCTCCCCTCCACTTTCCCCCAACACATCGGATGCCTCTCTGGCACCGATGGCCACCCAACCCTCCCCCGATGTTTCCAAGGATACAACAGCCTCCGCCCTCTCCCCACTCGCGACACCCTTCTTTCCCAGTAGATGCTCTAGGTGCTCGAAGCCCTTGCACTGGTCTGATTGCTTTGACCCCAACGTCAACACCGCACCCACTGCTGACTCGCTAGCCTCCTACGCCGACGCCAACGCCATTTACAAATGCTTCGTAGCGCGGGCGACATAGGTAGGCGTACTGCCAACGACCACACCAGCCACCAACGTGAGGCCACGCCACTAGAGATGTATTCAAGAAGTGCTGCAAAAAAGGTGCCTGAACTGCTTGTCCTTCACCCACCACATCGCCACCTATCGCTTGTCGTTGTGATGCCTTTGATGTCTAGGGTTCAAGCACTTGGCCTGATAATGTAGGTGCTCTCACTCATCGGAGCAGTATGTGGCAGCCTCAGGGGACGGCCAGCAGCACCGCTACATTAGGGCGCATTCAGACTCCGATAGTCCCGGAGCTCAAGTAGGCTCCCAGGCATGCAGACCCCACATATTGGCCCGCAAGTTACTGGCATCGACACACTCAGTACCACCACCAATGAGCGTGACCCATTTCCACTAGGCCACATGAACCCAAGTTCGATGGAGGATAGCTACATCATCCACTATTCTTCTGCCTTCGACAATGTTGAAGCCGACTATCCTTTACAACGATTACAAAGGATGTTACATGTGCCTTAAGTACCATCTATGGGGTCAAGGAAAGGACAACACGCTATTATATGCTTGTCCACGAAAAGTGCATGACAGACTACGATCCACACGCACCGTCATTTTCCCCCTCTCCATCAGAGCATGGCGATAGGGACAATAGTCATGGTAGTGTAAGGAACATGGACCCTAGCCCCATGTAGTTTAGATTTTGGTGTTTGATGTTCAACATGACTGAATTGGACTAACAAGTTTGCAAGTGGTTGTTTTGTAGTCCAATAGGGTGTAAACGTGACTTGGACAAAGGCCACATGGTGATCCAAATGTCAACACCTCAAGCATGAAAGATGACCTACAAGATCAAGCAAAGTCCAAGCATGGAGGATGAAACCAACTCGGACGCAATGATCACGAAGAAACAAAGTCACTGGAGCTTTACAAGGTCTTTCGGACCCTCGTCGCCTTGGGTCTGGACTTTGGGAAACCGATCTGGAAGCAAACCCTAGTCAGAGAGTCCTCCGAACCTAGGCAACAGAACATCCGGACCATTGGTTCTAGTCGTCCGGACCAAAGGTGAATGGTCTGATTGGGAACATTAAGGTTCGAGAGGCGCGCGAAGCCTCCAGACTGCATCCAGACTAATGGCGATCAGTCCGGATGGGAACAATAATGTTCCAGTGGTGCCTAGAACGTTCAGACTGAGTCCGAACTGAAGCTTTGGACCAATGAGATGGTCTGGACCAGTGTGTGTCAGTGACCATTGGAGGGGATCTAGACCTTTGCGAATTGGTCTGGACCACCCCCAGAGTCTGGTCCAGAGCAACGCAGAAAAATGGCTCCAAACAGACCAACGACTCTATTTGGTATGTGACTTATTTATACCCCCATGGCCGGCCAAATGGAGTGTGGATACTTAAGGAAACATACCAAGGGTGTTGAAACACCATTCTCATGGCCGGACAAATGGAGTGTGGATACTTAAGGAAACATACCAAGGGTGTTGAAACACCATTCTTGTGCTCTCCACTTGCATAGTGCTTAGTGATACACTTGGTGATTAGCATAGGTGTTTTGCGAAGTGCTTAGATAAGTTAGACCACCGCTCATGCTCTTGCTCTAGGTTTAGGCCTGGTGTTTAATGAGGTTTGCATACCTTTTGATCCAAGGTGCTTGCGCGCACCATGTTTGTACTCGGCTAGACTTGTAGTCTTGCGTGAGCACACCAGCCGAGTTTGTGGTGTGGCCACCACCATGTATCAAAGGGAACAAGGCCCGCAACATTTTGGTCAGAAGCTTGATAGTGAAAATGGCGGAGAGCATCCGGGAGAGGCTTGCCGGAAGGCACATCAGAGACCCACTTGCATGTGGGGAAGTCCCGAGGCTATCCATGGAGTTACCCGACCAAGAGCTTAGCCCTTTCGTGGGATTCCTCGCGATGGGCTCCAACGAGTATTAGGGGGAAGCTTGTGTGCTTCTCGATACCTGTTGGTATTTCTTATGACTATTGGATAAATCCGCAAGCGCACAGATTATACCGTTGTAGCACTTCACCTAGGAGTATTCCAAGGTATCGTAATTTATATTTTCCCAAGGGAAAGCTAGGCTAGAAATGATAATTAGAGAGAGATCCTAGAGAGCACCTTAACTTAATACCAACTAGTATAGAGGGGTAAACGACATATGTGATAGGTGTTGGCACAAATTATGATCAACTCTTATATAGCTAAAATGTTGCCACCAAACTCAGGATCAAGGATAAACAAACACATCATGAGCATATTTTATCAAATAACTAGTTCCACATGTCCATGAGTCTTTGAGTGCAGGAATGAAGAAATGAAGAAAATGAGAGCCAGTGGGACCCACATAGGGGGTCGGCCGACCACCCTGTGGGCCCACCTGGCTCCCCTCTCGGCCATGATCCAAGAGAAGCATCCCAGAGTGATTCCCAAGACTTGGATCACTCTGTGTTTTCTCTCAACGGCTCACAAGCAAAGCACATGGATCCATGGGCCCACACCAAGGAGATAAACGTGACAACCATCTCAGAATCAACATCCAACATCCATGATAGGTGGGACCAGCAGTTGGGAAGACCGAGGTGGGCCAGACACCCCAAGGGGGGATCGACCGATCCCTCATCTGGGCCCATCAGGCCCCACTTGGTCCCTGACCAGTGGGACCACCACCAGGAGACCAGAGGAGGGCCCACTGGCCATAGGGGGGATCGGCCGACCACCCCCCTAGGTCGGTTGGGTCCCTCCAACCGCCATACTCATTCCTACATGGTGGAAATCCAACCATCAATGCCTTGGTCGGTTTCTAAGTCGGTTGGATCCAAGGGTGGAGGATGGAAGGCCCTGGATCGCTGACATGGCGCCGGAGTAGCCCCTACTCCATCCTCCACTATAAATAGAGGGTCACAACCCCCTATCTAGACATGAAGAAGAAGCCTACAAGCTCTATTCCTTAGATTGTTCTAGGAGTTAGTCTAGTGTGGGAGTTAGAGTTGAGTCGAGCTGTGCTCGGGATTTCTGGAGTTGTCTTCTGGGAAGTCTGGTATAGCTCTTGTATCTTTCCTTCTTTGTAAGACTTTATCTTATTCAATATATATCTTTCTCTTTACTTTACTTAGTATTTATTTTGAGCATTTCTATACTAGATATAGTCTTGTTATATGCTTTTGCTCTTTAATAGCCTTTACATCCATAGTCTGTGATCCTTGTGACCTTTCCTGTATGCGATCATTGCCTGTTATAGGGTGCTTTGATTATAGATCATAGTCAAAGTAGTAAGTTGTGTGTAAGCGTGGTGCTTATACATCATCTTATCCTTGGTTATCGCTTGCTGCACGGATTGTTTGTGGTAGCTAGCAAGAGGTGATAGACTTGTCTAGTTGTTGTATTCCACCACATGTTTATAGGCAAGTTCTTAAAAGTTAAGACCCCCGTAAGAAGAGGGCGCGGTCCGGTAGGAGTTTTGTCCTCCTACTGATCTATCCACTCGCCTAGCATACTTGTATTGAGGAGACAAACTATAGTGTTTAGACTAGTTAATTAGCTATGTATATTGAAGTAAAGTGAAGTACATAGGAGTCCCTTTACTCTCTCGTTGTCCTCCCACCTAGCTAGTCTTTCTAGTCCATTCTAAGTATCTTTTACCGTAGCTTCTTCATTCATCAACCCCTTCCTATCACATATATCATTTATCCCTCTATACTAGTTGGTACTAAGTTGAGGTGCTCTCTAAGATCTCTATCTAATTATCATTTCTAGCCCAGCTTTCCCTTGGAAAAATATAAATTATGATACCTTGGAATACTCCTAGGTGAAGTGCTACAACAGTATAATCTGTGCGCTTGCGGATTTATCCAATAGTCATAAGAAATACCAACAATAGGAAGGGTTGATGAATGAATAAGCCAAGGTAAATGATACTTAGAATGGACTAGATAGAAAAGCTAGGTGGGAGGACAATGAGAGAGTATAGGGACTCCTATGTACTTCACTCTACTTCAATATACTTAGCTAATTAACTAGTCTAAACACTATAGTTCGCCTCCTCAATACAAGTATGCTAGGCGAGGGGATAGATCAGTAGGAGGACCAAACTCCTACCGGACCACGCCCTCTTCTTACGGGGGCCTTACCTTTTAAGAACTTGCCTAAGAACACGTGGTGGAATACAAAGATTAGACAAGGTTGTCACCTCTTGCTAGCTACCACAAACAATTCGTGCAACAAGCGGTAACCAAGGATAAGATGATGTATAAGCACCACGCTTACACACAACTTACTACTTTGACTACGATCTATAATCAAAGCACCCTATGACAGGCAATGATCGCATACGGGAAAGGCCACAAGGATCACACACTATTGATGTAAAGGCTATTAAAGAGCAAAATCATATAGCAAGACTATATCTAGTATAGAAATGCTCAAAGTGAATACTAAGTAAAGTAGAGAGAAAGATAACATATTGATAAAGATAAAGTCTTACAAAGAAGGAAAGATACAAGAGCTATACCAGACTTCCCAGAAGACAACTCCGGAAATCCCGAGCATAGCTTGACTCAACTCTAACTCCCACACTAGACTAACTCCTAGAACAATATAAGGAATAGAGCTTGTAGGCTTCTTCACCATGTGTAGAGAGGGGGGTATGACCCTCTATTTATAGTGGAGGATGGAGTAGGGGCCTTCAATCCTCCACGCTTGGATCCAACCGACCCTTGAACCGACCAAGGGTGGATGGTGGTGATCTTCCACATGTGTAGAGTGGTATGGCGGTTGGAGGGGCCCAACCGACCTAGGGGGGCGGTCGGCCGACCGCCCCTATGGCCAGTGGGCCCTCCCTTGCCTCCTTGGATGAGGCCCCACTGGTCAGGGACTGAGTGAGGGACAGGTGGGCCCAATGGGCGGTCGGCCGACCCCCCTGGGGGTCATTGGCCCACCTCTTCCTCCCTGGGTCTGGTCCCACTTGTCATTGAGGTTGTTTGTCGGTTCTAAGGTGGTTGTCACGTTTATCTCCTTGGTGTGGGCCCATGGATCCATGTGCTTTGCATGTGAGCCGTTGAGAGGAAACACAGAGTGATCCAATGGTTGGATTTCACTCTGGAGTGTCTCTCTTGGATCATGGCCAAGAGGGGAGAGCTGGTGGGCCCATAGGGTGGTCGGCCGACCCCCTATGTGGGCCCTAGTAGCTCTCCTTTGCTCCATTTCTTCATTTCTGCACTCAAACACTCATGGACATGTGGAACTGGTTATTTGATAAAATATGCTCATGTCGTGTTTGTTTATCCTTGATCCTGAGTTTGGTGGCAACATTTTAGCTATGTAAAAGTTGATCATAATTTTTGCCAACAATACCTTGGTAAAAATATCAGAGTCGTCGATGGGAGTTTGCATCTCTACCTTGCTCTTTCTCTTTTGCACTTACATTGTTTACTTAGATGTTCTTTACCTTTCTTATCTTAGTTGATAGGCTAGTTGGTAGGTTTGGAACCTAGGTTGCTTAACTCTATTGCGGTAGAGATAGCAACACATTAGTAAAATCTTACTTGCACGTCTAGCTAGTTTATTTTATTGCATAGGTTTTGCTAAGGTTAGAAAAAGAGGCCATAGTTTTAAGTCCTTTCATGCGAGCAGATTGGATCAGAACCACTTTGGTTAGGGGGGCGGGCCGCTTCTGTAGGGCTTGCAGTATGCCCAGGGCACACACTCGTCCACGACCACCAAGACCTATGACCCATGCGGTTCTAAACATGAACCGAGCATGTATAGTGGGCAGGACGATGGAAGGCAACTCGCTTTGGATCCGATGATCCTTGAGGTAGGGCTGTTCCGCGGCCCACAACCACCAACAAACCCAGAGGACCATGACAAAACGCGACAAGGACACCAATTCAGAAGCACCCATTGCTGCTAGAGAGGTGGCAGAGGTGCATGCCACCATGGAATGCACCCAACCATGGGCTGTCCTGGTTCCAAAGGAGCACGTTGTTGTGCAGGCAGACAAGCTAGGTTCCATCCCCGCCCATGACGAACATGTCGCGCCGCAAGCGCCAACACACGTTGGTCCGGTAGCCTTCGACGCCAACCATGACACACTTGATGACTCGCTACCAATCTCGCATGGACGTAACACGCTTCATGGACGAGGTATAACTGATGCGACAACCTCCGCTGATTGCCTCGCCGCCAAGGTAGCCGCCGCCATCCAAGCGCACATTCCCAAAAAGGAGTAGGCGTATTGCCGCCCAGCCACTGGCGTATATACCGGACACCAAGCGACGCGAGGTGTTTCTCATGAAGAAGATGGGCATCCAACCTCCGGCGCATACCCGCACCAGTCTCATCCACTGCCAAGAGTGTGTACGGCACCTTTCTTGCATGAAACTTATCGCCAGAACAAGTCAAAGCTTTGGACAAGTTATTCCCAGCAACAAAAGGCTACGCCGTAGCAAGGGGCTTTGGGGTCTTGGCGCGAGCATAGGACTTTATCGGGATGTTAAGTCATTGGATAGTTAAATTCAAGATGTAGTTGTTTACATTCACTAAGGCGACTAGAGATTGGCATTTGTATGTTCAACTCTTCATTGTTCTTAATACAATGGTACACAGGCTCGTCCGTATTCGAGAGAAAAAATAGCACACTTCTAGGAAAATAGCTTCATGTTTCATCTGTTTGGTTTGACGTTCTACTCTTTTTTATAGCAGGAACACTAGAAACTAAACAACATTCTGTTTTTTTTGACAACAAAAACACTTTTCAGAAGCTGAATTAAATACAACCTAAGGATTCACTGATAAACCCACATGCATCCCTAGTCAATGACATGTTGATCAGAAATTTCTTACCCTTGGTAACATTGGAATGGGATTGATGGTTGCTAGAGGTAATTAAATTTTCGAATCGCATTCCGTGCGACAACAGATCATGACAAGTACCCAATTAACTACTTCCTTAATCCTTAGTCTTCAAATACAAGGTATCCAAGTAATTTTAAAACTAAATAAAAAGTTTGGTAAAACACTAACTTGTCTATGACTAATTAGATAGTTTAGTTGTCAACTTGCTTAGTTTATAAAGATAGGCATAGTATCGTTGATTTTGGCTATCATTTACCCGTCATTTGGGTAAGATGATGTTTGCGCAATTTAGAATACTTATACCGGACAAATTTGAAATCTTTAGTAACTCGTATTTCAGGGAAATATTCAAATTATCAACAAATTAAAGCCTCCTGTTCACAGTACTAGAAAGCATCAAACATGCAAGTGCGATATCAATATTGAATACCTTGATTGATTGGCAGTGGTTGTCAACGAAATGTTTCCATGGAAGGAAGGTTATAGCATACCACTCGGTGATCAGATTGCTGTCAGCCCGTTAGATCTGACAGAGATTTAGGTAAGAAGAATTCAGGCTAGTCCTAGCGACCTAGTCACCTAGATATGTCAGTTTTGACTTGGCAAGAGTGAAGGCGTTACTCTTCTTTGGCTACACTTCTCGTTTTCGTCCTGTACGTAGAAAACTTCGACTTGTTTTTTAGACTATAGCACTAACCGATTAATTAATACGACCTCCTCTCCCGCAGATGTCCTTTAACCACTACACAACAGATTCGCGTGTGTCTAGATACAGTTATTGTTCTCCACATATTATACGAAAACGAGTGTAAATTATTTATTTAAGGCCTTAAAACGAATTCAAATAAAGAAGTTGTCAACTATATAGTTTCATAAATTTTTGAGATCTACATTTTTTGTTTAGTAAGTTTTTCAATCAAGGTCGTTTACAAAATTTGAATTTCAAGAATTTAAAATTAAAATGCAGTTTTGCATGATAAGATATTTTTAAATCAAAAAGTTACCAATTACAATGTTTCATAACTTTTTGAGATCTACAAAGTTTATTTAGATTGTTTTCTCATCCAAGGTCTTTTGAAAAAAAATGAATTTTGAAATTTTGAAATTCAAACACAGTTTTGCATGAAAAGATGATTCCAAATCAAAAAGTTGTCAAATACAAAGTTTCATAACTTTTCAAGATCTACAAAGTTTATTTTGGTTATTTGAGCATCTATTCATCCGACATGGTCATTTTAACATTATTCACAAATCTTATATTTCTCTCTTGTTGTTTCATAAACTACAAGAGAGATGTGTAAGATAAACTACAAGAGAGATATATAAGATTTATAAACAAATTTACTTTCACTTCGTCGTATGAAGAAATGGTCAAAACAAGCATTGTATATCTTGATGAGTTATAAAATTTGTAGTTGAAAACTTTTCATTTGAATTAATTTACTTCTTTAAAATGTGCTTTAAAATTTTTCTTTGTCTAGTATAGAAAAAACACTTGGCAAAGAAGCTTTTTGCTGAGTGTCAAAAAAACACTCAGCAAAGAAACTCTTTGCCGTGTTTTTTTGGCGAGTGTTTTTTAAATGCTCGAAAAAAACACTTAGCAAACGCCTTGGTACTCGGGCAAAGAGCCAATTTACGGTAGTGATGGCACCACCTAAGTGAAAGTGATAAGCCATTTCATCTCCTGGCTGTAACGTGGTGATACAAAACGGGTTATGCTTATGCACATAGAGTGTATAGCACAAAGCATTACTTCATCCAAAAAAAGGTTAAGAAAAAGAAAATTAGAAAAAAGAAAGTTATCAAAGAGAAATTAGAATGGAGATACACCTTTTTTTATTCAATCCCCTTAGGGAAACTTTATTGATCAAAGATAGTTACATCATTAGATAATAACCGAACAAGGAAACTAGGGGGATCATTGTCCCAAATAAAGTTTTCTTTAGTAATCATGGCTTGCCTAGCTAACTCATGTGTCACTTCATTTACTTCCCTGCTTAAGTACTCAATAGACCTCTCTTGAAACCCACACCAAACTATATTGCAATCATCATATATAGCGGCAGCTGAATTCGCAGTGAACCCTGCATTTTCCATGGTTTCAATGACATCCATACAATCAGATTGGACAATCAGTCGGTTAGCACCGATATGTTGAGCTAGCAACAAACCCTCCTTGAGAGCAAAAGCTTCTGCCAAAGGAGCATCAACAAGGTATGATTTAAAAGTATTTGACACAACAATCATACCTTCCGACCCATCTCGGATAATTGCACCTGTACTGCTGCAACCTGTGTCCTCGTCATAGTAAGCATCTATATTCAGCATTAGGTAACCTTATTATTTTGTAGTGAGCCGGAAGGTATCCAACACCTCTTCTTTGAATGTACTTATGCTAAGCTCCTGTGGCTGTGGAGGATGGTCCATATATATGGTGGTCATAACTGGTATCTAACAAGTGATAAACTTTTAAATATTTTTTTATTGATAGGTGCAACGATAATCTGTTGGTCTAAATGCCTAACAAGGAATGAAATTGTATTTAACATATATATATATATATATATATATATATATATATATAATGTGGATAAAGAACTCTTTTGCAGGTATTTTTTAGGGAAACACACATTGACCTAAGTTCTTGGCTTAGTTATAGAGGTATGAGGAGTAGAGGGAACTAGTATTCAAGGCTTGTCGCAAGTTGGAGAATGTGGTTATGCATTTCTAAGCGTCCTTTGGATGGCCCTTTATTCTAAAAATTGAGTTTTGAGTTTATTTTATTTTGTTTATCCCTCCTTTTGTTTTTCCTTTTGAGCTTTGAGAGCTCCTTTTATATTTTAATTTTACACTCCTTGTGCACCTCCTTGTAATTTTGTTTTCTTTTTCTATCTTCAATAAAAAGAAAAAAATAGGTCATAGGTCGGGGGGGGGGGGGGGGTTCCCCGCTGAGTTCGTTTAAAAAAAAGGTTTATTTTATTTTGTAACCTCAGTCTGATCCATACAGAGGTTATTTCCGTAATTAGTTGACATGATTCTTCACTTTAAGGGATGAAGCTAATTTTTTTCATTATCTAAAAAAAATCTAGTCTATGCCAAACTATTTTAAGCTTGACAAAATTTATAAAAACATCGTAATTAGGATTTCAAAACAGTTACACTATAAAAATATATTTCATGATGAATTAAGTGATCCTTGTTTGAAATCATAAATATTTGTATATTTTTATAAAATTTGGTTAAATTGAAGATTGTTTCGCTTAGCATTATTGTTGCTCGAAGTATGATATTTTTGGGGGTTTGGAGGGAGTACTCCCTCCGTCCCAAAAAAAAGAGTCGCTATGGGAATCGTGTCGGTCAAACTTTCTCAACTTTGACTAGATTTGTAGAAAATATGTGTAACATTTATATCTCTAAATGAGTTTATTATGAAAGTATATTTAAAGATCTATCTAATGATACTAATTAAGTAACATAAATATTAATATTTTGTAAAATATAGTTGGTCAAAGATAGAATTTATTGACTTTTGGAGAAGCGAGAACGACTCTTGTTTTGGGACAGAGGGAGTATGTATTTACTAAAATTTTGTTTGGAGCCCTTGAAATCAAATAGCTGATTCAGAGCTTATCGGGATGATATCTCAGCAGTACTAGACCATTGGTTTGTGGCTTTGTGCCAACCTTACCCTGTCCATTCAGATGTTGCATGAATTTTTTGCATAGAAGTTAACAGCGCATTCGTACAATTGCTGATTTTTTTTTGTTAAGCAAATTACATTGCTCAAAGTTAAAGTATATGCAATTCTTCTAGAGAAGTTTAGCGAAGAGTGTACAACTGAGCATTCCTTTGGAGTATGAGTCGGACTACAGGTTGGTAAAAACCCGTGTTTCCTCAACACCCACATGCATGCTCAAATGGCCACATTATATATAACCGATCAGCCACAGGCAAATTTAGAGGCAATAGGGAGCCTAAGCCTAGCCAATACAACTATTCATCAGCTCATCATCATATTATTCAATGGCCTATCAAAGAAGTGGTAGCTTGTTAGCCCTAGCCTTCGCCATTTGCATACTGATCCTCCCATGCTGCTTCTCCAGTGAGTATCTACTGTCTAGTCGTACTTTGCTGTTTTGAACAGCCAGTAATTTCATAATCTGACATTTTCTTGAATACCGAAGGAAAATGCTTGAAACATCCCAGGAAATCTGAAATAAGTTTGAAACGTCTTCATTCCATATTGTATTTACTTGCAGGCAAAGAAGCCATGGAGTTGTTCGAGAGAGCGTGCCATTGCTTCGATGACCCCAATGTAAGACATCAACGCTAAGTATAATGTCAATATAAAATTGAATCTGTTTCAGCAAATGCGTCATTCGTGTGGATGATCGTCGTGGGTGCCACACCAATGTGTGCGCAGATCTACAGCCAGTGCGCGGAGGAGTTCAGGCTGAACGCGGAGGGCGCGTTCCAGGCGCGACCAAGTTCAACGAGCCTCACTTCGAGGCGGTGGAGCAGGCTGTCATCGAGGCCAGCAAATCCAAGGACACCATCGAGGTCCGCAGAGGACACGACTTGCTGACCGAGGTCCTTGGAACCCCTGGGCACCATGGTCGCGTTCGTGGAATGCAGTCCAAGATGAGTTGGTTGTCCGTTGAGACCTGGAAAATCGACTCTACCAAATACCGGTCAAGGGAAAGGTACAAGAAAGAAATCTTTCAGAAAGGATACGAGGAAGACGTGACCAAAATGATTAGCCAGAGAATAAAGAAAGCCTTCACCAGCAATGACCCCGAGATGGTGGCTATGAGGTCACATATGTTTCTTCAGGCTGGCCTTCCCGCGCCTCCGAGTCCAGTTCCAGAAAGACGATTGGTGCAGAGGCTACAAGACATCCAGCAAACCCTACATGTCCAGCTCCATATCCCGATCGGGCGGTCAGGCAAGAAGCTGTTTATCGCAGAGGGAGTTGTACTCTCCGTGAACGAAATTGTGGAATTCAACATAGATGATATCCCTGAGAACTATGTCGTCGTGGCCCCTGCCTGGATTGCGCCAAATCACGAAGATTATGAATTGGATCATCCTAGCTTACAGCGACACCAAATTCTAGGAACAGCAATGGGAAGCGAAATCTTGTGGAATCAAGAAGACGTTGAGATCGTCCCGGAGACACCAATTGGAATGCCGACCACCGGCGGATCACAACCATCAGTTGTCGGATCTTGTCCCCCTGAACCGGAAGATCCGAATGATAGCGGAGATGGTGACAAGGACGATGGTGAGGACAAGGGCAAGGAAAAACCAGATGGTGATGGCGGACCGGGGAGGAAAAGGGAGAAGGAGATGGCGGGGACAAGGGCATGGACATGGGCACAAGCTCAACCCCTCCTCCAAATAGTCCACATGTGGATCCATCGAGAAGTCCAGCTGCGGACCCACTTGCGGACCCACCTCCGGACCAACCAGGTAATGCAGAGGCACCTATGAGGGACCCACTTGTGGACCCACCGAAAAGTGCAGAGGCACCAACGGGGGACAAGGAAGGGCCAGCGGGGCAACAAGGCACGGAAGAGGCACCAAGGAGCCCACCAATGAAGGATCCAGACATGAGCGCCAAATCGCTGTCGTACACTACTACATTCGAAAGGTACGGTATCGTGATGCATAATATCATGTTCAACTTTCTATCCTAGCTATAAGATGGTAGTAACCTTTACTATACTCTCTTAACCGTTCTCTAGTCCTCCAAATACTAGCCGATAGCTATTTTCGGAGGACGAAGACTGTCCTGACGTCTATGAGCGTGGGAAGTTCTTGATTCCTAAGGCACAACTCATAGATGAGGAACTATGGGAAACAAGGAGATTTCATAGGTGGTATATGGAAGCTGCAAAAGTCGAGATGTCAGGTTTTACAATCAAGATTCCCCCGAAGTACTTCCACTTGCCCGAAACTATTACTCTTCCCGTAGACTTCCGCGACATGTGGCATCTATTCCGGGAAGAAGACCTAGATGTTGTCCAAGTCACCCTATTCACTTTGTAAGTCTCATTGTCAGTTTCACAGATTTCAGCAATACTAATGGTCAACTATATACTTAGTATGGCTCGATGACTTCTCCGTGCAGGATGTCGGTGATAGTAAGCAACAAAAAGAGACATCCTGTTCTCTACCTCTCTCCAATGCATATGGCTGAGAGAGTCATCAAAGGGTACGAGATAACGGATCCAAAGTTGACCGCGCGGTAGAGGCAACAGAAATACGACGAGAATATGAAAGAGGGGAAGAAGAAATTGTCAAGGTACATAAATGGAGTGATGAAGATTCACCCGGATGGGCCGCACTGTATCAAGGCGGCTTACCACTTTGGGTAAGTCAAAATTGTACATAGAGCTAAGTGGCTAGGATCATAAACTTACATCGTCGTCGTAACCTGTATTTTGTTTGAATGGTGTAGTAAGGGCCAAGTCGATGGACATTGGGTTGCATTTCTCATCTATCCTCAAGATGGTAGGGCAGTAATATTTTACTCGTTGAGGTTAGTAAATAGAAAAGGGTACAAAGCCTTCGAAGATTGCTTGAAAACATAAGTCACCTAGCTTATTGATCATTTACGGTTTTCTCATACATATTCAAATTGTTGCTAACTAACACTAATGCATTTCGTACAGTGCTTACAGGGAATACCTAAAGGAGCCCCAATGCTGGGATCGAAGAAGTGAAAAGTTCAAGAAGAAACATTCATACCACTTAAAGATCCGGCGTGAATTCCCCGTAAGTATTCCTAAGATTCAGTCATGTTTTCATATATATATGTATTGTTCTAACATTTCTGTTTCGATCGTGCAGTGCGCTAAACAACCATATGGATCAAAGGCATGCGGCTTGTACACCTGCGCACACCTAAGGCAGTGCAAGGAGTACACCAGTAGCTGGAAGAAGCTCAATGCGGGAATCAACGATTGGGAATGCATTACAAGAGACAAACTTGCTTTCAAGCAACTCAAGGCCGACATCTGTAAGTTTCTACTAGAGAACTGTGTGCTAGAAGGGCAAGAATTCTTCGACGATGAGGGTAACCTAGCGGTTTTACCCGAGTTCGAGAAGTTCAGGAAGTGGGACACCATGCTCCGTCCTACGGATTACAAACACCAAGTGGAAATTTGAATTTGAAATGTAATCTTGTGTTTCTTTTGTGTATATGGTGGATGACAACAACTTATATGTGCTTGTGTATGGATATTTGAGTATGTGAATTTGAATTTGTGTATGGATTTTCAATGTATATATATGATGTTTATCTCTGCTATGATTTCTGTGAATTCTGGTTATTGTATGAAATCTGTAAATATTGATCCAGATTCTGAAACTGCATTTTTATTTTTTTTAATTAAAAAAATTAATTGTGGCGGACATTGTAACTTGTCCGCTACAGTTAATACATTAATCGTAGCGGTCGGCTTAAACGTCCGCTGCGGTAAATAGCATTAACCGCAGTGGGCGTTGTAGGGTGCCCGTTGCAGTTAATGCTATTTACCGCAGCGGGCGCTGGTGACCGCCACGGTTAATGCTTGATTAACCGTGGCCTTATCATCGCAGCGGACGTCTTTGACCGCTGCGATAAACTGTTTTTGACCGACACCATTAATCGGTTTTGACGTAGTGTCGGGATTCAAAGAATTTCAAGCTAGGCACCATAACATAGAGCATGATTTTATCAAAACCATGAAACTAGTTTCAGAATTTTAGGGAAAACTTAATTTCTATGAATTTTCATAATTTAACTAGATTTTAGGATTTTTTTAGTTGCATTATTTTTTCACGTAAAAGTAGTTGGATAATTTTTTGAAAGTTTACGTAACACCCTACGTCCAAAATTTGGATTATTTTAAAAGTATTTGCATTATTTTAGGATCAGGATCTCAGGTAATCTTCATGCAAATTCCGTCAAATGAGCACGTCCAAAATTGGTTGCATGTGCTAAATTTTGTGATCCTTGCCCTGACCACGGTCACCGCGCCGCCTTGGCTTGCCCCGGCCCTGCACGCATGCCACGGGGTGCTATCACCTGCCACCTGTGACTTGCTGCTCTACCTACTCGTGCCTATACCTCTACCACACTCAGCCGCCTTGCCTCTTCCCTGTCCTGCCTTCAGTGAGCAATATATTCATGAGGGGTGCTGGAGAGGAAAAGTTGACTGAGTTTAACAATCTGAGACAAGGAGCAAGGTATGATTGTGCTGGAGTAGTTTGTTAGGTTTAATCACCTAGCCAATATGCTAGTGTTCATGTGGGCAGTCATTCTAAGAGGGACTCTTTTCACAAGGTGACTAAACTCTGAGATGCATGAGAATGTCTTTGATGGCCATTATCTTGTTCTGATCTACGTGGGTTGAGTCGTGATTGTAGTTAAGGTATCCCCTTTACGACCATCCTTTAGGGTCTATAGATGCGTCACTACATGCATCTGGTTGCATTGCCATTGTCATAGCTGCGGGTGCCAATGCCCGATAGCCATGCTACCACCGCTACACGTGTCCCGGTTGCCACCATGCGCCTCTAGCCACGCATCACACCTCGATCAAAAGCTTAGGAGTAAGAAAACTTCCGTAGGCTCATGCACAACACCAGTGAGGTCTGTATTCATTGGAATCCGGACGACAAACCTCACGTTCCCTTTTTATATATCAAACATGGACCTTGTGAGTAAAAATTTGTGGAACTCTAGGAGGACAAGTGAATAGGCATACACTAGTAACAAAAAACGTTTTTAGAGGCGGTGGTAGAGGCATTAGTACAGGCGGCAAAGCCCACCGCCTGTACTGGGGGTCAATACTAATCGGTCGACAGTACAGGCGACGGACTGTGAGCCACCTGTGAAAACAAGGTTTTCACAGGCGGTTCACTTTGTCAGCCGCCTGTGTAAATAGTTATTTACACAGGCGGCTCAGCTCACTCTGTGTGCCGCCTATGTAATTATTTTTTTTATTTCAAATTTCAATATTTGTCTCCACTCCACACTGTACTATATTTGTCACAATATATATATAAGATATGCAAACATGAACCATAAAATTGCATCATACATACAACACATATAAATATTATAGATGTATCTACACGAAATCAAACATCAAACATAAAATTACATATAATACATGTCATTTCAAGTTATGAGTTCAACCATTTGGTGTTTACATGTCATTTCGTTTCAAGTTTAGACCTGCTAGGTCTGTCAGCGCTCTAAATCCTTCACTTGCTAAATCACCAGCTTCATCAAAATATGCTCCGGTACTTGGAATTATTTCTCTCATAATAAAACCGCACAAGTCTGCTACTATATTTTCCATAGTTTTTGGAGTGAATGACACGTCCTTTCCTTTGCTTCTCGGCTGGAAACAAAGTTTAAAAGCATCATTGGCACATGTCCAATATTAATATTTCCAACTTTAATGAGAAAACTTCATACATAGATATTTTTTACCATATTTTTGTCCCTGACGTATCGTCCCCGCTGCCTTATGAACTCACACACATAGTATCCACAGTAGACCGATCCAGGTGGTTGCTTGTGGCACTATGTAATTAGTAATTAATGAGCAAAAGATTAAACTAAAATTGTCATGCCTTGTGTATTATTTATATGATGATATGTGTTCGGACAACTTACCGGATAATGGTGTTGTATCGTCAATGGCACACTAGGATCTGAGCGGGCGGCGTCGACCGGTCCTTTTTGCTTCTTATAAAACCGCCATGCCCTGTAGATATCGAATATAAAACACTATAGTTATTTAGAAACTCTAATTCATATAAGTACGGATGCGGTTGCATGTTGGCTCACCTTTCTAAATGAATCAGGAATGTTTGATACGACTGAGGAGGACAATGTAAGGAGTCTAGGACAAGCACCTTCCCTTCGAATGGATATATATAAAAAACAATCCAATGGTCACTACACGAATAAACGAGTGAGCGACATATGTACTTAGGGTTGTTAACACGATAATTTGAAGTACGTATACGAGGTCACGCTTACCCAAAGTTGTAGGGTGCCAATATAAAATCTATGTACTTATATCTCAGCATTGCTCTACCGAGATAGAGGGCATATGTGTCCTCGTATTTTCGTTGCAATTCCTTTACAGCTTCTGCAACTTGTTCTGGTGTTTTGTCCTTCTCTATCTTTGCTCTATCTTCATTTGTAAGTACAAATTTGTGCATATTTTCTTGTAACCTGATTGGACTCAGGTAACCGACCATCGTGCCTGTAGTTAACGATCTCTGCTCGTGGTCTTGCAAACTACATACAACATCCACATATTAGAGTTTATCACATTCCAAATTTAATAATAACAATGTGTGTGCATGAGTGATACTTACAGGCACCAGATTGTAATGAGTTGGACGTCAAGTTTTCTATAGTTCAACAGCAGGTGCATGTCCTCAAAGATAACAAATGCCTCGCTTTTATCCTTGCCAGTAGCAAACACGTCTGCTGGTATGTTAACACTAACTGCATGCAGGCCAGCATTCACTGCTCTCATGTACCAGTCATGAAACCTTTTTATCGTCCATGGACCATTTTCAAGCACCGTCCATTGCAGCATAGGCCTTCCGGGCACGTAGTTACTGGGGACATTGACATAATCATCAACCGTTGGCTTTCTTATATCCTGAACGGTCAATGGTGTATTTGATGGCGGTTCGACATGAACATCGCCACTTGGGGCTTCCTTTGTTGGTGGCACGGCTTCAGTTGCTTGGCCGGCGGCTTCCTTATTCTGTGGCGGTTCGAGCTCAACGACTCGTGCCGTCCGCTGCTTTCCAATCCCTTTCAGAAATAGAATTGTGCCTGCTGCTTTCCCCTTTTTTGGCTCATAGGGAGAAACCAATTTTGGAATTGGAAATTTCTTTGCCTTCTTGGAGGCCGGTGCTTGTGGCGGAGTCTGCTGCTCAGGCATGTTCGTGGTCAGCCCCTCGAGCTCATCCAGCGAGAATGACATATCATGTATTGGGGATGACGACGGTGGCTCATAAATATACGGGGATGCTGGGGCATGCATTGGCGATGCTGGCTGTTGACTTGTTTCGACCTCTTGGGATGCTTGATGGACTTGTGGAGAGGGTGCCGTTGGTGGATCAATCAACCTTACGTACCGTCTCGGCCATTGTATGAAGTTCTTGATTGCTTGTCCAAGCTTCTCTATACCCTCAGAGGTCGGGATGTCGATGAAGTCGTCTTCATATGCACTTTCGACCGTCAACACTTCCACCCTGCAGTATACATCTTGCATCTCGACACCATGGAACATACGTCCAGGGATGGCATTGCCTGTGGCCACTTGCTTTGTATGTTGATTCCTAAGGCCATATCCAATTAACAATGAGCAAGGCCAAGGTTTATCAATATCGTCAACTGGATAATGGTCCTTATTTGATGTTGACGCTATACTGCTTTGAAAGGGCATAGATTGTGTGGCCGTCTCCTGGCTACCCAAGGGTTGAGCTGGGCCTGGGACATGCTGCATATATGAAGGAGCTTGTGATGTCATCTGTTGAGCAGACACTGCTCCCGCCAACCGCTTCATCACTTCAGGATCAGGGTTTTTAACGAAGTCTTCCATCAAATCCCTAAATTTTTTGGCAGCCTGCTGCTCAAAATAATCCTTCAATTGCTCCTTATGTCGTTCTCTTTTCTTATACATGCCTTTCCACTCTTCACCGAACCCTTCTTTCCAGGTGGTTCTGGATGAGACGCCCCGTACACGACCTGGATGCTCGGGGTTACCTAGAGCAAGGGAAAGGTTGTCCCTCTCCCTCTGTGACTTGAAGGCACCTGTCTTTTCCAGGTTTGTTGCTTCCAAAACCTTCTCGGCAACTGGCTTGATCTCATCGGGACAGGAGATCTCATCGCTCTCAGTGTTTGCCTTCCGAGCGCGAAGCCAATTCGCACTTCGTTCTGGCACTATATCTGTCAATGCCAACTTGCCCTCTCTCCTCTTTGCTTCGTCTTCTGCCCTCCATTTAGGAATCTTGGTCTTGTATCCGCCAGTGCCGAGGTGGTGGTGGTACTTGTTCTTCTTCGCAAGTGCCGAGGCGGCTTGGCTCTTAGCCTTGGACTCGTCGGAGTTTTTCATGACACTGAAACGTGCCCACTGTTCTGCTGTGATAGGGTACCGCTCCGTTGGGTTCCGCCCCTTCTGCAGCCACTTTTTATTCATATCGTACCTATAGCCCCGGAACGATATTGCTAACTGCTTCATGACATGACCCTTGACCAAACCTTCTGTTCCCTCCGGTAAAATAAACTTAGTGCACAATCGAGTCCAACAATTCGTCCTCTTTACTTCAGGCACCATACTCCAATCACTCCAGGTGATATCAAATTCTTCCTTTACTAACCATCCAATGGCGGCCCTAAATTTGGGTAGCGCCTCTAGAGGTGCTAAGGGCTCTCCGCTCGGGCTAATCTCTGTAATCTTATAAACTTCTTCTGGAAATCTATTCCTTCCTCTATCTCCTCGTGCTCGATCACTCTTTTTCTATGTACTTCTTCGCTCGGAGAAGGTCCTGGTCGTTTGAGGCGCTGTGTCCTTATGAACATCTTGTGACTCTACCTCCATTTCGGCAACAACTTGAGAGAACACCTCCTATCAATTCAATTGTTAGGTACATACATACACATGCATTATTCTCTCGTATAGACAATCTACGAGCATATATACCTCATCATCATTTGGCTCAGCTTCAGGCTCGTAATTAGGGTCACGTTCCAACTCAAGACGGGCCTTCTTAGCTCTAGGAGATTCACGTGGTGATACGCTCGGGCTCCTATAAGGTTCGGATCCCGAGGAGTCAGATCCAGGTGTACCTACCTAGGCATCGACCTGCTCAGCGTTTGATGGAGTACTCATCTGCATGGAATATAAGTATAAAAATGGATGTACACTAACTCTAATTATGCATGAAATATAAGTATTACTAAACTTAACTAACTAAATTATGCATGAAATATAACTAACTATGCAAAAATGATTTTTCTACTAGAGTTATATTTAACTACTAGAGTTAAATATTAACTAAACTAACTAACAAAATGAACTAAACTAACTAATAAACTAAACTAATTAAATTAACTAATTAAATACTAACTAAATTAACTAATTCAAAAAACTAATTAAAAAACTAAATTAACTAATTAAAAAACTAATTAAATTAACTAATTAAAAACTAACTAAATTAACTAATTAAAAAAACTAAATTAACTAATTAAAAAAACTAATAAACTAAACTAATTAAATTAACTAATTAAAAAAACTAAATTAACTAACTAAATTAACTAATTACTAAATTAACTAACAAAATTAACTAAACTAACTAATAAACTAAACTAATTAAATTAACTAATTAAATTAACTACCCTAACTAAATAAACTAATTACTAAAAAACGAATTAACTAATTAAAAAAAAGCAATTGGAGCACGGTGGCCGGCGGTGGCGGTGGCGGTGGAGCAGCACGGCGCGCTGCTGGCGGCGGCAGTGGTGACGGCGCGTCTGCGGTGGAGCAGCGGCGACGATGGAGTAGCTCGGCGGCCGGTGGAGCAGCGGCGCGTAGGCGGACGGTGAAGCAACGGTGGCGGTGGAGCAGCGGTGGCGAAATTGGGCAGCCTGACGGCGTCGGATTCAAAAATCGCGCCTCCGGTGACTTAGAAATTTTCGGAGTGCCGCGCGCTGTAATTTATATTGGACGACATTAGTACAGGCGAGCCATATTGACCACCGCCTGTGAAAATATTAGTACAGGCGGTGGTCAATATGGCCCGCCTGTACTAATACTAATACATTAGTACAGGCGGCGGTCAATGACGCTCGCCTGTACTAATACATTAGTACAGGCGGTCCTCATTGACAGCAGCTTGTACTAATGTTTTTTCCATTTTCAATTAGTTAATTCAGTTAGTTAATTTAGTTAGTTTATTTAGTAATTAGTACTACTGTTTACTAATAATAGGTTTGTTAGTTAACTTAGTAAGTAATTAAAGGTCATTTATTCCTTTTATTTAGTTTAGTGAGTAATTAAATGCTTGTTTAATAGGGTTAGTTATTATTTCATGTACTTAATTAGGGTTAGTGGATTAATTTAGTTAGTGCTTATTAGTTAGTTTAGTTAGTTATTAGGGTTAGATATTATTTCATGTACTTAATTAAAGGCTTGCTTATTTAGTAATTAGTTAATTTAGTTAGTTAATTCAGTTAGTTTATTTAGTAATTAGTTTATTTAGTTAGTGTTTACTAATAATAGGTTTGTTAGTTAACTTAGTAAGTAATTAAAGGTCATTTATTTCCTTTATTTAGTTTAGTTAGTAATTAAAGGCTTGTTTAATAGGGTTAGTTAATATTTCATGTACCTAGGGTTAGTAAATAATATAGAATCCAAAGTTAGAAAATAATATCATAGTCCAAAGGTATACAACAAAGGGAAATGTAAACATCTGCTTAATAAGAAAGAGTAGCATTAGGTACAAATGATAAGTGGTACATTAATTAGTTACATGATAAACAATCTAGCGTGCTACAGTCCTTCCTTGTCCATCATGGCGCACCCAGGGCAAAGAGGTTTGCGGGATACTTTTCTCCACATTTTTGATCTTTTCTTCAAAGTTTGTAAAAAGAGACATCTCGCTGAACTGATTAACATCCTCTAAATCCATTACACCATCAACTCCTACAATTTGTTGCTTTCCAGGGATTGCTACGTGCTTTGGCTTTTGGGTACTTTTCTTTTCATTCATAGATAGAATTTGTTCCACATAGAATACCTGTGCGGCACGGTTAGCAAGGATCCACGGATCATCTTTGTAACCTACTTTACTTAGATCAAGAACTCTTTGGCCATAGTTATCCACAGTGACATGTTTATCTTGAACCCATTGACATCGGAACACTGGAATCTGCAGGCGTGGACCATATTCAATCTCCCATATGTCATCAATGAATCCAAAGTATGTAGTTTCTTCACCAGTTGTATCATCTACAGCCTCACATCGAACGCCACTATTCTGGTTCATGCGCTTGGTGTCCCTAAAACTGGTGGAAAATGTGAAGCCACTAATGTCATAGCTCTGCCATGATATGACCTAGCTTGATGGTCCAGATGCTAAAATCTTGATGGTTTCTGATTCATCTGTCATGTCCAAATTCTTTATCCATGCGGTGAACCGACGCTTGTGTTCCTTGTGTACCCAATCATTTGTGCATCCTGGATTCTCCTCACGAAACTCTTTCATGTGCTGCTTGGTGAATGGGTCCATTATTATGAGTTGTTGTAGTATGTTGTAGTGTACCTCTAGGACTATGTTGTAATCTGGCGGGATGAATGATTTTCGTCCCATCCTCCCTCGTCCACCAAGCCTTCCCTCATGTCGCAACGGAGGCAAACCAATTGATACCTGGTCTTTTAGGAGATTATTACATAATGGTCCTCCAGACTCAATGGACTCTTCTCTAGTGTATGCCTCTATCATGGAACCCTCCGGATGAGCACGATTTTCCATATAGCCATTCAATATGGACATGAAACGCTCATACGTCCACATTTCATGGAAATACATGGGGCCCAATGACTCAATTTGAGGCACCAAATGAACAATAAGGTGTACCATGATATCAAAGAACGATGGGGGAAAGCACATCTCCAACTGGCTCAATGTCTCTGCAGCAAATTTCTGTAGGGACTCTAACTCATCACGGATAATTACCTTCTTAGATATCTTATTGAAGAAGTAGCACAACCGTGTGATTGCCATCTTTAAAAACACTGGATTTATAGCCCTGATGGCAATAGGAAGAAAAGTGGTCAGCATTACATGACAATCATGTGAGTTATAGTTGGTGAGTGTAAGGTCTTTCATCGAAACAAGACTCCTTATGTTGGAGCAGAAACCAGATGGAACTTTTAAATTCTTCAACCACACACATATCGCATGTTTCTCATCTCTGTTCAGGTTATAGCTTGCTGCCGGTAGATGGTACTTCCCATTTTCTAGGAGTACAAGGTGAAGTTCTTTTCTGATCTTTAAATGTTGCATGTCCAAACGTGAATTGAGACCTTCCTTTGTCTTGCTCTTTATGTCTAGCAAAGTTCCAACTACGCTATCAAACACATTCTTCTGAACATGCATACCATCGATCGCATGTCGTACGTCTAAGTCTTTCCAGTATGATAAGTACTTAAAGAAAATAGACTTCTTCTTAAATGTGTCCCCCTCATTTGCCTTCACAACCTTTCTTGGTTTCCCATCTTTGATCTTTTTTCCAAACACAAACTTGACATTCTCAACTATCTTATACACTCTGTGCCCTTTACTATAACCTGATGGAGCAGTAGATTTTGATTCATCCGTATTGTCAAAGTACTTATTCATCTTTTGTAAGCGGTACTTATGGCCTGCCGGTAGCCACCTCCTATGCCTCATGTACACTATCTTGTTAGATGAAGGAAGAGACATGTGCCATGTTCCATCTATGCACTCTACACAACCAACCTTTCCCTTGAACTGGCCTGATAATGAGAAGAGAGCAGGATAATCATTAATTGTGACAAAAATAATTGCTCTCAGTGTGAATGTCTCTTTGCGGAACGCATCGATCATTTTGACACCCACTTCCCATAGTATTTGCATCTCTTGCATTAAGGGCTCTAGAAATACATCCATATCAACTCCAGGTTGTGTAGGTCCAGAAATAAGAATGGTTAGCAAAAGATATTTTCTTTTTTGACTCAACCATGAAGGAAATTGTCATGATCACTGGCCATGTGTTGTGCGTGCTGCTCCTCTCGGCAAATGGATTCATTCCATCAGTACTCAGAGCAAACCTTACATTTCATGGGTCCTCAGCAAAGTCTGGATATTTCTTATCGAATTCTTGCCATTGCTTTGCATCGGCTGGATGTCGTAACTTTCCATCATCTTTCCTTTCATCAGAAGCATGCCAGGTCATAAGTTCCGCATCATCAGGGTTTGCAAACAAACACCTCAAACGATCAACCACAGGGAGATACCATATCACTAATGCAGGAATTCTTCTCAACGCATAATAGTCCACTTCGATATTGCTAGTGGGCTTTGAACGTTTGTCTTGTTGAGTCTTTGTTTGCGTCTTCTTTCGCTTCCTCCCTGAAGAAACATAGGCTGCATTCCCTTCCTCTTGATAATCTTTATTCATCTTGTACCTACTAGCACCGCAGTTTGGACAACTGTCTAAGTCTTTATACTAATCACCCCGATATAGGATACAATGATTTCTACATGCGTGGATCTTCTCAACACCCATCGTAAGTGGACTGACTAGCTTCTTTGCATAGTACGTGTTAGCAGGCACTCTGTTCTCCTTAGGAAGAAGGTCTCCAAGTACACGCAATAAATCATTGAAACTAGCATCGGACCAACCATATCTAGCCTTAATCGTCAAAAACTGAAGAACAGCCCGTAGTGTCGACCACTCTTTGGTACAACCTTTCGACTCGTCGTACAAAGGCTCTTATGCTGCCTTCTTCAAGGCTTCCATTCGGTTCATGAAGAATATTGATGGATCCGCACAATGGTTCATTATTGCCTCTAAGAAATCTGCATCTTCAATGGCATTAGTGTTAACATGCTGAGTTTCATTAACATCGGACATAGAATTATGAGTTTGATTGACATCTGGCATAACATGATGGGTTTCATTGATATGTGGCATAGCATCACATTCATTAAGATATGGCATTGGACCCTCCACATTGATGTTACTTGCAGTGTTGTCAGTTGTCCGCATATAAGGTGTAGAACTACCCTCACCATGTTTTGTCCAAATCAAGTAGTCCTCCACAAATCCTCTGCAAACCAGATGAGAAGTGATTGCTTCCACATTGTCAAATACCATAATATTTTTACAGTCTGCACATGGACAACATATGTGCTTCGCCTTTGTTCTCTGAGCATGCATCTTCACGGCATCAATAAATTTTTGGACCTCCACTACATAAGATGGGTCTAATCTTGATAAGTTGTACATCCATAATGACCTCTCCATATTTATCTGTAGTTAGAAAAATATTGTATGTCACTCTAAAAACAAAACGAAAATAATCTCTCATAACTAAGATTCTATCCTCCATCAATTAAATAGATATGAAAACCTACCTCTTACAGAATTTACAAAATAAAAAATTTAAATAATTATTTAAACTCATTTTTATAATTATAAGAATTAATTAAACGGAGATGGCATCTTGATTAACAAACCCTAAGTATAAGCAAAAATAAGAAACCCTAATTAACAAACCCTAAGTACATGAAATACTAACTAACCCTAATTAATAATCCATTAATTACTAACTAAATTAATTAACTAACTCTAAGTACATGAAATATCTAACCCTAAATAATAAACCATCAATTACTAACAAAAATTATTGAAAAACCTAAGCTACATGAAATAATAACTAACCCTATTTAACAAACCCTAAGTATAGACAATAATAACTAACCCTAATTAACAAAACATTAACTACTAAATTAATTCATAAACCCTAAGTATTCTATTACATAGATCTACTCACAAGAATTCTAAAAAGTATTTATTTTCTATAATCCGAGCAAGATACAATTTACTATGAATTTACAAAAAAAATAGCTAAAACTCTCTCTCTTGCCCTAGCTATGAACCCTAACCCTAGATTTAGAGCACCTCCAATACAAGAATTGAACCAAAGAATCACTAAAAAAATGGCGGCAACAACACTAACTAACCTTTTGGAAGTTTCTCACCAAAGAAATGAAGTTCAAAACATCCCCCCTGGAATAGCCACCTCTGTGTCGGACACTGTGCACACAGCACGGGGGTAACTGTTCTTGTCTGGAGGTGGAAGAAGGGAATTTATTGCAGCATTAACACAGACGGTTGGTAAGGAGGACCGCCTGTGTAAATACCCCTATATTTACACAGACGGTTGACATTATCAACCGCCTGTGTAAATATAGGTATTTACACAGGCGGTAGAGATAGAAGAGCCGCCTGTGTAAATGGTTTTACACAGGCGGTTCTCTTGCTGGGTCCACCCTATTTTTTGTACTGGCGTCATGAAGTTGTGAACCGTCTCTGAAAAAAAAAAGACGTGGCAGCAAAAATGATTTTTCTACTAGTGATAGACACATTTAGGTGTTGTTTGGATCACTATTCCCCCTAAACTTTAGTCTCTACTGGGCTATTTAGATCGATCGGCTAAACTTTAGTCCGTCTTCTTACAATGACTGATTTGCCTCTCATTTAATTAACTCATGCACCACCATGCATGCATGAGTGCCAGCCATGGCGATGAACTTGCTGGGCGCCTACTAGGAACTCCCTACAGCTCCTACTAGTCTCCATGCTTTCATGATCCAAATATTTCACTTGTTACACAATTGTTCAAGTACACAACTACATAGTCCATACTAGAAATCAAACACGTACTCTATGATCTACTCCCTCCGTCCCAAATTATAAGACATCCCAAGAATCTTGGAGAGTCAAACTTTCTCAAGTTTAACCAAACTTATATGACAATATAATAATATTTTATGATGTCAAATAAGTATCATTAGATTCGTTATCAATTATATTTTCATATTATGCCTATTGGATATCATAAATCTTTATAATTTTTTCTATAATTGTTGGTCAAACTTAAGATGCGTTGACTCTCCAAGATTCTTGGAACGTCTTATAATTTGGAACGGAGGGAGTATTGAATAAATCATTGGCTATTTGATCACGGAATGTATTCATGTTTTCATCTTCGTCCCTTGCTTGAGTACTCTGTGTTGGTGGTTGTGAGGTTGATGCTCATCACGGTCGCAACAATCAAAGTCTTTGTTGCCAACTTGTTTTACCCCTGATCCAGGTTGCATCATAATGAATGGACCATTATGGTACGTGATCATTGTGATCTGAACTGACCGTTGCTTTCCTTTCCCAATTGTATGTAGCGTTGATTGTGGAATGGTGGTTTTGGCAACCATTGTCTTCCTTCCCGTTATGTGTACCGTTGATTGGGGAACAGTCATTTTTGGCAATTGTTACTTTCCTTTCCGTATGGGCCGCCTTTCCCTATAAAGTAATTGCGTTCTTACTGTTGGCTTCACCCGCCTTTACAGTGAAAAGATTTCCAAATAATTGTGGTGTAGATGTAACTAAGCTTACTGTTCAAATAATTGTGGAGGCCACATTTGACGTCCAAAAATTATGAAATATGTACAAATTGTCATAAACGTTAGTAGGACTCTATAGAAAAAGTTTGACACCTTTCAGAGCTTGCTTTAGTAAGATATGATTTAAATTCTAATTCTGTTTGCATAATTATTAAGGCTAGGTTAATTATCTAAAAATCATGATTTTTTGTACAGTAACCTTGTCCCTAATTAAGGTAACAACAGTAAAAGTTTCAGGTCCAGAACACAACAATTAAGTCAGTTAATAACTACCTCTTCATTCTTGTCAGTTTAATACTACATGAAATGGGATATATTTTATTTAATCATTTTTCTTTATCTTTGTCTTGAATGTGTTGTGTTGTAAATGAAATAGAGTGCACCTGCAGTAGAGGAAGTTTTGTACCACATGTTAAGTGCTTGAAATTCATCTAAACAATTAAACTTTTAATCATATGAACTTTGCATTGCATATGTTGCATCTAGAGGTGGGACAATGTGTATGTATGAACTCATTATGCACCTTTGATGCATGCATGCAGAAGCAGAAAGTGTTGTAGCCTCGCCAACTGAAGTCTAGGAGTTTGAGAAGGTGATTGAAGAGTATGAGAAAAAGGTTCTTGTTGACACTGTGCCTGAAGCTCCTACTAACTTGGTTGTTCCTCGAAGACTGCCCAAGGCAAACCTCAGTGCATGATCCTTTATTTTCATGCGCATGTTATATTGTCATTATGCATTAGGTTATAGGAATTGGTTGGACTACTTGCATAAATGTCCTTATCCTATTTGTCCTTACTACCATGATAGTTTTTTCATAGATTCTATACTTAGGGAAAGTTGTAGATTGTGTCAAATGCTACAATTTTGATATAAATTTGTCTTCGATCGAGTTCAAATGAAGAAGTTATGAACATTTTTTATATCAAATTTTTAGATATCATGTTTGGACCCAGATGAGACTCAAAACCAAGTTTAGGGATCAGAATGACACAAGTGAACAAGTATGAGGACCTAAACAACGGATTTAAAAGTTTAAGGTCCGGGGTGACACATCCAAACAAGTTTAGGGACCGGGATGACACAAATGAATAAATTTAAGGGCCCAAACGATCGATTTGTGAGTTTAGGGATCAAGATGACACAATAGCATAAGTTTAGGGACCATTGGTGCACTTTACTCTAAACTGAATTATGTGTGCTAAAATTTGACTATAAGGACACATCATTAGTAACCTTGTTTGCAAAAGACAAATAAACTAAATCCCACATACCCCCTTTAAAAACTAGGAAGCTATTTCCACCATAGTTGCTCCATGTTTTTCCAACTTCGATCAATATTTTTTCGTCCAATGGTTTCAGCTCCACGCACACTGTTTGAGAAAAAAGGTGGAGTTATGAGAGTACATAAATAGTTGCTCACAAACTCTAATTTTTTATAGAGCTGCTCCACGCTGGAGTTTGCACACAGTAAAATTCATGGAGCAGTCCCAAATACCCTTAGATCCTTTCATTTTAAAGAAATTAGAATCTACTCACTATATTAAGCTATTTGGCTTACAATTTGATGTTCTATAACTTTTTTAAGTTTACATATGAGCCTATCTGAAATACATATGGTAGAAATAGAATATAAATCTATAAATCATTTGTATTCTCCAACTTATAGCACTTTTTTCAACTCGTTTCCCTTATATAGTCATATAAGTATCTTATATGTCTGATAATAATTTATGAACATATATTCCATATAGAACCATATTAGTTTAATTAATTTGCGTCTAAAAAACAAAATTATCATAATGAATTAAATTCTAAGGACCTCAACGGGCCCTTAAAGTATTCTGCTGATAGACTTTATTTGGATGTAGGCATATTCCCATTAATTGACATGTGCTGGATGGATTGGAGTAAAACTTAAAACTAAATTTCACTATCATCCATTGTAATATATGGATATTGATATGAATTTGATCCAAACAATGAGATTTAGATGGATACATATATTTGAGACTAAAAGCAATAAATTCGTCTAATTATGACCGTTGCTCGGCGGACTCATTTTGGAGCCAAAGCATCTTTTAGCAACCAAGAGCATCTCCAAGAGTCATTTGCATAAAAGTCGTTTTGTATATCTTTTAACTTTCCAACAACTTTTCTATATCTCACACACACTCTAGAGGGTCATTCTCGTTGTCGAATACAAAGGTAAGGGGTACCCTAACCTATGATAATCTAATGCCTAAACATCTAGAAGAAATCCGACAGTCGACCAAGCAATGGAGGAAGGCCCGTCAGACGAAGGCCTACCCCACTGGCAGAAAGGGCAGGCCATGGGCCAGCCCATTACCAGAGGGATGGTAGGTGGAGTGACCTTCGACCTCGATCCCCTGAATGACGGAGAAGGGATCGAACGAACGACCCTCTGTCGCGACCCCTCGACCGACTGAAAGGGGGATCGAACGAGCGCCCCCAACCTCGACCCCTTAGATGACGGAGAGAGGTCGATCGAATCCCCCTTGACTCCACCCCCCCCCCCGAAGTGACGGACAGGGGGTCGAACGAACGACCCCCGAACAGGAGGCTCGATCAGCTCACTTGCTCCCGGTATGGGATAAAGGGAATCCTATGCTGGGGTCAGTCCCCGCCTAACGCCATGGGTGCTCACTACCTCGGTCAAATCCGTCAAGACATCACCCATAACTGGATTACCCGTCGACCGTACAACTACTGCAGCCACGCCTCGAGTACGGAGCACCCCCCTCGAATTTTGGGCGAGGCAGCCCTCGACCACGTTCTAAGGAATGTGTCAGGGTCATGCAAGCCTCGATACCCCTCGACCCGGGGGCTCGACCCTCATCCCCAACTGTTACGGCATGTGCCCGTCCAATCCGTCCCGCTTCAACTGTGGAGTTCGCAGGTTCCACGCCATGTCGTCCGGCGACGACCAGTCCGCCATCACCATGCCTCGGAACACTAGAAGTACAGGAGGAGCATGCCTCTACAACGATCGACGTCTCGTCACAGACATGGCATACGGACACGCCTCCCATACCGATACGTACTAGGCCCCTGTACTCCTAAGCCTCCCCTTGGCCTAAAAAAGGGGACGCTGGGATAGTAGAAAGAGAGGCTGGAGGGACGAGGGCACGACGAGGGAGACGAGGAGGTTGGGGAGAGAACACGAAGAACACGAGGACGAAGAGGTCAATCATCGACCCCACTCACATTCCTATACGAGCTCTCACCAGAACCAAACACAACACCGATCACTCACTTGTCTGATCAACATCTCAAGCAATCAACCAATTCACCTAGAGTAGCCCTGCTAGTTCCAGGCCTCGACTCGTTTTTAGCACCCCCCGTGTACACCAGCTTGTACTGCCCCCCTGTACGAGCACTTCGGTACAAGATAATACAGTACCCCGTCCTCTTACTGGACGTAGGGCCTTCTTTTCCCGAACCAGGATAAACTCTGTGTTCTTCTTGCATCACATCTGGGAGAGGGAGCACGCAATATACAAATTTACTAGTTAGTGATCGACCCCCTGGGTAGAAACACCGGCAGTTGGCGCGCCAGGTAGAGGGGCTTTGTGTGATGATCAACTCCCAATTTATCTTCCAGATGGAGTCCACAGTTCCACCACTTCCGTTTGCCACTCCCCCGGTCTCAGCTGGCGACACAGTTCCTCTCTTCGGGAGCCTGTTTGACCCATGCTTGGAGATCGGAGGAGACCGCCTCGCCGAGCCCGACTCCGGCTTCGTCATACAGCCATCTCGGAGGGTCCCCAAGCCCTCTCCGACGCGCTCGGCCATTCCACCACGTAACCTACTTCCGCATGGGCTCTACAACAACGCCAGACTCTTCTCTGCCTTCATAGACTCGCGAATGCGGGCACAACACGGGTCCCCAGGGGACTTGCTACGTGCGACCATGAACCCCAGCGCCACTCCTCCACCAGGCGAGTACCCGGAGTCGCGACGAACCCCGACCCCCGGGTACTACACCTTGGGCGCGATACGACATCGACTGGAGGAGCGCAGGGGATCTTTCACCAACTTTTACCAAAGCCGCCCTGATCCAGACTCCCCTGATGAGGATTACGATCCCACGCGGGAGTGCTTCCACCTCGACGGACCAGTCGGCTCCCAGGACGACATCACCGACGCCGCAGCCGCGAGAGCAGGAGGAGGGGGCAACGCTACCCTAGCACGAGGCATCAGTCCATCGATTCCGAATGAAGCCGCTCCGCCTTAGGATGCGCAGATCGCGCAGGTCCGAGAGCTACTCGCCAAGCTCGAGGAGGAGCGCCTACTACTTCATCAGCTCGAGCATGCCCTCGAGCAAGATCGCGAGCGCCCACAGGGTGGAGGGACCCGCGCCAGGGCCCGTGACGTCCATCAGCGGATCATCGAGGAAGGAGCAAACGAGCCCCGCGTCTACAACCGCGCCAATCAGAATGTCGTGGCAGCCGCAATGCTGCTCCGTGACACGCCGACACCCTCGACACCCCAAGCGCAACGTATTAGAGATGAAATCCAGGGGCTCCTCCAGACCGCGGCCGTACAATAGGCGGAGAGCTCCGCCTCAAGGCGTAGAGGAGCTGCTTCCAAGCGACAGGACATGCCCTCTCATCAAGACCGAGAAGGCGCCCCGAGGCCAAGCAGGGCGACAACCGGTTCGAGACCGCATCCTCGACAATCGACAGCCGCGCGACGCGCGACACGACATCAACGACAACAAACGACGCTGAGGCTCGAGGTTACAGTGCTCATCGAGGTGGGCGCTACGACAACGACGAGGATCGACGCCGGTCCCCTGAACCACCGGGGCCACGAGTCTTCAGCAGGACGATCCAGCGAACCGCCTTACCGGGTCGCTTCCATCCACCCGCCAACCTGGTCAAATACAACGGTGAGACCAAACCAGAACTCTTGCTTGCTGATTTCAGGCTAGCGTGTCAGCTAGGAGGTGCCGACAATGACCACGTCATCATTCGGCAATTCCCACTCTTCCTCTCTGACACCGCTCGAAGGTGGCTCGAGGAGCTCCCCCCGGACTTGATCCATGGCTGGCCCGACCTAGTCAGGATCTTCAAGGGAAACTTCAAGGGCACCTACGTGCGGCCGAGAAATTCTTGGGGCCTCCGCAGCTGCAAGCAAAAACCAGGAGAGACCCTCCATGAATTCACCCGATGATTTTCCAAGCAACGAACCGAGCTACCCCACATCTCCGACCACGACGTCATCATGGCGTTCGTCACCAGGACAACGTGCAAGGAGTTAGTACGGGAACTAGGGAGAAACACCCCCAAGGCCACCAACGAGCTCATGGACATCATCGCCAACTACGCAGCCGATGAAGAGGCCATTGGCGCGTTCTTTTGTGGATCCCCAGCCAAGGGAAAAGCCAAGGCGGATGAGCCCGGTGGCTCAAGCAATGGGCCCAAGAGGGACAACAACAACAAAGAAGAAGAAGAACCAATGGGGTCGACGTAACATCGATCCTGACGATCTTGTGGCTGCGGCAGACCGGAAGAAGCCTCGAGGTCCCCCTCCAGACGGGGGCATCTTCGATAAAATGCTGAAAGAGCCCTGCCCCTATCACAAGGGGCCGGCCAACCACAGTCTCGAGGACTGTCGCATGCTCAAGAAGTACTATGACTGTCTCGGCCTCAAGAAAGATGACAAGAATGAGGACCCATAAGACAGGGGCGATAACAAGAAGGAGGGTTTCCCTAAGATTCTCGATTGTTTCATGATCTTAGGGGGATCCTCGACCTGACTCAGTGCGCGTCAGCGCAAGAGTGAGCGTCGGGAAGTCTTCTCCGTTCATGCCCGGGGCCCCCGATACCTCAACTGGTCGCACGTACCAATCACCTTCGAACAGGACGACCACCCCAAACACGTCCCCGACGCTGGGGTCTACCCACTCGTCGTCGACCCGATCATACTCAACACCCGTCTCACCAAGGTACTCATAGATGGGGGGAGCAGCCTCAACATCATCTTCGTCGAAACCCTCGACCTCCTGGGGATCCCGAGAACCATGCTCCTGCCCAGCGCAGGGGGATTCCACGGGATCGTCCTAGGGAAGAAGGCACTCCCGATCGGCCGCGTCAAGCTGCCTGTCTGCTTTGGCACCCCCTCGAACTTCAGGAGCGAGGAACTGACCTTTGAAGTGGTCGGATTCCACGGCACCTACCACGCCATCATCGGTTGACCTGGCTACGCCAAGTTCATGGCGATCCCGAACTACACCTACCTCAAGCTGAAGATGCCAGGGCCCAAGGGAGTCATCACCGTCGACACCTCCTACGAGCACGCCTGCGACTGCAACATCGAGTGCGTAGAAAGCGCCGAGGCGGTCGATGAATCGGCCATCCTCGCGGCCCTTGACGACTTCTCCAAGGACATCCCCGATCCCAAACGACGCGCCAGCAACTTTGAGCCTGCGGAGGACACCAAGACCATCCCGCTCGACCCCAACCACGCGGATGGGAAGGTGCTGACGGTCAGCGCCACTCTCGAGCCCAAATAGGAAGCCATGCTCGTTGACTTTCTCTGCGCGAATGCTGACATGTTTGCGTGGAGTCCCTCGGATATGTCGGGCATTCCGAGGATGTCGCCGAGCACTCCTTGGACATCCGAGCCGGATCCAAACCGGTGAAGCAACGGCTGCGCCGCTTCGACGAGGAGAAGCGCAGAATCATCGGGGAGGAGGTCAACAAGCTTTTGAAGGCCGGATTCATCAAGGAGGTTCATCATCCTGAGTGGTTAGCTAATCCCGTACTGGTCAAGAAAAAGAATGGAAAGGATAGAATAAACGTAGATTACACTAGTTTAAATAAAGCATGTCCTAAGGTTCCTTTTCCACTACCACGTATTGATCAAATAGTTGATTCCACTGCGGGATGCGAAACTCTTTGCTTTCTCGACGCATATTCTGGCTATCACCAAATAAAGATGAAGGAGTCCGATCAGCTCGCGACTTCCTTCATCACCCCTTTTGGCATGTTTTGCTACCTCACGATGCCATTCGGCTTGCGAAACGTCGAGGCCACGTACCAACGATGCATGCTCCATGTCTTTGGACACCATATAGGACCAACCATCGAGGCCTACGTCGATGACATCGTAGTCAAATCCAAGAAAGTCGAGAACCTAGTCGAGGACCTTGAAATCGCGTTTGGGTGTCTCAGGACTAATCGTATAAAGCTAAATCCCGAGAAGTGTGTCTTCGGGGTCCCTCGAGGCATGCTCCTAGGGTACATAGTCTCCCAGCGTGGGATCGAGGCCAACCCTGAGAAGGTAGCCGCGATCACTAGGATGGGCCCGATCAGGGATCTTAAGGGCGTACAAAGGGTCACAGGGTGCCTCGCTGCCCTTAGCCGATTCCTTTCGCGGCTCGGGGAGAAAGCACTTCCCCTTTATCGCCTCCTTAAGAAAACAGAGCATTTCGCATGGACCGTCGAGGCCGAGGAATCGCTTTCCAAACTCAAAGCCTTGCTCACCTCGCCGCCTGTTTTGGTGGCCCCAATCCCCTCTGAGTCCCTTCTACTTTATGTTGCTGCAACTACCCAGGTAGTCAGCGCGGCTATAGTGGTCGAGAGGGCGGAGGAGGGACACACCCTGTTGGTGCAGAGGCCCGTCTACTTTGTAAGTGAGGTACTCTCAGAAACCAAAGTGAGATACGCTCACATCCAGAAGCTGCTATACGTCGTCGTCCTCACTCGACGAAAACTCCAGCACTATTTCCTGGGCCACCCAGTAACTGTGGTTTCGCCTTTCCCTCTGGGGAGATAATCCAAAACCGGGAGGCATCAGGAAGAATCGCCAAGTGGTCGGTCGAGCTCATGGGGAGACTCTCTCCTACGCCCCTCGGAAGGCCATCAAGTCTCAGATATTGGCAGATTTCATCGCAGAATGGACTGACACCCAACTGCCCCCGGCACAAATACAGGCCGAACTATGGACCATGTACTTCGACGGATCGTTGATGAAGACGGGAGTGGGCGCTGTACTGCTGTTCATATCTCCCTTAGGAATCCACATGCGCTACGTCATCCGCCTTCACTTCGCCGCCTCCAACAACGTAGCCGAGTACAAGGCCCTCGTCAATGGTCTGTGCATCGCCATCGATCTCGGAGTCCGGCACCTCGACGTTCGAGGGGACTCGCAGCTAGCGATTGACCAAGTGATGAAAACCTCAAGCTTCCACGATCATAAGATGGAAGCCTACTGCAGAGAGGTCCGAAAGATCGAAGACAAATTCTACGGCCTCGAGCTCAACCACATCGCCCGCCGATACAACGAAGCCGCTGATGAGCTAGCCAAAATCGCATCCACTCGAGGTATGGTTCCTCCTGACGTCTTTTCTAGGGATCTTCACAAGCCATCGGTCGATCTAAGCTCGGGGGCTCCCGCCCTCGAACAAGAAATGGACCCCTCCTCCTCGACGAATCCCCCTCAAATGGGGATGAAGTCATGGAGATCGACGGAACGACCGCAACCCAAACCTCCTCGACGGATAGGCTCATGCCCTACCTCGAATATCTGATACGAGGTGAGCACCCAGAGGACCGCACCGAAGCCCAACGCATAGCCCGACGCGCCAAAACCTACGTCTTGTACGGGGATGGCCGCGAGCTGTATCGACGCAACCCTACTGGTATACTCCAATGATGCCTCACCATCGAGGAGGGGAGGGCACTGCTAAAGGACATACACTCGGGGGCTTGTGGCCACCACGCTGCACCAAGGATTCTAGTAGGGAACGCCTTTCGACAAGGCTTCTACTGGCCGACAGCTGTCGCCGATGCCACCAAACTCGTCCGATCTTGTAAGGGATACCAGTTCTACGCTAGGCAAACACACCTCCCGGCCCAAGCTCTGTAGATGATACCCATAACTTGGTCGTTTGTTGTATGGGGACTCCACATGGTCAGCCCCTTAAAAAAGCAAAAGGTGGCCAAACCCAGCGTGGCCATAGACAAATTCTCGAAATGGATCGAGGCTCAACCCATCACCAATATTCAATCCCAACAAGCCGTGTTGTTCTTCACAGACATCATCCACCGCTTCGGGGTCCCCAACGTTCTTGAACTTCTGTGATCACCACAACATCAGGGTGAACTGGTCTACGGTTGCCCACCCTCGAACTAACGGCCAGATTGAGCGCGCCAATGGCATGGTTTTGCAGGGACTCAAGCCAAGGATCTTCGACCGACTAAACAAGCACGGCAAGAGATGGGTCGATGAGTTAGTTCTGTCCTATGGAGTCTCAGAACAACGCCAAGCCGAGCTACGGGGTTCTCCCCGTTTTTCTTGGTCTATGGGTCCGAGGCCGTCCTCCCCACTGATCTCAAGTACGGGTCCCCTCGATTAAAGTCCTACAATGAACAAGCCAACGCAGCAACCCGAGAGGACTCCCTCGACTAGCTCGAGGAAGCCCGGGACATGGCCCTCTTCAAGTAAGCAAGGTACCAATAGACGCTCCGACGCTACCACGCCAAGCACGTACGCAAAAGGGACCTCGATGTCGGCGACCTCATACTACGCCGCTGACAAAGCAAAAAGGGGCGTCACAAACTAACGCCACCATGGGAAGGACCCTTCATCGTGGCAGAAGTGTTAAAGCAAGGGACCTACAAGCTGAAGAACAGCAAGGGAGAAATCTTCACCAACGCATGGAACATCGAACAACTACGTCGCTTTTACCCCTAGGGCCTCGAGGCCTTGTTCATTTTCTGCATTATGTACATCTATCGCATCATGAATGAATAAAGTGTTCTCGAAATACATTTCACGTTCGTTCATAACTCTGAGGTAGCCTCAACTTCGCTCCTGCAAAGTCAAGCCTCCCTCGGGGGCTGACAGGGAGGGCCCCCCTCCCTAAGTCCCTTAAAAAACCGAACGTTTTTTCAAAACTCGACGCTTCCCTCTCCATCTTCGCCCCGAGTGCGCTCCGTAACTAAGCTAAGAACGTCGCGAACTCCCTAAGGGTCGAGGGCCGTCGAGCCGGGGGCTCTCCTACGCCTCCGGGCTATGGTACCCCCACTCGCTCCCCCCCCCCCTCGAGGGATAGAAGCACGCGTCGAACACTTAGTCTAAAAGCACAAAATCAGGCAAAGAGAAACAGAGACGGCTCGAGAAATAAAAGCACCCAGATGCATCTCAAATAAAACGCATTAAAGGTTCTGAAGACCCTAGGGGCTCGACATCGAAGTGTTACAAAAACTAACCTATTACATGGACCTTCTTGTTCAGATCTGGCTCACAGGCCGTCTCCATCCATCGGGGGAAGCACCTCAGGCTCAAAGAGCTTCGCCAACTCACCACCAGGCACCTCTACGGCATCAATCAGCTCATGGCACCTCGCCATGTTAGCTTCGTCACTCAGCTCCGGGTCGACGACAAAGCCATGAGCGACGACGCTGAGGTTGTAGGAGTAGCCCGAGCGGACGACCGCGAGTGCCCACTTCACGCCTATGTGAAGAGCAGCACGGACCTGCGCCATCAGCCCACGGGTCATGGAGTAGAAAAAACGCAAGAGGGAGTCTCCTCGCGCGTCGCCCGCTACCGACGGCTCCGGCTCGACCCAGATGTCATCATAGAAGGTGGAGATGGCGCCCTCGAGCCTCTCGTTCAGGGCCGCCTCCGCCCAGTGGAGGCTCTGGAGACTAGTCAGATCCTCATGGGCTCGGGTCTTGTCTTCCTCGAGGGCTGTCGAAACAAATAAGAGACTTCGTCAAAACCAAAAACAGGGGAAGGTTCGAGACCAAGCAAGCTCAGTAATGATTCTAAAAAACTCACCCCGGGCGTGCGTTTCCAGGGTGACGTAGGCCTACTCGACCTCCTGAAGTCGGCGGCTAGCGTCGGCGAGGGTCGTGGCTTGGTCGCTCCTATCAGCTCGGACGTCCTCGATAAGCTTACCTGTGCCCTTGAGGGCCCTTGCCTTGGCAGCCACGTCCTCCTCCAGGGTGGCAATCCGAGCCCGCGCATTCTGCCCCGCAAGGTTCAGCGCGACGCGGTCCCAGGAAATGGCGTCGACGTCCGACTGAAGCCCCCGGACCTGCTTCTCGAGGGAGGCGCGGTTGGTGGCCGCCTCCGCCAAGTCGCCCTCGAGCTGCCGGGCACGGCCCGTCGCCTGGACCAACTCCTCCCTCAGTGCGGCGGCCTCCTCCTCAACCTTACGCTGGGCCTCCCGGGCGGAGTCCCATTCTTGCCCAGCCTCGGCGACCTCCTTGAGGGCGGCGTCAGCCCTCGACCGCTCTTGAGAGGCATCCCCCTGGGCGGCCTCGACCTCCCCACGCGCGGTGGCCACCTCGGTCCTCTCCTGGGCGGCCTCCGCCTCCGCCTTCTCCAGCGACACGCGGAGGGTGGGGAGCTGCTTCCACTGCTCTTGCGACCGGAGGATGAATTGGGACTTGTCATACGACCTCGCCCTCAACATCTGACAGGGATAAAAAGGAAGGTCATCAAAAAATAAGAGGACAACAAGATAACCAAGGCAAGATCAGAGAGAAGAACGAGGCTTACCTCCATCCCCCGGTACAAATCTGCGGAAGCGACCTCCGCCGACAGGCGCACCACATGGGCCAACCACGCCCGGAACTCCTCCAGGTGCTCCCACTCCCTGAGCTCGGCTTGATCGTCGAGCTTGAGGAAGGTGCGCCCTGGGTCTTGGGGTTCGGCCAGCTCGAGGGGCTCCTGCCTCCAGAACTTGTTGCGGCGGTCGATCCTATCCCTGACCTCCAGCATAATGCCCTGTCCCATCTCGAGGTCACCCCCGTGGACCATCACCCGCTCCGCCAGAGTGGGGAAGGGGCTCGTCCCCTCGAGCTGGGCACTCCAGGCCTCGAGGTCGCCTGGCGGCGTCGCCGTCGACCCCTTCGGATCATCGCCTCTAAGCGGAGGAGGTCCCCGCCGTGAGAATAACCCCGCACGGTGAAGAAAACACACGTTAATACCTAGGATGGTAGGCTCACCGTGGTCCCCTCCCTCCACATCGACTAGGTCAGGGGGCAGAGCACCTAGAGACGACGACTGCCCGACTTCGAGCTGAGGCCGAGCTAACGCCTCGGACATGGCTACGTCCGAGGCGCCCCTCCCTTGCGCCGCAACGACGATCCCCTCTAGTTCCGACCGGGAAGCCGTCGCTGCGGCCACCTCCGCTGGGTCCACCAGCTCCGCCACCATCTTAGCCACCTCCTCGTCCGTGCCCTCCGCCATCATCGCCGCCTCTCCCGCGCCCGACGAAGGGGTAGCCGGAGCCGCGAAGGATAGGGCCGCGGCACGATCTTCCCCCTCAGACAACGCTGACTGAGGGAGAGGAGGGCTCAGCTGTACGCCTCCCTCCTGCCACGCCTTCTCCTCGCGCTCGAGCCTCTGGTGCGCCTCTAGTGCCACGAGGCACTCGGGCCACCGCGACGGCGTCTCCCTCATTGGTGGTGGTCAGGTCCACCACCCCCACCTCAGTGGAGGGTTGGGGCTCGACCTCCGCCACCACGGCCGCCTCTGGTGCCGATCCCGCACCCATTGAGCCCGCCGGCTCGACCTCCTCCGCCACGGCCGCTGCGGGCGCCGGCCCCGTTCCCTCCGAGGTCGTAGGCACGGCCTCCCCCGACGGCGCGGTGAGCACGGCTTCGCCCGCCTGCTCGATGGACCCGGTCGAGGCGACGGATCGACCAGCCTCCTCCGCTGCTCGAGCCCGCTCTGCGGCCTCCTGCGCATGCCCTCGACCCATCGCCTCCCGCACCTTGATCACCCACTCCGCGCTGGAAGTGGGGACCGAGGGGGACGGGCCAGCAGAGCCGGCCCCAGCCGCCATCCTGGACATGGCCTCCACCCTTAGTTTCTTGGCCGTGGTAGGGGCCACGGCCTCCAACTAGCGCTTCACCTTGAAAAAAGGACACACTCGCAACGGTAAACGCGGAGTATAACCGATACAGGTAAAATCCAAAACCAAAGGAAAAGGGCTTAACCCAGCAGGATCATGGGGGCCCGACCAGCAGACCTTGAGCCGCTCGGGGGCTTCTGGGAGGCACCTCGGGAACCACTCCCACCGCCACTGTCGCCGTTGGCCACGGCGGGGGCTATTGATGCTGCCGGCGTCGTGGTCTTGACGGGGGTCGATGGTGCCCTCGTCGCCGCCACCTCCTCCCGGGTCGACGGGCCCGAGGATCGGGCGCTGGACCGAGCAGGGGCCGGCGGCGCACTCGATCGGCCCCTCGATCGGGGCTGCGACGAACGGCTGCATGTCCACCGCGCCACCTCACCCTGGGAAGCCGCGGGGCGCTCACCCCCGACTCGATCCTTGCAGTCGGGGCCGACTTCGATGTCAACCCCCTCTCCCCTCTGCTACTAGAGGTCGCCCCTTGCGCGGGCGTCTCCTTCTCCTCCTCTGACTCCTCTTCCTGCACAAAGGTGACATCCGTCAGATTCGAAGTAATGGTCGCATCCCAATGCCCCTACATCATGCCGCTATCCTTAATAACCTCGCCACCGCTTGACTCCTCATCCTCATCCTCCTCCAAGGGGGGCTCCTCCTCAGAAAGGCCGGCTTGCCTCTGCCGTGACCTACGTTGGTCACGTGCCTCTCTTTCTCGGGCCTTTGTGCCCCTCTTCTCCTTGGCCTTGTCTTTGTCTCTCTTATCCTGCTCGGCCCGTAGGCGTCTCACCTGGGAGTCATCCCGCTCCTCCTTCACTGGTGGCAGCGACTTCCGGAAGACAACATTCCCCTGAGGAACACGAGGCGGTTAGGGGGCAGGCAAGGGTGACAGACAAGACGGACAAGTGGACATTGATAGAGGAAGAGATGACGTACCAACTCGACGTGGCCCTGGTCCGGCACCATGGGGATGCTGGCAACGTGCCCCACCTCAAACGCGCCGGCGAAGGAGGCGCGCACCTGACGGACCACCCTCTCGAGGGGCAACATGTCCTCCACAAGACGACACCCCTTGAGATCCACCCCAGGGCACATCTCGTCGAGGCGCAGCGGGCGCGCCATTAGCGGCACAACCAGCCGCTGGTGGAAGGCCGACGCCACGATCGCCGCCGTAAGCCCCTCCCGCCTCAGGCGGGAAATCGTCATGAGTAGGTGGTCGAGGCGCTTCTGCTTCCTCTGCGGAATGCCGTACTTCCAGTTGAAGGGCTTCGATTCAATCGTCCGCCTGGTGTGAGGGGGAAGCAGGCCATCGTCGTTCCTCAGGTAGAACCACCCAGAGTGCCACCCCGCGTGGCTCGACTTGATCCTCACCGGGATCTAGTCTTCCACCCTCTTGAGGCCGATGCTACAGCAGCCCGCCGGACCATCCTCCGTTGGTCGGTCCTGGCCGGAGCATGAAACAAGCTCGCCTCGAACAGATGGAGCCACAACTCCCAGTGGGGCTCCATCCGCAGGTACCCCTCGCACACGGCGGTGAAGACCGCCGCGTGAGCGACGTCGTTCGGGAGAGGTGCTGGAGCTCCACGCCGTAGTGGTTGAGGATCCCCCGCAAGAGACGGTTGGGGGGGGGTCCCAGCCCCGCCCGGTGGAAGGCCTCGAAGCTGACCACGTAGCCCTCCGGTGGGTTGGGCTCGTGATCCGACTCCGGTGGCACCATCCACTCCGGACGGTCCGCCGAAGTGACAGGCCGAAGAAGGCCGCTCCCTGCCAGCTCTCCCAACCGCTCTGCGGTCGCTGTCGAAGAGAGCCAAGCGTCGGGGCTGCGCAGGGTGTAGTTGGCCATGGTAGCGGGAAGCGGATGCGTTCGGAGGCAGGTGTTGAAGGTGTGTTACATATCTTTTCTCTCCTCATTCACGCGCGCAGATGCGAATCTCAGGGACGACGAAGGCAAGGGCGGGAACGAAGAGGCAAGGAAGGCAATGGCAAACGTGAGAAAGCCAAAGTCCTGTCCTCGTATATATGAACGGAAACGCAACGGGCAGATCTGTCGAAAAGGCAGGTAAATCTTTGCATTAAATGCGCCCACCTAACTCTCCTCAAGGATCCATAGGGTAAGGGACACCTGTCACGGCGTCGGGTTCTCGCCGCCTTCCACGCCCGCCACGCGCAGACGAAGGGACATCTCCTAAAAAGGCGCGCCCACGACCAACGACAGGGAATGTGGAGCGTTATCTTCGGAGGAAAGCAACGGACATCGACTCTCGAA
>CM039128.1:31685062-31702617 GCA_022036555.1 Microstegium vimineum
CTTGACAAATCAATGCTTTTGCTCCCAATTGGTAGTATGACTTTCCATACCAGATCATGTTCCACAAAATTGTTTTCCCTTAACTTTACTATGTAATACCTTGCAACTCTTATCTTGTTGGATTCAATATTCTCCAAAGCCCTCAGCCGGTGATAATGTAGATCTTCTAAATTATCAATCGTAAGATTTATATAATCATAGGCCATTAAGTCCTTCGGTAAACTGACTCTTTGTGATCCAAATTGTGTTTTTCCTAAAGTACACCATCATGACCATACACTAGTTCATAAGGTGAAGTCTTTGTTGAACCATGACAAGCCATTCGGTATGCCATAAAGATTCACTAAGAGTTAAATATCACTTCCTCGGTTGTTCTTCAATCTTCTTCTTTTTTATCAATTTTATCATAATCTAATTAAAAGCTTCTGCTTGGCCATTAGCTTGTGCATAATATGGGGAAGAATTCATAGTTTAATTCCCATACTAGTAGCAAAATCCTTGAACTCTTCTAAAGTAAACATTGTACCTTGATCAATTGTTATTATTTTTGGAATTCTAAATTTGATAATTATATGTTCCTTAACAAACTCAACCATATTACTTGACATAATAGTTTTCATATGAATTGCTTCGACCCACCTAGTAAAGTAATCTATCACCACCAATATGAACTTGTGTCATTTATTTGAGGGAGGATGAATTCGGCAAATTAGATCTATATGACATCCTCTAAATGACTATAGTTTGATAATAGGATTCATAGCCATTGTTGGTATTTTCTAAATATTTTCCAGTGTTTTGGCACTCCAGCATGCCTTATAGTACTTGAAACAATCCTCCAGCATTGTCACCAAAAATATCTAGCCCTTGTAATTACCCACTTCATTTTATAGGTAGATTGATGGCACCACATACTCCATGTACTTCACCCATCATAGATTTAGTTTCTTCTTCATCTAAACATTTGAGAAAAACTACATCAACTATTTTATAATACAATTGATCACCTAACCAAACAAACTTAGTCGATTTGTTGTTAGGAATATGCCTAGAGCTAATCATGTAGATGTTTATATTCCGATTGTATCCATGATTAATAAAGTGTTCTTTGAATATCCATTATAGACAACGAGTATGATTGACGATTATGTTGAATTGTTTGTGGAACTCAATTACTTGAATAATTATTCTAAAAGTTGTCCCTGGTCGGCATTCTTGTAAGAGCACACTTGAATATTAGACAGCACATGTATTAGTTGATGACTATGTTTCACAAGTCATAGACATGGAGATGTCAAACTAATAATGTGGGCACATGTGAGACATGTAGGTTGGACTAGACCCAACAGAGAAAGTCTCTATTTATGTCATGTACGTTATGTCCTTAGACCTGAGATTGTGGTATGTACTCAAGATGTGAAACGATCTACTTAGGACTATCAAACGCTACTTCCGTTAATGGGTAGTTATAAAGGTGGTCATTGGGTGGTCGGGAAACATGCTATGAGACATAGACAATCAAGATGGAATTTGCCCCTCTCTTCGTGAGAGAGATATCACTGGATCACTCATGTGATTGGATCAACAAATGCATGGCCGTGCTTGGTTAAGTGTTAACCCACGAGTTGAACCATATATCGAGTGGCAAAGGGAATAACTTGTACATGGTCATAGTGTTCGTCTGATATGATCATAGCGTATGCATAGGAGTTGACACGCCTTGCTAGAGGCCGCTATCAACTATTGGTCGAGTAAGAGTACTTGGGCCATGTCTATGTATGAGTGAGCCCATAGGTCGCACGCTTAAAGGGCTGGAAGCCTAATTCGGTTGGACCCGAATTAGACTAGTTTAGGGTTACTAATGGGCCTCCAACGTGGAGCTCGTCAGACGCCTATATAAGAAAGGGGTGGGCGCGGGGCGAGATTGATCCACGCCTTTTGGCAGTCGCCGTCGCCTCCCCACGCTCGCGCCTTTTGCTCCTTGCGGACCTAACAGTCCGGAGGTGCAACGCTTCCTCCCTGTACGTGTGGGATTCCTCGGAGGTGCTGCATCTGGAGCACAAGGACGAACCGCGCGAAGGGGGCATTGAGACGGACGCCCACACAACTGCACTGCCTGCTGCGACGCGCACGACTACTATCAAGTCGTCTTCCGCTGCACCTGCGCGTCTAGTGGTAATCCCGTAACCTATAACTAGCAGTAGATCCTGGTTTATGAGGTCGAAAAGTTTTCTTTTCCGGCTAGCGTAGCAACCTCGTATTCTTCATTTGTATCTCAACTTCTTAGAAACTTTCTATGATGGACTCCTGAGATAATTGCTATTTCAATCTTCCAATTTGTTGACATCTCATTAATCGATCTGCTTGGAATTAGCAAATATTCTAAAGCACTCTAGCTAGTATGTTGGCTTCTTGATTCTGCTCTCTTGGAACGTATTGGAAAGCTACTGAGGAGAAATTATTAATTTAATTTCTTTCATCATAATATCTCCTTAGTACTTCATCCTTCCATTCATATAGGTCGAGCTTCAACTATTTTATAATACAATTGATCACCTAACCAAACAAACTTAGTCGATTTGTATCTCAACTTCTTAGAAACTTTCTATGATGGACTCCTGAGATAATTGCTATTTCAATCTTCCAATTTGTTGACATCTCATTAATCGATCTGCTTGGAATTAGCAGATATTCTAAAGCACTCTAAGCTAGTATGTTGGCTTCTTGATTCTGCTCTCTTGAACGTATCAGAAAGCTACTGAGGAGAAATTATTAATTAATTTCTTTCATCATAATATCTCCTTAGTACTTCATCCTTGCATTCATATAGGTCGAGCTACTGATTGATTACTAATTGATAATCACCAAATACTTCAACTGACTCAACCTCCACTTCCTAAAGAAGTTGAAATCTAATGAGTAAAGCTTTATATTCTGTTTGTTGTTAATAGAAGTTGGTTCAACCTGACCGACAAAATCAAACATTGTCCCACGAGGGGAAATAAGAATAACTTAATGCCACATCCTTGTTTGCAGGTGGATCCATACAAAAATAAGGTCCATGGCTTCATCTCTACATATTGGATATCAGATTCATGATGTTGAGTTACAAAATCATCCATTAGGCCTTTCATCTCTTTAGCCGATTCAAACCTCAAATCAAACTCTAACAAAGCCAAGATACACTTTCTACTCTCCCACTCAAAATAGGCATTGACAACATATTTTTTATGACATCAATTTTAGATATCACAGTACACTCAAAAGGCAGCAAATAATGTCTCAACTTAATGCAGGAGAAATATAAACACAACTATAGTTTTTCAACTAGAGAGTATCTTGTCTATGGGTTCTACAATCTTCTTCTTCAATAAAATACTACTCTCTCTTTTCCCTCAAATTTTTGAATTAAGGTCGATCCAATCATATGACTATCGGCATCCATGTATGTTAATGGTACAAATGACCTACTTTTACATCATCAAAACACAGTCAACATGCTCGGTTTGGAAAGAAGAATAACATATCATGAACATACTATTATTAAATAACTAGTTCCACATGTCCCTTGAGGATTTCTATGCAGGTGAAGGTAATTAGGGAGCATGGGAGCATGCTGGACCCACATGAGGGGTCAGCCGACCCCTAGGTGGGCCCACCACGGGCTCCCACACCCCCAGTATCCATCTAGCAGCACTTAGAGTGAAGATCCACCCTTGGGTTCACTCTGTGCTTTCTCTCAATGGTTAGAGATCAAAGAAAATTGATCCATGGGGCCATATGGAACCAAATCAACGTGAAACTTTCAAAAGGAGTCACTAACATGTGGACCATGCTCCATGAGAACGAGGGCCCTGGAGGGGCTAAGTCCAAGTCGACCGACCTGGTCAGAGCACCATGGGCCACCAGGAGGCTCCTTGACCTGTGGTGCCACCTTCTAGAAGAAAGGGGATGTCCTCACCTGTCATAGGGGGCTCGGCCGACTTGCTCTAGGTGTCTCTAGGCCTCCCCGAGGTCTCCACCGCCTTTCTGCATGCCTCCAGGAACCAGATGATCTCCACCTTTGATTTATGGCGGTTGCAATGATGATTTGATCCAAGGGATGGCAAGAAGGAGAATGCGGATCGCTGATGTGGTGATGGAGTAGGCCCCACTCCACCTCCACTATAAATAGAGGGTCACACCCCCCTCTCACATAATGAAGATTCAAGGCTGAAGTGAAGATTATTGTAGTTCCACTCTTTAGTAGTGTAGTCTAGTGTGGAGTTAGAGTCGAGTCGAGCTTGCCTCGGCGTCTCTGGAGTCTGTCTTTTGGAGAGTCTGGTATAGCTCTTGTACCTTTCCCTTTTTAGTAATACTTTTTCTTATTTATCAATATATATCCTTTCTTTACTTTACTTATCTTTTGCAATAGTATACTTGTTATAGCATTATATATTGTGTCTTGTCTTAGTCTATAGAGTTGTTATAGTATAGATTGTTATCATGTGATTCCACACTTGGGTATGATCAACTCCTGTTATAGGGTGCTCTAGTTGGCTTGAGATCTAAATTAGAGTAGTAAGAGAGGGTGTAAGCGTGGTGCTTATACACTAGCTTACGTTTGGTTGCCGCGCGTCGCACGGTTCGAGCGGATGCCAGCAGAAAGTGGCAGTCCTATCTGTGCCTTTGATCCCTGCCACGTGTTGTAGGCACGTTCTTAAAAAGTAAGACCCTTGTAAAATAGTGGCCACTTCGGATAGGGGTTTTGTCTCCTATTGTTTGTCTGCTGCCTAGTACTTTCAGGATGTGTGGATGCAATTTATAATATAGCATCTCTGTGTCTAAGTTAAGTCATAGAAGTAAAGTCTGGATCTTAGGAGTCCTATACTCACTCGTTGTCCTCCCACCTAGCTATACTTACTAGTTATCTTTTATTTGCCTTTGCTTGATCTATTCTTCATCACCTTCCTCTATAAATATATCGTTTACCCTCCTATCGCTAGTTGATAGCTAAGTTGGGGTAACTAGAAAGATCTCTTCTCTATTAAACATTCCTAGCTACCGCTTTCCCTTGGGCTAAATATAAATTATGATACCTTAGAATACTCCCGGATGAAGTACTACAACGGTATATTGTGTGCGCTTGCGGAATTATCCAATAGACATAAGAAAGACCCTAGGAGGCATTTCTGGCGCCATTGCTAAGGATGGGGTTTAAGCTTTGTTCTCACTGGTGACTTTTAGAAATGCCAACAATGTACAACTTAAAAAGTTTACCAATTTGGGGAGGAACCAATGCTGGTGGAGACTTCATATATTCCTTTATTATTCTTCAAATGCCTTTTTGTTGTACACACTTGTCTAAGTTAGGTGCTCAAAGTTTTTTGCTACATTTTGTTCAGTTGAACTCATAAACCCAATTATCAGTCATGGTATAGTGTTTTCCTCCCACAATAAAATGACATCGGCCAATTTATCAGCCACAGAAATGATTAGCGGATAAGAGAATCTTGTCATATATTTTTAGTCATTGACACATGATACTTAATTTACTGAAACAGAATCTCGCTACACTTTGTGGCGGCAACCAAATAATTACCAAAGTGTGTCAACCTTGTCTAACCTTTGATGTGGTGCAACACAACCTCTATAAATGTCATTTTTAGAGACAAGTAGAGGAAAAAAACAAGGACATACAATAGGCGACCATCTATACGCTTCAAATTTAAATGAGCAACTTGTACAGTAGTATAACAGAAGATCTTCATAAGTCAATTCATATGTCTTCATGCCTTCTCCTTCGAGCCAAAGTAAACAACGCACATATTTTATATACTCGTGTCTCTCGCTCGGTATTTTAGAGGACCATTTGACCGCCACCTGGCATTTAGAATCGCCTTTTCCACCCTGCACACAGCTGATTTGGTCGACCAAAGCCATGTCCAATGGGATTCGAGAACGAGAAAATGGAAGCATTTGTTTACACGGTAATTTATTCACATATAGGTGGATAAAATAATCTCAGATGGCTCTGCATGTGTCCATGTGATGAGGACCCTGCTAATGACATGTTAGCTTAAAGAATTCGTCGAAAGCGGCAGATCTTTCTCCAAGTCAAAGTCATATATATGTATATATGTGTGTATATATATAGAGATCTCTTGGTGGATTGACAATGCCATTTGGACGGGTTTAGAATAATGCAACGAGTTAGGTAGTACGAATCCGTTGGCGCCGCATGCAAATAGAAAATAGGAAGGATTTTTAATGTTATTACTGATCTTTCATAGTAAACGCCCAAAATGTAGGAGACTTCGCTAGCCGTTTTCGTTTCGTTTACTTTTGATACTGCATTTTTTTGTTTTTTTAGAGATTCTCACATCAAGAAAGAAGGAAATGGTACGACATCACATCGGGAGAAATGTCAATGCATAGGCATTCACATCCTAATAGAGAAAAAAAGTCAACATATACAAAACACGCATCTTTTTTTCTTCTTGCATTTTTTCGATAATACTTCTCTTTAATTTTACACTTCTATATATTTCAGGTGGTTGAATTGTAAGATGATTTTATACAACATTTTTGTACCACCAACTAGTACAACTAAGCTGTTACTTTTATTATTTGTTAGTCCTTTCATCCTAAATTATAGTTCCGAGAATATTAGAGAGTCAAAACATCTCAAGTTTAATCAAACTTATATTATAATACAATAATATTTATGACGTCTACTAAGTATCATTAGATTATTCATCAACACTACTAGAAACAGAAATGACCCTGTCGGTTCCTAGAAACCGACAAGGAAAAACTAAAACCGACAGAGATAATATATTTTTCTGTCGATTTTACACTGACAGAAAAACTCTTATTTTCCTTGTGTGTTTTTTGTAGTACCGACAGAAAAATGAGTTCATGCAAGTTTGGATAACAAAACAAACCGCTAACGTGGGCCTGGGCTGCGGAGGCCTTTTAGCTGGCCCAAGAGCAGGCGGCTTGCACGCGCGGACATATAAAACTGGTGAGTCGTAACCCTAGACCCGCTGCCTCCCCTTGTTCAGCCGCCGCACCCTCGCAGTCGTCTTCCCCATCTCATCCCTGTTGATGGCGCAAGCGGCAGCGCGACCTTGAGGCGTCGGTGCTGCCCCAAATCAGCGGCAGCACCCCAATCGACGGCAGCCCCAAGGTAGCGGCACGACACCCAGGCAACGCGCGCCCCCAGGCAGCGGTGGCGCGACCTCTAGTCGTTGATGCTGCCCCAAGTCGGCGGCGACACCCCAAGTGACGGCAGCCCCAAGGTAGCGGCACGGCACCCAGGCAATGCGCTCCCCAAGGCCTCGGCGCGCACCTAGGCAGCGGCGCAGCTCCTAGGTAACGCCATGCCCCCAGGCAGCGGCGGATCCGGATGCTCTCCTCGTCTCCATCTCGTTCATCACGACGCCAGGGACTTCAAGGCATCTCCCCATATATTTGATAGTATACCTATTTGATATCATAAATCTTTATAATTTTTTGTATAATTTTAATGTGATATTTTGAATCTTCAAAATTCTTGAAATGACTTAAAATTTAGAATGGATGGAGTATTTGTTATTTGTCTTTTGTGTCACGAGTCATGATACACTAAACTTTTGTTCTTACCTAACTATAAAAACAATTGTAAACTGTTATTTGTGTTTTTGCCAACACAATTTAGATTTTGTTTTGTTGTTCTGTCTAACATATTTTTTATTTTAATTCCTAAATCTGAAAATTATAGATTGTGGCTACAAAAATTACAAACTAAAGGTGCAATTTTAATATAAAATATAAGCAATAACAAGCGTCTCAAAGAAAACATTGATTCAAACACGTGAATTTTAGCAAATCTCGTAATTACTTTTAAGAGGGAAGAACTGGAGAAGCATGACAAGTTAAGAAGGTCAGTCCTATCAAATAAAACTGCAAACTCCTGTATAATACAATGCCTCTTTTGTAATACAAATGTATTTCTAGCTATATGCATAAGTAAGCAAGAGCAACTCCAAGAACATTTGTAAAATTAGACCTTGCATTGAAATTTTCAACTGGCTTTCTAATATTATTTAGAGCAGCTCCAACAGTTCGTGTAAAACTAATAGCTAAATTCCTTATTTTAGCCATTGTTTAAAATGATAAAAGCGCTAAAAAAATGAATGTATATTTATAAAACATGCCACGTGATCCAATCCCAACGTAGTTCAGTGCATGCACGGAAAGCTAATTTCTAGCATGCAGGAAAGATCGCGTGGGCAAGGCAGCCACCGTGGTGAGCGATTTGGAAGATAGCAAGCAGCATTGGTTTGCTTTCTATGGCTAGCGAGATTTGGGATAGCAAACTTGCTATTTTACAAAACCAAATAGCACATCTGTTGAAGTTTAATTTTTGCTTCAAAATTGTAAATATACAACAAGGATATGTTAGCAACCCCACGTCGGCCACACCAAGCACCAACGATCCTGGGCCAGAACCAAGGCGTGGCGCACGGAGCAAGAAGCCCAACCCAAGGACGCTAGGCTCGGACTGGGTGTGAGTCGACCAGCTGTGCTGAGTTGGGCAAGGGCGGTATAAGTAAGAGAGTGAGACAAGAGAGAGGGTTATCAATTAAACTACACAAATCTTGTAATAGACTAAGCTTTCTTCTATCCCAAGAATTCATCTGAACTACCCTTGCTATGCTGTTCTTCCCCAATTCCATTCTAGCTTCTGCTTACATCTGGTATCAAAGACACTCGATCCGGTTCATCTCTGTGAATTGTTAATCTACTGCACAACCCCGGGTGGTGAGAGCAGATCGATTCTTCGATCCGTGCTCTCCGTAATTCCCAGCACACAGCGGATCCCTTTCGCAGCGCTCCACCCTGGAGCCTGTTGTTCCGAGTTCTACGATCCCCATCCCGCCACCACCACCGACGCCGCATCCGCACTATACCCGCCTCGCTCGCAGTCACGGCGCCATGAATCCCGAGTCGAAGCTCCTGATCGACGAGATGCATTGCCTCTTCGCCGAATCGGACCGCAAGTGGGACTCCCGCTTCGCCGACGCGGACAGCAAATTGGATGGGCGCTTCGCCGACAGCGACCGCCATCTCGAGCAGCGCTTGGGCACCATCGACGCCAGCATCACCAAGCGCTTCGCCGAGGCCGACACCCGCCTTCACCGAGTGCATCGCCGACTGCGACTTGAACTAGGAGCGGCGCATCACCGACTCCGATATCCGCAAGTCCGAACTCATCTCCGACTTCGACAGGCGCCACACGTTGCGGCTCGATGCAGTGGTCCGAGCTACCGGCTCCTTGGAGTCTTGGCGTCAGGATTCAGAGGGTGAGGTGGACGAGATCAAGCTGAAGCTGACCAAACTCACCAAGTACATGGATCGCTCGGCCATCGACAAACCCTCTGCATCTTCCGGCGTGCTGCCGTTGGACCAAACCATTCTGGAGCAGACCGCCGCGCACTCATCTGCGACATTCATGGTTGTTCGGCCCAGTGGGCACGGCGTTCCTCTTATTACACAGGTGGATGGTTTTGGGGATCCACCTTCCCAATTCCATTCCCCGGCTAATGGTATGCATTTGAATCCCCACTTTTCGTTTCAGTCGGGTCCTGTTCATGAGCTGCATTCACCACCCTTCATTCCTGATGACCATCGCCCTGCCAATTTACGGTTTCCCAAGTTTAATTTCCCCACTTACGATGGTGAAACCACTAAGTTGTGGATCACCCAAGCCGAGGACTACTTTGACATGTATGGGGTTCCTTCTTATTTGTGGGTCAAGGTGTCGGGCATGCATTTTACGGGCGCTGCAAAACGCTGGATTCAATCCTTGGATCGCCCTAGTCACCTCATTCCTTGGGTAGAATTCTGTCAGATGCTACTTGATCGCTTTGCCCGTAACCAACACGATACTCTCCTTCGCCAGCTCTTCCACATTCGCCAACACACCACTGTTGTCGAATACGTGGAACGTTTTGCTTCCCTTGTGGATCAACTCAAAGCATACACCCAAACCCCTGATATGCACACCTTCACTACCCGCTTTGTTGATGGCCTTCGTGCCGACATACGCTCTGTGGTTGCCATGCATTACCCCCAAAACGTCGATATTGCGTATGCTTTGGCCTTGTTGCAGGAAGAAGTAGCTGATCCAGCGAAGCAGTCTGAATATCCCAAGTCGGTTCCGACTCCGGGATTCAAGCACATTCCACGTATGGCGCTGCCCCTGCCGCGACCTCCGCAAGCGGACAAGCCACCCGATCAAGCTCCTAACCCGCATCCTCCACCAGGCCAATCAGACAAGCTGTCTGAGCTCCGGCGCTATCGCCGCGCTCAAGGACTGTGTGATCACTGTGCCGAAAAATGGTTTCGGGGGCACAAATGTACTCCTACAGTTCAGCTTCATGTGATGCAGGAGTTATGGGATTTATTTTCTCCAGAATCACCATCTGAGCCTGCTGATGAACCACATGAGCAGCTGTTATTGGCTTTATCTCCAGATGCTCGTATGGGTTCGCATGGTCCTCGCACCATCCAGTTTCAGGGGACTGTTCATGGTCACGCTGTTGTCGTGTTGGTCGATTCCGGCAGTTCGTCCTCGTTCCTTGCAGCATCTGTGGCGGATTGCTTGCCCCAGCTGCAGCGCTCCCCTCTTCAGGCTTCTGTTAAAATCGCCAATGATCAGATCATGCATTGTACTTCGGCCATTCTGGATTGTCAGTTTATCTTGGCCGGACATTCCTTCCAGCATGATTTGCGCATTCTGCACCTTGATTCTTATGATGTCGTGTTGGGCATGGATTGGTGTGAGCAATACAGACCAATGCACATTCACTAGCAAGCGAAATGGATTTCTTTACCCCTCCGTGGGTCTACAGTGCTGTTGCAAGGATTGACATCACCTCATGATTCTGAATTGGTTTTCCAGCTCTTGACTACTGACTTACCAGCTGGGTCTCAGGGAGTTTCTAATTTACCTTCAAATATCACAGCTATTCTTCAGGAGTTTCCCACCGTTGTAACTCCACCATCGGCACTTCCACCTCCTCGGTCTTGCGATCATAGCATTCCACTGGTGCAGGGTGCGACACCAGTCAACATCCGAGCTTATCATTACCCACCAACTCTTGCGAACACATGGTGGATAAGTACCCATGTAGTTCAGTTTTGATGATGAGTGATTGACCAACACGTGAGTGTTTCAGTTTGAGTGGCTTATCATAACCTCTGCGAAAGCAGAAACATGTGCTTTTCTATCGGCTTGTGGTGTGCAGGTGTTATGCCAAGTGACAGTGGTCAATGGCGTGGAGAAGGTCGAGTAGAGGCTTGCCGTGCCGATGGACTGAGAGCGGTGAAGGGCGGAAGCGGGGCTCGGACTGAGTGACCATGGGCGCCCGCAGACTAGCTGTGGTGGCTAGTACTTGGCACCGGCGAGTGCGAGAAGACATGGAGGTAGACCGAGTCGGCCGAGTCAAGACGGTGGACGCGCGAGTCGAGCGGAGGCTCAGGGGACTCGGAGTCCGACCGAGCGAAGATAAGGTGGCTCGTGTCGAGTGGTTTTGGTGGTTTGGGCCTCAAAACCATCCGCGTCGGTTTCCGAGTTTGTGCCGCAAAACTTAGGGTTCGGTAGTTGAGCCCAAAGCAATCGGTGGCGGGTTTCCTGAGTTTGGGCCTCAAAACCTAGGCAGAGCTTCCGAGGAAGTAGGGATGGCACGTGGCGGAATCCTGGAGGTTGCGTCGAGGCGACGACAACTCCCGGCAGGAAGCGGGGCCGTCCATTCAAATGAGTGGCTGAGAGTTACCGACTTGGATTACAATGTCTTAGGGCTAGGTAATTCGGTCTTGTATCTAGGGGGTCTTTGGGAAATAGCCAAAGCTCCGATAAATAGAGGATGAAGGGGTATCCTCATCCTATCTCTTGCATTACTCTTTCTCCCACCTATTCCTAGGTTTTCCCTTCCCTAGCTTCTTCTTGCTTGAGATCCATGAAGAATCATGGCCCTAGTTGTTTCGGTGATTAACGACAATTAGAGATTATTATGGCTAACGTGTGTTTTGCAGAGGCTATGCGTAGCCTAGCCATGGTGATCAAGGAAAATGGGCTCTAAAGGTCATCACTTAGCCCCCAAGATGGATATCGTTTCGGTTGTTAAGGAGACATGATGAAGACCCTAGAATGATAGGCTAAGTGCCATAAGGAGATGAAGGACACTTAGAATTAGATAGGGCTTCTCTTTTTACCTTTGACCGTACTATTAAGAGGGGTTGAGACTAGTAGCTTGACTTAGGAAAGCTTCATGTTTAGGTGTGATGCACACTTGACTTCCTTAGCTCTAAGCAAGCCTATGGTGACCATAAGATAGCCTAGAACAACTTCCATATTCATCGCGACGAAAAACGGAGTTGTCAAAATCATTTTCTGGGCGACGGACGTTCCTGGCAGGGGCGCCGGACGCTGTCCGACGCGTCGGACAAAGGCGCCGGACGCTGGGTGGTTGAATCCACAGCGTCCGTCGGCCTTCCAGAGAGGTTGTTTTCTGGCTAAGTTTTTCAGGGTGCGTCGGACGTTGTCCGTCGCCCAGGTGTCGGACGCTGGAAGAGCGTCCGTCGACCTTCCAGAGAGGGTGTTTTCAAACCTTAGCCAGAATTCAGCGTCGGACGCTGTGACTGAGCGTCCGTCGCCCAGTGACGTAGCGTCTATCGCTGGGAACAGTGTGTCAGAACTAGCCGTTAGACAGAGGCGTTGGAGCATCCGTCGCCTAGGCGTCGGAGCGTCCGTCGCCTCAATTATGAACAGAAACTAGCCGTTGGGCATGCGACGGACCGTCCGTCGCCTAGTCGACGGAGCGTCCGTCGCCAACTTAAAATGCCAGCCCGAGGCAGTTTTCAGAGGGTCTATTTATAGCCCCTCCCACTTCTCTCCCACCCAGCCTTTGCTCATTTGAGTTGCTGAGTTCGTTGAGAAGGTTGGGAAGAGAGCAAGAGCCCTAGAGAGAGAGAGAGTGATTCGCAAATCCATCCATCCTCTCTCTAGTTCATCTAAGAGTTCAAGTGTGCATCCTCTAGTTGTGAAGCTTGAGTGAGTCAAGCGAAGATCGAGGCTTGTTACTCTTGGTGATCGACATCACCTAGACGGTCCGGTGGTGTTCGGAGGAAGGTGATCGCCGGAAGATTGTCGGCGGCCCTTCTCCATCGACGTTGTGATCGGTTGTGGGCGATTCACCGAGCCGGAGTGGCGAAGAATCAGCCCGTAGAGAGCACTCATCCCTTGCGCGGGATTGAGGGGGAGCTATACCTTGCGAGGTGCTCCAACGAGGACTAGGGGGAGTGTCGACTCCTCGATACCTCGGCAAAACATCGCCGTGTCAAGCACCTCTTTCCCTAGCTCTTTATTACCGCATTTCTTTCCGCACTTGTCTTTCAATTCATACTAGAATTGTGTAGGAAGTTTTCGCTTTCGTTTGCCTTGTTACCGCTTTCTAGCTAGGACACACTAGCGGTAGGCACTAGGGGGTTAATTGGCTCTTTATAGGTTTAATTCTTGTTTAGAAATTAAAAAGAGCCCAATTCACCCTCCCTCTTGGGCATCTTGATCCTTTCAATCCACCGTGTCACCGGTGTAAGAACTTGTGATTGTTGCGAGGAATCGGAGGCCGTAACCTCCATAAGCCATGGTGGCTTCGATTTGTTGATCGTGTCCCCATTTTGCTTGTGTTCTTCACGTTTTGCTTTTGCTCCCTCTTTTCTCGAGATGATTTCTCTTTGTAGGGAGTAACTCATGCAAATCCGTTTGAACCAAGTTGTGCGTAATCGTGAGGAGCTTCTTTGCACTGAAGGAATTCTCCTCAAACCTCACGAGTGCGTAGATCGGGCGATTTCTTTGTGGCTTTCTTCGTTTTGCTCTCTTCTCCCCCAAATCTGAGTGTTTCCATTTATCCTCTCCAAATTGAGCGATGATTTCTTCGGGATAGCTCCCCAACTGCACTAGGACCATTCCTACAAAGTTTGGTTGCAGTTGGTGATCATTTGGTTGAGTTTTGGGAAGATTTGGCGGAGAGAAGTTCGTTTTCGCGGGGAACAGTTTTCTGTCTATGAACGTCGGACCACTTTGCCCTAAGCTCCGGACCATAGAAAATGGTCCGGTGGTCTTGACTTTGCAAGTGTCAAGCAGCAAGGGGCATCGGACAACCCTCCGGACCACTCAGTCTTTGAGCTCCGGGCCATAGGTGAATGGTCCGGTGGCTCTGCTGAGGAAGTCTACCAAGCGTTGGACCACTCGGCATAGTCCGACGGTGTAGTCCGACGACTTGGTCCGGAGGCAAGGAGCTTACTGTTTTTGCTTGAGCTAGAAGCTAGAGTGAGCGTCGGACCACTCTCCATAGTCCGACGGTGACCGTCGGACCAGAGTCCGGAGCTCAGGCACTCCCTAAGTCATTTTTTGAGTGAGCACTGGACTTCCAAAAGGGAGCGTTGGACTAGTCCGGAGCCTCTGGTCCGGAGCTAGGGTGCTCACTGTTTCGGCCTGCCCCAGTGGGTGAAGGCGTCGGACCTGAGCTCCGGACTACTTGCTATAGTCCGGTGCCTCAGTCCCATCTAGTCCGGAGCCTCTGTTGAGTTGGTGTTTTCTCCGTTTGGTTTGCGGCTTGTTTCTCCGGGTTCATAGCTAGCTCCGCTGTGTTCCTAGGACATCTCCTAGAACATCCACCCACTAGTGGGTCGTGAGCCTAGTTCGTGCTTTGGGTTGTGCTTGGGAGAAGGGTCAAGATCTTACGAAAGGAATTTTTATTTGACTCCCATTCACCCCCTCCCTCTGGTCGCCGTTTCCGGTCCTTCAATTGGTATCAGAGATGATTAAGGATCAATCCACCTTACACGGTTCTTGATCTGCGAAGGCGACATGGAGTGAGGTGCTGGTAAACCTCCTTACTTCGATGGAACCAACTTTGCCTATTGGAAGGTGGGCATGTTTGCTTACCTCCAAGGGCTTGACACGAAGTTTTAGGAGATTTGTGAGAATGAGAACTACGTGGTTCTTGAGGCTCGGATCACCGATGCCCAGGTTACGCAGCATGCATCTAATGCAAGAGCCCGTAGCATTCTCTTCTCTTGTTTGTCTCTTTCGGAGTTCGAGCGGGTTTTGAGTCTCACTACGGCACAGGAGATCTGGCAAATACTCTTGAGATACTTGTACCGTAGAGAGTACGACAACTTTGCTCAGTTGGCTGGCGAATCTGTTGACGGGATGTTCACTCGCTTCCAATCTATCGTCAACAAGATGCGTGCTAATCGAGCCAACTTGCCTTATGATGATCATGAGATGGCTATCAAGCTTTTTCATGCTCTTGATCGGAAGGTATGGGAGATGAAGGTGGCTGCCATTCAGGAGTCACCGGGCTATGATGCCCTAACCGTGGATGAGCTCTTCAGCAAGCTCAAGTCCTCGGAGATTGACTACCAAACCCGGGCCAAGCTTGAAACCCCGTCGAAACCATCTATGGCATTGGTTTCTGGCCCCGGCGGTACGTCTTCTTCCTCCTCTGACCCTTCACACTCCTTGTTTGCTTTGTCTTTGATTTCTGTGACAGAGGAACAAGTGGAGACTCCTGGAGATGATGAGCTGGCTTTGGTCATCACCAAGTTCTCACGGTTTCACAACAACCGTTTGAACCGTCGGCGTGGTGGCTCAGCCAAGGGGTGCTACCGTTGCGGTGATGAGGATCACTTCATCGCAAACTGCCCCAAGAAAGCTGCGGGCATCGATGCCTCCTCCGACGGAGGTGCTTCTTCAAGCGATGATGAGTTGAAGGGAAAGGTTGAGGACAAGCTCAACAGCCTATGCTTCTACGCCGACGCCAAGCACGATGGATTTTGCACCATGGCGATTGAAGAAGGCAAGGTCGGGAAGTGGAAGGAAGGCCCCGACTACGACTATGACTCCGACACACCCGAGGTACCACCCACCATCGCATCCCTCTCTCTCGAGCTTGAATCCCTGAACGACACGTTGATGAGTCAGGATGCTTTGCTCAAGCGTGCCGCGTGCGAGAGGAACGATTTCAAGGCTAAGTATCTTAGCACGCTGCATGAGTTAGAGTTTGCTAAGACGTCAGTGGTGGTTACCGAGGAGGTAGAGTGTGATGCTTGTGCCATCCACATGTCTAGTCTTGTCACTCTCCAGGACAAGTATGACACTCTACTTGAGGAGGTCAGTGAGATGAAGGCTAGGCCTAGCTTACTTGGTGCATGCAAGTCTTGCTTAGGCTTGCATTCTGAGCTGGAACATAAAGATGCTAGGATTGCTGTGCTAGAGAAGGTCAGCTCAGATAGCACTAGAGAGTCAGATCGCTTTGAGGCTTTGGAGCTTGAGATTGCGTCGTGCAGACACGACAAGATGCGTACCAAGGAAGAAAACACATACCTTTGGTCCATCTTGAGCTAGGTGTCTTGCCGAGAGCCGCAGTTGGGGATGATGCTTAGCCAATGCAAAAGGGCTGGCAGCACGGGAGTAGGCTTTGCTATAGGTGGGAAGGACGATAGCATGTTCGGTAAGATCGGTGAGTGCAGTGGTTTGAGCGAGAATGAGAAACCCACCACAACTCCCAAGCTTACCAAGATCCCTCCACCTAAGCCTACCAACCCCTCTGAGTTTCCTGTGAGAGATGGTGTGTTTGAAGAGCCACCCAAAACCACTCCACAAGAAGCAAATGTGGATTGCAAAACCGAACCATCTTCGCAACCCATTTGACACACTGCCAAACATCTCTAGTGATCCCCTTCCTAAGAAAGCTAGAGCCACCCAACCCAACAAAAGAGTGCCTACCAAGAGTGTGGTGAGGTACCATTGTGAGTATTGTGAGCGGGATGGGCACTTGGCTGAGTTTTGCTTTAGGAGGAAGAGAGATGATCGGAGGCAGGTTGAGTTGAACAACCGGGACATGTACCACCCACGAGTTGGGGTGCGTGAACCGGAAGTTCAGAGGCGCACTTCTAGGCCTAGAGGTACACTGCCTCAAGGTGCTAGGCCTCAGGAGGCGAGACCACATGGTGGTCGTGCTCGGTGGGGTACCGGTCGTGACCCATACGACTACGGGCCTCGTGACGGTGGCTTTACTCCACCCTTCTTTAGCGGACCACGTTTTCCCTATCGTGGTGATCGCTATTCCGCCGTGGGGGTAGGAGATGTTTGGTTTTTCCCCTAACTCATTCTTTGGGTAAGTGGGACAACACTGGTATCCTTCACAGTTTACTAACCCCAGTGTTGGTCTGTTTGCTCACCCTATGTCTTTTTATTGATGTAGGAAGGAGGACTGGAGGAGACTTGGCTTTTGGATTCCGGGTGCTCACGCCATATGACCGGAAGTGCCAAGTGGTTCTCCAGCCTCGACCCCATGCGCCACACCGAGTACATTACATTCAGGGACAAGAGTAAAGGTAAGGTTGTCTCCCGGGGCTCCATCTGAGTCAATTCGTCTTTTGTCCTCAAGGATGTTGCATTGGTTGCGAATTTGCATTTTAACCTTCTTTCGGTTTCGCAACTCCTTGATGACGGTTTT
>CM039128.1:31702717-31748887 GCA_022036555.1 Microstegium vimineum
TATCCTTGTTTTGATCAAGGAGAGAGGAGTGAGCCTTTTCAAGCTTGTAGTGAGTCCTCTCAAGCTTCTCATGGGCTTCCATTAGCCTCTCATGAGAGCCATTGAGCTCATCAAAGGATTGTTCAAGAGCCTTAAGCTTCTTGTTCAATTCTTTGCACTCCTTCCTCTTTGTCTTAAAGAAAGCATAGGTTTGCTTCATCATGTCTACTAGTTCCTCCTTAGAGTACTCCTCCTTATCATCACTACTATCATCATCACTATCACTATCATCATGAGATTGTACCTTTGTTGGCTTAGCCATGAAGCATGATGGAGTGTCGAAGATGGATAGCTTGTTGTTGATAGCAATGCTTGCCATAACCTTCTTCTTGGACTTCTTCCTCTCATCATCACTAGAGTCATCATCGGAAGAGTCACTATCATCCCAAGTCACCACATAGGATCCACCTTTCTTCTTCTTGGTGAATGATAGCTTCTTCTCCTTCTTGTCATGCTTGCTCTTCTTCTTCTCATCATCATCACTATGATTGGGACAATCCACAATCATGTGACTGGTGCTCTTGCACTTGTAACACCTCTTCTCATATTCTTTGCTCTTGAAGTTATCTCTTCTCTTCCTAGAGCCATAGCCCTTCTTCTTCATGAACTTGCCAAATTTGCGCACGAAGAGGGCCATCATGTCATCATCATCATCACTAGCTTCTTCATCATCACTTGACTCTTGCTTCTTTGCTTTGCCCTTCATCACACTTCTTGTCAAACTTCCCAAGTCTTGTGCCTTTCTTCAAGATGTAGCATTTGCACCCAAAGACTCTAAAGTATGCAATGTTGGGATTTCTTCCATTCAATAGCTCATATGGAGTCTTCATCAATGGGTGACAATACAACCGATTGCTAGAGTAGCAAGCGGTGTTGATAGCTTCAGCCCAAAAGGATTGACTCACATTGTACTCACTAAGCATAGACCTTGCCATATCAATGTTCTATTCTTCCTCTCAACAAGGCCATTTGATTATGGAGTGTACTTGGCCGAGAGTTGATCTTTGATTCTAAGCTCATCACATAGTTCCTCAACTCTTGTATTCTTGAATTCACTTCCATTGTCACTTCTCACTTCCTTGATGGTTGTTTCAAACTCATAGTTACATCTCTTGACAAAGGATTTGAAGGTGGTAAATGTATCACTCTTGTCATTGAGAAAGAATACCCAAGTATATCTTGTAAGATCATCCACTATCACAAATCCATACTTGTTGCCTCCAATACTAGTGTATGTTGTTGGTCCAAATAGATCCATGTGCAACAACTCAAATGCTCTACTAGTGCTCATCATGCCCTTCTTTGGATGGGTGTTACCAACTTGTTTGCCGGCTTGACAAGAGCTACAAAGTTTGTCCTTCTCAAAAACAACATCTTTCAAGCCTCTTACTAAGTCATGTTTGATCAATCATTCAATTGCTTCATCCCAACATGACCAAGCCTTGTATGCCATAACCAACCCATACTTGATTTAGTGAGCAAGCAAGTTGAAAATTGAGCTTCACTAGCATTGAAATCAACTAGGTAGAGGTTTTCATATCTAATGCCTTTGAAGATCAAGTTTGAACCATCTACACTAATGATCTCAACATCATCTACTCCAAATATGCATTTGAATCCAAGATCACACAATTGAGCTACCGATAGCAAATTGAAGTTCAAGCTCTCAACTAGGAAGAAATTTGATATGCTCAAGTCATTGGATATTGCAATCTTACCAAGTCCCTTGACCTTGCCTTTGCCATTATCACCAAAAGTAATACTATCAATGCCATCATTGGTGTTGGAGTTGATTGATTTGAACATTCTAGAATCCCCAGTCATATGTTGAGTGCACCCACTATCAAGCACCCAATGCCTTCCTCTGGCTTTGTAATTTACCTACAAAACAAATTAGTTATTCTTAGGTACCCATACTTGTTTGGGTCCTCCAAAGTTAGTGACCAAGGATTTTGGCACCCAAATAGCCTTCTTATTTGGGCCAACAATGGTTGTGCCAACATACTTAGCCATGATACCTTTAGCACTTTTGGTAAGCATATAACATGAATCAAAGTGCATGAGGTAGCTTTAGAAAACTTGGTTTGGCTCATGTTAAGTTTGCAATATTAGTCTACATGCCCCACTTGCTTGCATTTGTTGCAAAACCGGATATTGCTCCTCACAAAGCTAGGCTTTGAAGTTACAAAGGCCGACTTGCCCTTCTTGGGGGTATAGCCCAATCCCTCTTTGCAAAGGGAGAATCTTTGGCTACCCAAGCACTTTAGCAAGCAGGCATCTCCACCATATGCCTTACCCAAAGCATGAGTGAGTTCATTAACATCATTTTTCAATTTTTCATTTTCACTCACTAGTGTAGCATCAACCTTTGAGCTATCACTAGTAGATGTGCAAGTGGAGGTGCTACATTGTGTTTCGGTTGGTGCAACAATGATAGGAGTGAAAATGATTCATCTAGAATATCACAAGTGACTCCAATATCACATGATGTAACAACCTTATCCTTGTTTTGCTCAAGGAGGGAGGAGTGAGCTTTTTCAAGCGTGTAGTGAGTCCTCTCAAGCTTCTCATGGGCTTCCATTAGCCTCTCATGAGAGCCATTGAGCTCATCAAAGGATTGTTCAAGAGCCTTAAGCTTCTTGTTCAATTCTTTGCACTCCTTCCTCTTTGTCTTAAAGAAAGCATAGGTTTGCTTCATCATGTCTACTAGTTCCTCCTTAGAGTACTCCTCCTTATCATCACTACTATCATCATCACTATCACTATCATCATGAGATTATACCTTAGATGGCTTAGCCATGAAGCATGATGGAGTGTCGAAGATGGATGGCTTGTCGTTGATAGCAATGCTAGCCAAAGCCTTCTTCTTGGACTTCTTCCTCTCATCATCACTAGAGTCATCATCGGAAGAGTCACTACTATCCCAAGTTACCATATAAGATTCACCCTTCTTCTTCTTGGTGAAGGATAGCTTCTTTTCCTTCTTGTCATGCTTGCTCTTCTTCTTCTCATCATCATCACTATGATTGGGACAATCCGCAATCATGTGACCAGTGCTCTTGTACTTGTAGCATCTCTTCTCATATTCTTTGCCCTTGAAGTTATCTCTTCTCTTTCTAGCACCATAGCCCTTCTTCTTCATGAACTTGCCAAACTTGCGCACGAAGAGGGCCATCATCTCATCATCATCATCACTTGCATCTTCATCATCACTAGACTCTTGCTTCTTTGCTTTGCCCTTGTTCTTGGATGATGAAGCCTTGAATGCTAAGCTATTCTTTTCCTTCTTTTCTTCCTTGACCTCTTATTCTTCACTTTCTTCATTGTATTGCTCTTCAGTCATGATCTCACCAGGTACTTCATTGGGAGTGATCTTATCCAAACCATCTCTTCTAATTATTTGCCTCAAGGTTTTGTATTTCTTGGTAAACAACCAAGAAACCAGTTTGAGAAGTCTTCATTCTTGATCTTCTCACCCAAGCTCTTGAGATCATTGATGATCACTTGCAGCCTATGGAACATCTCCGGGATAGACTCATCATCCTTCATCTTGAAGTGAGTTAGCTTGTCCTTGAGCATGTACAACTTGGCATTCTTTACCGTTGAAGTGCCTTCATAAGTATCTTCAAGTCTCTTCCACACTTCACTTGATTTCTCAAGATCTTTGATTTTCTCAAACACCTTGGATTCAATGCCATTGTAAATCACATTCAGTGCCATGGTGTTGCATTGCCGGTTCTCTTTCTCACTAGGTGTGGGACTATCCTCATCAAGGATGACATAGTCCTTTTCGGTCACGGTCCACACCTTCTCATGTATTGAGCCTTGATGCATCTTCATCTTCCCCTTCCAATAATCAAATGAGGTGCCATCAAACATTAGTGGTTTGCTCCCCACATGGTTGAATGATATTTGAGCCATCACTAACACCGAAGGTTGTTAAGCCTTGATAATAGCGGTGACCACAACTCTGATACCACTTGAAAGGTCCTAGAATGCTAGAGGGGGGTGAATAGCCTAATAAAAATCTACAAATCACTAGAGCAAAAGGTTAGATAACACTTAAGCGAAGCTTTTTGCTCTAGCTCTACTTGGGGTGCAAAGCCACCTATCCAATGCAATTTTAGTTAGCTAAGTGCCTAACAAACAATAGCAAAAACCTAAGGCACTTAACACAAGATAGCAAGAACAAGTAACAAGGAAACTAACTAGCAAGCTAACTAGACAAGATATGGAAGAAGTAAATACAAGAGAGGATGTGATTGTTATACCGATGCCTTGTGATGTATGGATGTCAATGTAGAGAGCCAATAACAAAGAATACCAATGAGTAGCCGGGAGACAAGTTGACAACCGATTTTTCTCTCGAGATTCACTTGGTTGCCACCAAGCTAGTCCCCGTTGTGTCGACTACTCAAGTGGTGATTCGGTGGCTAATAGGCAATGACAAGCCTAGCCCACTAACTCGGGCGCCACAAGAATCCACCCAAATGAGAGTAACTCAATGACACGAGCAATCCACTAGAGTTACCCTTTGGCGCTCCGCTGAGGTGGGTACAAGCCCTCTCACAATCGATGAAGTCGGCCACGAACAATCACCAACATGTGCCGAAGCTTCTCCTCAATTGCCAAGCCATCTAGGTGTTGGCAAACACCAAGAATAACAAGAAATCCCGCGGTGATGATGATGACCAAGTGCCACTAAGATGCAATGCAATGATCAAAGCACTTGGATCACTCAAACTCTCAGAAGAATGCAATTGAAGCAAAGAGAGATGAGTTACACTACTACAGAAAATATTTTGCATAGCACTTGGAAAATCTTAACCATGGCGGTTAAACCTATAAACCACCATGGTTAATGACTAGATTAACCGTGGCGGTTCTTTTTTATTAACCGTGGCAGTTATAGTCAACCACCACGCAAAATCTATTTACCGAGGCGGATGTTTTAAGACAACCGTCTCCTAAAATGATGGCCCGACAATGGCCCATCTCGGCCCGATATCGTGCTGATGATATATATACTGAACTTAGGGTTTCATTTTTCTCTCACTTACCCCCCTCCCCTCCCGACCCGCAGCCTCCCTCCCCTCTCGAGCATATCCCTCCTGGCCTCCCCTCCTGACCATCTCCCTCCCACTCGGCTCCACTCCCCTCTCGAGCATCTCCCTCCCGGCCTCCCCTCCCGACCATCTCCCTCTCACTCGGCTCTAGCGATGGAGGGAACAGGCGGCGGCGCTGCCCCATCCCTCCCGGACACTAACTCGGGCGCCACAAGAATCCAGCCAAATGAGAGTAACTCAATGACATGAGCAATCCACTAGAGTTACCCTTTGGCGCTCCGTCGAGGTGGGTACAAGCCCTCCCACAATCGATGAAGCCGGCCACGAACAATCACCAACACGTGCCGAAGCTTCTCCTCAATCGCCAAGCCATCTAGGTGTTGGCAAACACCAAGAATAACAAGAAATCCCGCGGTAACGACGATGACCAAGTGCCACTAAGATGCAATGCAATGATCAAAGAACTTGGATCACTCAAACTCTCACAGTAATGCAATGAAAACAAAGAGAGATGAGTTAGGGGCTATCTCAAGCAAGAACAAAGAGTGAGAATGAATGGGAGGTGCAAGGGAGAACCCTAGGAGCTAGCCAAAACATTTATATAGCCCTCCAAACCGAGCTACCCGTTTTGCTCCACTTCCACGCTTTTCAGCAGAGCTCCGGACGCAAATTGTATAGGGGGTCCGGACCATCGCGCATGCGTCCGGACCCTCCTCCATTTGAATCTGCCCGTTGGCGTCCTTCTTGGAGCTGACATGTCGACTTCGGACCCATGCAATAGTAGCGTCCGGATCCTCTTTTTGCCTGTGTCCGAATCCAACTCAGAGAGCATCCAGAGAGCACAAATGCTTCGGACGCGCGTCCGGTGCTGAGCGTCCGGATGACACTTAGTGTCTGGATGCTATGCAGAGAGCACCGGAGACGTCCAAACCTCTAGATGGTTGACCGAAGCCCTGCGTCCAGACCTTCATTAGCGTCCAGACCTCCTGTCCAGAAAAGCCGAGGGCTAGGGTATGACTCCAGTCGCATCTCCATTAGTCCGGACTGCCTCTAACCGTCGTCCGGACCTGCGTCCGGAGCCCTTCAGAGTGCCAGACCGAGCCGCCTCTTCTTCTCCAAGCTTTCATGTGCTAACATCATGTCTTTCAAACATTGTTCCCCTATGTTAGCCTTTTACAAAATATTTCTTTGATTTATTTTATGTTTGTGTCACTTAGGTTCATTTTATATGAATGCAATGCAAACCTAGTGGCACATGATAACCGTAATCGAAATGAGTTTTCCCTTCTTAATAGTATGACTATCTATCCTAAATGTGATCACAATCTCTAGTGTCTTGATCACTAAACCAAAAATAGCCCTATGATGTACCTTTGCCTTGAGCCTATTTTTGTTTTTTCTCTTTCTTCTTTTCCTTAGTCCATGAAACATTTGATCAATGTACCATTGTCATCCTTCTAGCTACATGTGTCAAGGTGGATTACCCTAACTTGATCATATACTTAGTTCAAGGGTTAGTCCATAGGTTTCATCAATTAACCAAAACCAAACAAGGTCTTTCAGTGTGGCAGATAAATTTTTAAAAGGTAAGTCCACCCAACATAATAGGTGTTGGTATTTCTTACGACTATTGGATAAATCCGCAAGCGCACAGATTATACCGCTGTAGCACTTCACCAAGGAGTATTCCGAGGTATTTTAATTTATATTATCCTAAGGGAAAGCTGGCTAGAAATGATAATTAGAGAGATATCCTAGAGAGCACCTCAACCTTAGTACCAACTAGTATAGGGGGTAAATGATAAAAGTGATAGGAAGGGGTTGATGAATGAAGAATCTACGGTAAAGGATACTTAGAACGGACCTCAGAGACTACCTAGGTGGGAGGAAAACGAGAAGAGAACAGGGACTCCTATGTAGTTCTCTCTACTTCAATATACTTAGCTAGATAACTAGTCTAGACACTATAGTTTGTCTCCTCAATACAAGTATGCTAGGCACCTCAATTGTATGGCCACTGTAAACCATTTTAAGATTACCGTTGGCATCTCTTTTTAGCATTTGAATATGAGCAAGATATTGTTCTGAGATCATTGCTAAAGGGGCAGAGATGTAAACAAAGGGGTTTGTGCCATTTAGCAGGTTCATGGATTCGGCCAGACGAGTAATTAAAGATGTGAATTGAATAGATATATTACTCTCAATTGAACTTTGCCAAAATTCCACTAAATACTTCACAGGAGAGATTCGCATTTTATTGACCATGACATAAAGCAGTTTTAGTTCCATGTCACTTATTAAGTTAGCATTACTTCCAGGAAACAAAGTCATTTTCATCCAAAGAAGCATAAAACAAAGAGTTGGGTTGTGAATTTCCTCAGACTTAGGATTTGAGCAATCTTTTAAAGCAGAGATAGAGAACCAAAATTTCCTTTTGTTGAAACTACGCATGGCAAGGTTTGAATCAATCAAACATGAATTATCAAAACCCAGAGCAACACTTAGATGGTTCCAAGATAGACTAATGTTTTGATTAAACATGTGAAAGGAAATTCCAACATTAGAGATTTGGAGAGAGCTTAGAAATTCTGCGGTGAGCAACTCAATTCCAGATTCTTCTATTTGCCAAAAGCTAGACCAACCAATAGAGGTAAAGATAGTTTCGAATTCAGTGGTCATACCTGCGTTGGAGAGAAGACTCGGATCCAATCTCCATGTGTGCTCAAAAGATCGATCCCGAAGAGAAAGGTACCTCTGATACTCTAGTCGGTTGAACCAGAGTCCACTTTGCTGATCATAGGTTGTCATCGGGGGTACCAATAATGCCTCGACATGTGGTACCTCTGTTGGTACTTCCTCCTCCTGAGGGTGTTCTTCGTTTTGGAGATTCTCCCATGTGTATCGGGCCGAACCTCCCCTTGTTCTTCTTTGGGAAGTATCCTCGGATTGGTGGGAGCGTCGGGATGAGCTCCCACTCATAGCTTGCTTCATTTTCTTGAATGTGGATGTCATCTTCCAGAGAGGAAGAGGGACACAAGAGCAAGACTAGAAAGGGATATGTGTATGTGGAGTGGATTTCTAGTTTGCCTTGTGGGGAGAAGTTTGAGATGAGAGGAGCTTGATGAAGACACGAGATCTTCTTGTGGACTAGTGAGAGCAACACTACTTCTCTTTGAGAGCTAAGAACTTCTCTTAAATGTAGAGAGGAGAGAGCAAGGCAAGGAGAGGCTTGAACTAGAACTGAATTATTGTGGAGGTGTGAGGAATGAAGCTCTCCTTGCATGGGGTTTTATAGGGGAAGGAAGTGGCACCAAGGGGGTTCCATGGAGTGGTCGTCCGACCACCCCTTGGGCATGCCCTTGGGTGCCATGATCACATGTCTAGTGGATGCCTTACACAAAGCAAAAGAGAGAGAGAAGGAGGTGACACAAAGTGGTCGACCATCCCTTAAAAGTAGAGATTCCACTCATGCTTTTTCTAGTGCTTGGTGAAAGGTGAAAGATGTGATATGATGTGATCAAAAGATGAGCTAAAGTAGTCAAGATTCTCCTCTTTAAACAAAGAGTAGTGGGGGACAAAGGTATGTGATGCTTTGATTGAAAGTGATTGATGTGTTTTCTTTTTCAAAGCATGACAAAGTGAAAGTGATGGATGTCATGATTCCTCACTTTGGACAAGGAGTAGTGGGAGACAAGGATGTGCCATGCTTAAAGTGATTGATGTACTTTAAAACATGACAAGACAAAAGAGATGTCTCCCAAAGCAAGAATCTGATTTTTGAAAAGCCCACCTCCCAAATCATGAGATGCTTGGACAAAGGATGGTGGAGAGGAAGAGAGGGATGAAGATGGAGTCTCTAGGGCATTCGGCCGAACCCCTAGTGCTCCATTTTTTTTTCTTTTTCTTTTATAAAGGTCTCTAAATGATCCTTTAATTAAATAAGCCAAAGTAGGGTACATAGGTGTTCGGCCGAACCCCCTATGTCCCTAATTTTTGTCAAGTTTTAGTGCTAAACTAATTATCAAGTTTTATTTAATCTAACTTTAGTTTTCTGAATTTTAAGTATGAAAGAAATTAAAGGTTTGAACTAAATTGAAGAAAGGAAAAAGATAACTACCGATTTACCTTTCGGTGAAGGCTCCTTGATTTTAAGTCCTCGGAGTGGGACTCTCCTTGTTCATTCCTCGGGTGCACTTGATGTCTCCAGAGGCGGAGATTGTGATGTGTGCACCTCTTTTGTTTTCCAGACCTGCCTTGGATTGGCGGGTTCATCCTTCTTGAGTTCTTCGATCTTGATCTCTGGATATTGCTTCTTCTTCCGCGGAGCTTGAACTCTTCTTTTTGGTGGTTGTGCTTTTGCCTGTTTGTTAAACTTATAACCATTGAAAGCACATTTTACCTTATGACTTGGGAATTGGAAGTGGATTTGGCCCGATCCTACGTAGATGACCGCATTGGTGGTGTTGAGGAAAGGCCTTCCCAAAATGACAGGGACTTCCGTGTTAGCTACCATGTCCAGGATGATGAAGTCGGTGGGGATGTACTCATCTTGGATGTTCACCAAGATATCCCTTGCGAGTCCCTCAGGAAACCATATTGTTTGATCTGCCATCTACAAGCGAACACATGTGGGGACCAAAGGTCTTCCTAACATATTATCATATGTTACCTTGGACATGATGTTGACACCCGATCCGAGATCGCAGAAGGCGGTGTGGAATGTTTGTTGTCCGATTGAGCACTTGATCGTTGGGAGGCCTGGATCTTCCTTCTTCATGATGAAGGGAGGATCGAGAAGATAGCCCAATAGGAGCGAAGTGGAGGCTTACTGAACCTCAAGTTAACCATGTTTACATGCTCAATTGAATCTTCTGGTTTTCCAGGAATTTTACCTTGTTCCAAGGAGGGCATAACTGCTGCTAATTGAGCTAGTTGAGTTTCTAGCATTTTATTAAAGCTCAATTGATTTTTCATAGCAGTTGTAAAGCTATCCATTTTCTCACCAAATCTTTCAAGGACTTTATCAGTGGCAATCATCTTTTTATTTATTCCATCATTAATCTTTGATTGCCCAAGAACAAGATCTTTTAACGAAGGCTGGTTATTGTAAGAATTGTAATTATTGTAATTACCATTACCTCCATTACCTTGGTAGAAGGGGCGTGAATTCCAGCTTCCTTGTTGTTGGGGTCGATACCCGTTGTTGTTGTTGTTGTTGTTGTTGTTACTGTTGCCGTTGTTGCTGATGAAGTTCACGTCCTCCTTCGAAGTCTCGGGGCAATGGTTGCCCGAGTGATCATTTCCTCCGCACACCTCGCACCATGGATCGGCTTCAATAGCTTGTGCGGCGGCGACTGGGTAGATGGCCTCTCGTTCCTTCTTGGAGCCTTCTTCTATCTTCTTCATCAAGAGGTCCATCTTGGCGGAGAGCATGTCCACCTCATTGACGGTGTGCATACCTCGCCTCTTTGGCTGGAGACGTTCTTCACCCCATCCTTAGTTGATCACTATTTTCTCGATGAGGTCCTTGGCATTCCTCACTGTGTGTTGGAGAAATGCCCCTCCAGCAGCAGCTTCAAGGTGACTACGGGCCATGCTAGTCAGCCCGTGGTAGAAACCTTGGATCAAGAGCCAGTCGTCTATCCCATGATGAGGATAGGCACGAACGTACTCCTGGAGACGTTCCCATGCTTCGGGAATTGTCTCGTCAGATTGTTGTTGAAAGCTTGAGATCTTCCTGTGAAGAGCATTGGTTTTGCCCGTCAGGAAGAACTTGTTGAGGAATGCGTTAGCACACCTCTCCCATGTAGTGGCCTCTTCTTTGTGGGCGTAGAACCATTGCTTCGCCTTTCCCAATAGCGAGAATGGGAGCCTCAAATTTCTCTCGAAATATTTGGGCCACTCTTCCCAAAAGCCAAACCCAGTTGATGCGTGCTCACCGGAGGAAAGAGAGCTCACTGGCAGTGGAGGAAAATTACCGGAAACCCCAAAACACAGGTTCTCAACCCCTAGGGAAAGAGGTAGGAACCTAGGCAAAACAGGCGCTAACAGTGACCGTCGGATAACTTGATCAAGACCACCGGACCATAGCACAAGGTCCGGAGCCTTGGTCCGACGCTTCTGTAGGTGACCGTCAGACTGGTCCGACGCCCCTTTCGAAAGTCCAACACCCACACAGGAACTACACAAGGAGCACCCAAGCTCCGGACACTGGTCTGACGCACACCGTCGGGCTATGGAGAGTTGTACGGTGCTCACTCGAGCCACTGAGCAAAACAAAAATAGTAATCTCCCCTGCTCCGGACACCTGGTCTGACGCTCACCGTCAGACTAATGAGCCTCGTCTGACGCCCCTTGCTACTTGACACTTGAAAAGTCAAGACCATCGGACCACTTGCAATGGTCCGGAGCTTAGGGAAGAGTTGTCCGGAGGGTGGTCCGACGCTCATGAACAGAAAAGCTGAAACCCGCGAAAAAAGGATTCCACTCCGCCAAATCTTCTCAAAACTCAACCAAATGATCACCAACTGCAACCAAACTTTGTAGGCATGATCCTAGTGCAATTGGGGAGCTATACCGAAGAAATCATCGCTCAATTTGGAGAGGATAAATGATAACACTCTGATTTGGGGGACAGAGAGGAAAACAAAGAACTCCACAAAGAAAACGCTGAATCTACACACTCGTGAGGTTGGAGGAAAATTCCTTCAGTGCAAAGATGCTCCTCACGAATACAAACAATTTGGTTCAAACGGATTTGCAAGAGCTACTCCCTACAAAGAGAAATCATCTCGGGAAAAAGAGGGAGCAAAAGCAAAACGCGAAGAACACAAGCAAAACGAGGACACAATCACAAAATCGAAGCCACCATGGCTTACGGAGGTTACGGCCTCCGATTCCTCGCAACAATCACAAGTTCTTACACCGGTACCGCGGTGGATCTCAAGCAAGAAGAAACTAGGGAAGGGAAAACCTAGGGATAGGTGGGAGAAAGAGTAATGCAAGAGATGAGGATGAGGATACCCCTTCATCCTCTATTTAACGGGGTTTTGGCTATTTCCCAAAGAACCCCCTAGGTACATGAGTGAACTACCTAGCCTAAGCATTGCAGCCCAAGCTCCAGAAAATATCTTCCTTGATTTGAATGGACAGCCCCGCTTCCTGCCAGGAGTTGTCATCGCCTCGACGCAACCTCCAGGATTCTGCCACGTGCCATCCCCACTTCCTCGGAAGCTCCGCCTAGGTTTTGAGGCCCAAACCCAGGAAACCCGCCACCGGTAGCTTTGGGCTCAACTACCGAACCCCAAGTTTTACGGCCCAAACTCAGAAACCGACACGGATGGTTTTGAGGCCCAAACACCAAACCACTCGACGCGAGCCACCTTGTCTTCGCCCGGTCGGACTCCGAGTCCCCTGAGCCTCCGCTTGACTCGCACGTCCACCGTCTTGACTCGGTCGACTTGGTCTACCTCCATGTCTTCTCGCACTCGCCGGTGCCAAGTACTAGCCACCACAGCTTGTCCACCGGCGCCCATGGTCCCTCAGTCCGAGCCCCTCTTACGCCCTTCATCACTCCCAGTCCATTGGCATGGCAAGCCTCTACTCGACCTTCTCCACGCCATTGACCATTGTCACTAGGCATAGCACCTGCACACCACAAGCCGATAGACAAGCACACATTTCTGCTTTCACAGAGGTTAGGGTAAGCCACTCAAACTGAAACACTCACATGTTGATCAATCACTCATCATCAAAGCTGAACATCCATGGGTACTTATCCACCATGTGTTCGCATATTTTCTACAATCCAAACACTCCAAAGTTTCTATCCTGTGTTTTTAAAATCCTATGTTTTCTACTTTTCGTTCTATTCTATTTTTACGCTTTTTCATTCCTTTATTTTACATTGTTATGTTCCAAACATGTCTTAAACAGTGGATAAACACACAAACCTTTTAACCAACCTGACTATCTATATATAATAATTTCTCATTCTAGGTGCACAACATTTTATTCCCCTTAAAAAAGGCAGCCACCAATTGGTCAAACTAATGAGTAGGCTTGCTCTAAAGTTGGCTAGCTCTTTATTTGATTCTTACAAACCCTAAGGGCAGTCCCAATGGATAGTTTTTAGATGAAGTTTTCAAGAGAGAAAAAGAGCAACTAATATCTAGTATCCCAATCCATGATTTCCATAGCCGTTTCTATGCAAATAATAACTTAAATGTAGAAAAAAGTAGCGGATCACCTGTGTAAAGCAACCACATAACCTCCTATACACAGTCGGCACCATATTTGCATCAAACACAAACAAGACTGAGTGTCACGAGGAGATGGTAGAAGAGGTCGAGTATGTCCTTGTCCAAGTCAAAATTGGCATGCCAACCGTCATTGCTTGCTTGCTGTGGAGGTACTTGTAGTCCTATTCACGAGACACGAGCACGGAGCTGATGTAGAAGCCGAAGGAGTAGGAGTTGTAGGTCATGGAGGTTAGCAGGATTGCATGCCAATGAGTGATTGCTTGGTGAACATCTCGGATAGCCCGAACACCAGGAACTGTGGCGTGATACAGAAGATGGAGAGTAGCCAGTCGTCCATGGCCACTTGTTAACACCATATTTTGGCGCGATCAGATATATACGAGTAAGGATCAAGGACGGGAAATGTGTGGCACGCAGGTGGACCCGGAAGGCTGGTTAAGGAAACCGACTCGGAGAAGATGACGCGTATCGGCTGTTGAGATGCGTTCAGTGGGCTACACCGATGATTGAGGCCCAAGACATCTAAGTTTCCTTATTTCTGCCAGCGGCCGGCTTTGCGCTAGGGTTATGCTATGTGGTCTATAAATAGCAATGTTTAGGTAACGAGGAGGACATCCAATCAATCAAACATACAACATAGTCCTTAGTTTCTGGCCTTCGGCCACCCCTAGGAGTAGGAGTAGAGTAGATTTTGGTGAACCTTCGACGAATTGGGCTGCATCTACTAGATCGACCTCCAGTTTTGCTTGTAAGTCTAGCATTGGTTCATGTCTCGTTTATATGGTGTTGGTATTTCTTATGGCTATTGGATAAATCCGCAAGCGCACAGATTATACTGATGTAGCACTTCAGCGGGAGTATTCCACGTATCCTATTTTCCTCAGGGAACGATAGTGATCTAACTAGGATTAAATATATGTCCTATGATGGATCAAGGGAGATTATGATAACTGGGTTGAGAGGTTCGATATAGCAAAGATATCTAACAAGGTATAGCTCGTTATACTAGCCTTATCAGCCCTTCTCTTGCAGGAGGCGATGGGATAGATCAGAAAGAGGGCAAAACTCTAACCGGACCGCGCCATCATGTTGTATTGAGGCCCTACCTTTTAAGAACTTATCTTACACACGTGGTGAAATACAAAGACTAGATAGAGCTCTCACCTTCTACTAGCATCCACAAACAATCCATGCGATAAGCGGTTTACAAAGGTAAGATCTAGTCTAGACACCACGTCAACACTATTCTTACTACTTTAACCCTTGCATAAGATTAAAGCACTTTACTCAGAGCAAAGCGATGATCAAGCATGAAAGTTGTATAACAGCTAAACCAGATTTAGAGTACTGAATACTATAAAGAACTCAGACGAAGTCACTTACAAGTGCTAAACTTACAAGAGACTCGCATCCGCTGAGGAAGAACTCCGGAGAAGATTCCTGACAGATCCGGGGCTTTCTCCAGAAGGATCTCCTCACTCTCCTTCGACTAGCATAACACTACTGAAGAGCTCCGCTAAGAGACTAGAGAGTAGTTTCTCCAATGAGGCATGAGTGAGAGTGAGGGCCTAGGGGGGTATTTATAGCTAGAGGTGGAGTAAGGGCTACTCGGTGCCACGTCAGCGATCTGCGCCACCTCCATCAGCCACCGTAGGATGAAACCGTCATTGTAACCGTCTTAAATCAACAGGGGAGATCAAGTGGATGCATGGCGGCATGCAGGGAGTCGGTGGGGAGGTCGGTGCACCTTTTGGGCACGTGACCTGGTTCGGCCAAACCACCAATGGCAGGTGGCCCCTGCCCATTTCTTCTAGAAGTTGTCCCCACAGATCAGGGGGCCTGTGGGTGGCCTGTTGGCCCATACTTTGGTTCGGCCGAACCCCTATAGAGAGCCATGGGCCTCCCCTTCGGCGTGGGACCTCCTTGATAGGTCTGGATTCTGTCGTCCGAATTTGGGCCCAAAGTGTGTTCGGCCGAATGTCTTTTGTGGCCAAATGAGCTCATCTTTTGCAGGTAGCTTCTAGAGGTAATGCCTATCATGATGGTGTATGCCTTTTGCACATTTGCCATACTTGGAAATATGTCATGTTGGACCTATGGATCCTTGTGCTTTGATCTAGAACCGTTGAGAGGTAGCATACTTGGATCCAAGGTGTAGAAAGTGCTTTGGAGAGTGTTACTTGGATCATGGGGGGCTTGGGAGGCCTAGTGGCCCCACAAGGTGGTTGGTCGACCCCCTAAGTGGGCCCACTAGCTCCCAAAAGTCCCCACTTGTCATTACCTACACTCAAATAGTCATGGGACATGTGGAACTAGTTATTGGGTATATTATGTTCATGTTATTCTTGTTTTCCTTTGAATATGAGGATGTTGACGATGTTTTGATGGTGATAAAATGGCTTGTAATTACCGTCAACATACGACTGTATTGTGTAACTCGTGCAAGCTCGGTATGAGCTAGTTATCGGTTTGAATCTATTATTCATGGGGTTGCATTGCTTCAATCTCACATGAATTGTGGCTTCAAGCTAGTTATCGACTCTATTAGAGTGGTGATCTAATAGATTCATCAAGTTATCGATATTGTCTGTTATGCTTTGTTTAATCTATTGCTACAATATCATGCCCAATCCCATCTAATGAATTGACCCGTGCTTTATTTGTATCTAGATCTATTTTCCTCTGTTGTATTCTTTCTTTACATTCAGAGAGGCGATAGATCTAAGATCATATCGGCTAATTCATTAGTTGCGGTTGTTACATGTTGTGGGTTCGAGACATGTATTCAGTCATTAGATTAATTTGAGTGTGGTTGGATCTGGCTCAACATATGTGATACAACTGCATCTTATGAACCCCAATGCCATATGTGTTGAGTCATGTTTGTTCAGACTTAGATCCGTCCGGTGTCGAATACATGGATCTTGTTCAAGCTTCGTGGATCCCACATCAGCTGATATAGCTGATCTGGTTATGCTTCAATCATACGATGTGTGTACTTTGTCGTTCCGATCTATTAGATCTATTAAGTATATCGGGCGTGGCTTGATTCGTTTACTTTTATGGCTACATGGAAACACCCCAATGCTAGTAGATCGGTCAAGTTATCGGGTTAATTATCATCATGGTTGCATGGGAACACACCTCTGTTGATGGTTAATCTTTATCCGGTAAACTCAGTAGATTTGGTAGATCGATGACGATAATGTCACATGCATCACATCTTTACCTTAATCTCACCGCATGATCGGCTATTTACGTGCTTTACGCTTGATACCTTGTGACAGCCGTTCGTGCACCATTTTTATATCTAATCTTGTTCAGAGTTGACTCTTTAGTCAATCTCCTACATTCATCGGCTATATGAGAGCCGCACACTCATGGAATTGTCTGGCAACAACCGGCAGGTTCCATAATTTGACGTTTCATCTCCTTGTCAATTACAGGTCAAATTGACTGGCACGCCTAGAATCGATCATCGAAGTGGCTTAAGCCGCTTAGGGGGGCCAGGAGATCAAGCTCTGCTGCTGCACGGTCTCCGCAGGCCCTACGCAGTGCTGACGCTAGAAGCCCCATTTTTGGCGTCAACACCATGACATGCGAGCTCTGGGCCTCGACGAGTGCAGGGGCGATAGGCACAAAGGAAGCCTCCAAAGAATATCGCGTGAGTGATGGGTAGCTATTGACATTTCTTAACATCATCACCAAGGACCGAGGTCCCAGCAATGGCACCATAAATGTAGGGTCACATCTACTAGCATCACTTAAGTTAAGTTGTTCACCCCTAACATGACACCAGAGACGTGGTTGTATTTATAATCATGCCACTTACTCAAAAGATATACAATAAAGGTTATTCGCAAGTGCATAGATAAAATAAACTCGTTGTAGCATTTCACTCAGGAATGTTCTAGGTATCGTTATTTGTACTTTACTAATGGAAAGGATCTAGGATGAGATAAATGTAGTGGCTATAACTTTTACACACACATGTGATAAGAGTTCCACTAGATCATTACTGGTAACAGGGAACCAATCTTATAATAAAGATAATATATATAAATGATAAAGGATAAAGATATGTCTAGGATAAATCTTAGAGCACTCCAACCTATAGCATTAGCATCAAGAAGAATAGAAAATTAAAGACTAACCCTATGCCATTCTAATTATAAGTTATAGACTACCTTAATTAGTGCAATTACATCTAGCAATCATTGTCTAGACTATATTATATCTACACTCAAGAGACAATCACTAAGACCGGTTAAGAATAGAGCATAACCATGACCCATGACTTCAGCCATCATGCTAGGCCTATATTTGGGGTGTGGACTACAGAGGACTCAATAGGAATGTCACACCCATGATCTACCACATGACCCGAAACATAGGGCACAATCGTAGATAAACAAGGTCTAAGCACCACACTTACACTTTGTCTACCACCCACCCACCAATCTAATGAATGAGCGCTATACAAACATGAGTATAAACATGACTATAATCTAGCTATGCTAAATATATAATCAAAGTAGACGCTGAATATTATAATTAAGAACACGTAAATAAACTAATCACGTAGTCATATCTAGAACAATAAAATTAACTAGAACAAGAATTAGAATAAAAACTAGAAGAACAAAGATGAACTAGAAGATAAATTAGAAGAACAAAAGATGAATTAGTTGAATAATATTGTTATACAAGAGAGAATTACAAGGATTTACCGAGCCTCCTCGCAACTTGATTCAGAATCCAAGCTATACTTGTTGCCTCTAATTCTATTCTATTCTAGCTATGCCCTAGATATGGTGGAGCTCTAAGGTTATCCTTCAAGGGACACCTCTGAATTCTATTGACTGATACTATGACTTGATTGATTCTCTGGGAAGGGGGGGTCTAGGCTCCTTATATTGTCTGGTGGGATAAACGATAGCCCTTGGATCAAACCTACCTTGAACAACGACTTAGATTGGATCTACAGGTTGGTTAGGCACCACCACATGAAGTCATGACCATGTGGGACTCTGCCTAGGCCGGGCGGCCTAGGAGTGGGGCTGGCCGGCCCCCCTAGCGCGCTTCGGAATTTTACTTTCTTCTGGATGCTTATAGGGTCTTCTAGTGTCTTCCTATGCCGCTGTCAGTTCGGTTTGGCGCAACTCAATCATATTGGATTAGGATCTCCCCAGTAGTAATTCCTGTTTTCCTATTTAATCCTTGTAAAACACAGTTTCACCAAAACTCATGGAATATCTATACTGTGACTTGCTTGCTTGTATTGATAATAGTAAGAATACTAGTCCAATACCCCAATTAATCGTAGATCCATTAACTTTTGTTGGTGTGACATCTAGGTCTATCAACTCTTAAATTATATTTTTAGGTTCATTAATTTTTGGTGGTGTGTCATTCAGGTCTATTAACTTTGAAACTATATTTTTGGATCCATTAACTTTTGGTGGTGTGTCATTCAGGTGCATCAATTTTCAAATTACATTTTTAGGTCCATTAACTTTGTAACTAATTCACCGTAAATCCGTACTGCTTCCCTTTTTTTATCTTTAATGTTTTAGAAATGTTTAATCATTTGTTAACTTATTTTAGTATTTCCTTTTTATCTTTAAATTTTTTTTGTGTTCCCTCATATTTCATTTTCTATAATATGAAAAAATAACCATAAAATAAATAAGAAGAAAACATAGAAATATAAAATAAATAATAATATATTATGAATATAGATAAATAAATAAATAAATAACTTTAATAGAAAATAAGTCAATAAAGAATAAATAAAACATAAGTGGAACAAAAAATATTAAAAAGAAAAAACCCACTAAATAAAAAATGTAATAATCAAATGCTGACAAGTAGAAGGAAAAATGAAATATAATAAAGAACATAATAAAAGATATATTGTATTTTACACATTTCTATTTCACGTTGGCTATTTATTTGGCGTGTCATGTGAGATCTATTCATTAATTAAAAGGATATGGGTGCACGGTGAATTAGTTAAAAGAGTTTAGGGACCAAAAAGTGTAATTTAAAAGTTTATGAACCTAAATAACATAAAAAAAAAGTTAATGGACTCAAAAATATATTTTAAAAGTTAATGAACCTAGATGACACACAACCAAAAGTTAATGGACCTAAAAATATAAATTAAAAGTTGATGGACACGTGGTGGGCCTTTTTTTTAAGTTTGACAAGTTGAAATACCAAATTGTTGGAGAGAGGTTTTTTTCACTTACCAAATATTTTAACAACTTGCTAAACAATATGATTTGACAAGTCAATTTTAAATAGTTGTTGGAGATACTCATCATCAAAAGTTAATAGAGCTACGATACATTTAACTCGAGTTCCGATTTGATCGACGTGATTTTTAGGACAAAAGCAAGTGAACGTGTTCCCTCTCTCTATAAGACTAATCTATCATCTATATATATTAATTAACCTAAAGTTCAACACAAAACTGAACACGCCAAAACTTTAGACTTTTCAAATAGTAGGAGCCAACAACCTTCCTGAATGAAGCAACGAATTTGGAACAAAAACGCGGGTGCTGCAACTGTAAACTAGTACTCCTACTCCCCTCCCCACAGAGCACAGATGGAAGAAGAAAACAAGAAAGGATAGAAGCAGCCAGGGTTTTTCAAACCGTTCGGTAACCACGGTTACCAAAACCGGTTACCGACAAACCGCCCCGGACCGGTTCGGTTCCGATACCGGTTTGAATTCAAATTTCAAATTTGAATTTTAAAAAAAAATTCTGAAAAAATTCCTAAAAATAGTTCATGATTTATAGAGTCGAATGGTGTAAAAAATTTTCAAATTGGAGTTCGTTTGCTATTTTTTGGACTTGTTTAAGTTTGAAAAAAAAGAAAAAAGAAAAAAATCGACCGGCCCGTTAAGGGCCCATGCGGCCCATTTGGTCCTGGCGCCTCATACAAGGGGGCTGTCGGCGTGGGGGGGGGGGGCTGTCGGCTCCCCAAACCCTATCCGCCCGCTCCCCTCCCCATTCCGCCCGAGCGCCGCCCGCGTCCGCCCCCGAGCCTCGGTAACCGTTCGATCGGCGGCGGTTACCGAGAGATTTGGTCGGTAACCGACCCCGCCGCCAGGTCTCCCTCCCCCGCGCGGTTACCGACCGGGCGCTGTCGGTTACCAACCGGGCGAACGGTAACCGCCCGGGTTCTCTCGGTAAGCTTTTTTTTGTTTTTTTTCATTTCCTTGCATTTGTAGTTGTTTTAGTTGTAGGATTTAGTTATAACAAGCTCTAGAACGTAGGATTGATGGAGTATAGGATGCAGAAAATATTTATTGTAGGATTTAGGTAGGATTTGACTTAGGATGTATATAGGAGTTAGGTTTATTTGGTTTAGGATTTAGGATTTGCGGTTGGATTTCCTTTAGGATATATGTAGGATTTAGGATTTAGGATTTTATTGATATAGGATTTAGGATTTAGGTAGGATTTAGGTTTATTTGCGGTATTTAGGTTTATTTGCGGTATGATTTGATGCATGTGTTCGATTTGTTTGTGTTGTCCATTTGTGCAGGAAGACAATGCTGAGAGACGTGGTATGGGAGCATGGTGAGAATCTTACTCCCGGTTGGAGATGCAATTACTGCCGTACACAAAAAGCCGGGGGTGGTGCTTCCCGATTGAAGCAGCATTTGGCTGCGCGCGGGACGGAGGTGATCCACTGCAGCAAGGTGCCCAAAGAAGTCCGGGAGTACTTTCAGCAGGACATCGACAAAACTAGGCAGGCAACTAGTGACCGCTCTTGGCAGAGGGTTGCACGAGAGGCTGCTGCAGCAGAGGGCAACCACCCCCTTGACGATGGCGAGTACGAGGCTCAATTGCAGGCAGCCATTAATCAGTCCAGAGCAGAATATGAGTACCAAGAGGGGGTGCAGCGGAGAGAAGGCGCTTACGAGCATGGAGGTGGCAGTGGTAGTGGTACTGCTTCGCAGGGGGGCAATCCTTTGCAGAGGATGTTTCGGAGGTCTGCTTCACAGAGGCAGACCCCTGCGGCGGTGGATGACTACAACTTGGCAGCCAGTACGAGGAGTGGACTGAAGCAGACAAGGATTGATACAGGGTCATGGACGTAGAGGGGAAGGAACGCGAAGGACACAATTGGGAAAGCTTGGGGAAAGTTTTTCCATACTGCGGGAATCCCCGGGAGACAGACGGACAATCCGTACTTTGTTAGTGCGGTCAGGGAGACGCAGAAGTGGGGTAAGTACATATACTTGGAGACCTATGGCATTACGTATATTTCTCTATTCTCATGATTCGCTTACGATTGCAGGTGAAGGCATCGCGTCACCCAGTGGAAAGGATATAGATGGGAAGTACCTCGATCAAAACGAGAAGGACCTGCAGAGCCGGTACACAAAGTTTCAGGAGGAGTGGCCCTTGTTTGGGGTCACGTTGATGTGTGATTCGTGGACGGGCCCGACAAGAATGAATGTCATCAATTTTTTGATCTATTGCAATGGCGTCATGTGGTTCCACAAGTCAGTTGATGTGACTGGCAGAAGCCAAGATTCATCTTATTTGTTGGGGGTACGTCCAAAATATTGTGCCAGTTCACATGCACTATGTTTTCTCGGTTCCACTAAATGTTGTGCCTACTTGTGCAGCTGATTCGCAAGGTGGTTGAGGAGATAGGTGCTGAGCATATCGTGCATATCGTCACGGACAACGACGCCAACTTCAAGAGAGCATGCCAGAGATTGAACGAGGAGTATGAGCATATTGTTTGGACACCTTGCTTTACACACACCATCAACTTGATGCTGAAGGACATTGGTCAAAGGCCGGAGCATGCATGTATGATCTCTGTATGCAAGCACATTTCAACTTGGCTGCACAACCATGGCTAGTTGAATGCAATGATGAGGGAAGCCATTGGTGGTGAGTTGGTCAAATGGAATGCCACTAGGTTTGGGACCAACTACATGTTCATGGAGAGCTTCCATCGGAAGCGTGATCGTTTTATGGAGTGGATGGGATCTCCCGAGTTCTTGCATAGTAGGTGGGGAAAATCCAAGGAAGGACATTATGCTCATGCAAGATTGTCTAGTATACAGTGGTGGGATGGACTTAAATACATCATCGATTCAGTGACACCAATTTACAGGTTCCTTCGGTTCGCTGATCAAGATAAGCGACCTAACCTGTGTGAAGTAGTGTACAACTTCCAAGAGTGCAAAAAGAAGATGGAGACCTTCTTTGGAACAAATATCCAAACATGGCATGAGTACAAGGCTATCATGAATGACAAGATTGCGGACGTGTACTATGGCACGCATGTGAGCCCAGGTGCGATCACAACCATTGTTAAAATAGCAGTCTCTACATATTGAGTATTTACCATATGCTAATTTGTTGTGCATCGTATGTTGCAGCTGCTGTCCTGAACTCAAGGCTTGTATATCGTTACAATCCAACTCCGCAAATGTTTGGTGGCCTCAGGGAAGCATTTGGGAAAATGACGGATGTGCATACTGCTGTCTTGGCATTACAGGAGGCAGAAACATTCCGCCAACACCTTGGGGAGTTTGGCACTGAGCTGGCCATGAAAATGGCCATCGACCCCAAGACAACCCCATGTAAGAGTACTTTTGAACTCCTTTTTTTGTCTTTTTGAGCGCATACCTAACATAATGGGTTCCACTTGTAGCTCAATGGTGGTTGTTGTTCGGCAGGCGCACTCCAAATCTGTAAAAACTTGCGTTGAGGCTTGTTGCACAATGTGTATCCTCCAGTGGATGCGAGCGCAACTGGAGTACATTTGCCTTATTGCACACGAAGGTTCGTAATCGCTTGTCCCACAAAAAACTGAACAAGCTAGTGTATGTGAACTACAACCTTCGCCTGCGACTCGCGGATGCCTCCGGACCACCTAGGCGTGAGGAAGAAGACTTCATTGACCAGTTCACGCAGATATCCTTTTACGAAAGGGATAATCCGGTCCGAGACTGGATGAAGTATGGCAGATCCAACAAGGCTCCAGTTCTCGACGAAGAAGATGAAGAAACAGACATCCCTCTTCCGTCCCATATTGTGAGGTACGTTGATGTACTTTGTTAGCCACTAACAAACCATACTTTTAATAATATGATTCATTCTTTGTGATGACAGAGATCAAGTGGACCCCGACGATCTTGGTCCCATCAGTGATTGGGCCCGTAGACATGTGGGTGACACGCATCTTGGCAAAAGAAAATACCAGACGGGACCTAGGCAGGAGGACCCCAAAAGCCAGAAACGAAAGGGGAAGCGAGTGCAACAACCTGTCACCAGCGATGCTTCGACAGATGATGGCGAGGAGGGTGAGGAAAGTCCACGGAATCAGGAGTCCGATGATAGCAGCTCAGCACATGATAGTGGAGATAGTGATAGTGGTGACAATGACACTGCAGGTGGTGGTGGTGGTGGTGGTGGTGGTGGGGCTGGGGGTTATGCAGTTGGTGCTGGTGGTAGTGGTCTTGGTGATGCTGGTGGACTTCGTTTCACAGGTATCAATTGCTACAGACATTTTTTTTATGTCTATGACTATTCACTAGTACTAATTATGGTCGGCTGCAGGCGAGACGGACTTCACACATGCTACTCAGGACCGCGACCATGGGTAATCGGAATCGCAGAGGAGAGCTTACGACCCGACGGACTGCTATGGCACACCACAGTACTCCTCTTTCTCGTACAGTGATACATCGTACGGTGGTGGTTATACCTACCACGTTCCTGACATCAGCACGCAGCCGGTCACTAGATGGGTCTACGAATGGCAAGACCTGGATTTTTACAACATGTTAGTGCAGGAATGGGAGACCACAGCTCATTGGACGGGCCAATCATGGATAGACTACAAGGCTGGGCTCCAGAAGCGCGATATCGCTCTAATGTCCACCGCGTAGTATGAGGAGGCGTGCCGAAACGGGATCTTCCCTTATATTCAACGCCAGTGACCATGATGTTTGCATGTCTACGACACAAGGTATTTTCATGGACGATTTGTTGTTGCAACGGTGAACTACGTTATTTCCGTCGTGAATTTGTGGCTAGTGCATCACTATGATATTTCGATGGGTTGTCCATTTGTGTCACACTATTTTTCCATAAATTGTGTGTTCTATTTACATCATTATGTGCAAAGGTCATGCAAAAAAAATTGATTTTTTCAAGAAAAAAAAAGAGCACCCGGCGGTTAGGACCGGTTACCGATCAAACCGGACGGTAATCGACCCTAACCGACCGGTTACCGGTCGCCAACCGAATGAACTACGGAGTTTGAATTCAAATTCCAAACCATTCAGGTTGGGGCCAGTTTGGGCTGTAACCGACTGTTACCGCCAAACCGCCGGTGGCCGGTTGCCGGTCGACAAACGGTTAGGAAAACCCTGGAAGCAGCTGCTATTTGACCGTTTGACCGACTAGTCCACGCGCTCTCTGAATACATTTAAATTACTGACATTTGGTCCAAGCTTCTGAAGAAGAAACCCGTCAGCAAACGAAGGCCGAAGGACTCGCGGCCGCCGACTAGTCCACGCGCTCTCTGAATACATTTAAATTACTGACATTTGGTCCAGGCGTAGGTGTAGCTAGCTTCAGGTCACGTCACGAGATAGATGGGCATCACCGCCGGAGCGCCTCCAGTGCCACCGCCGTCGAGGCTAGTGGATCTGAGGCTGACGTAGGGAACCGCCAGTGCCGCGGCGCCGAGCTCGGCGGCGGCCAGGCGGCTGCCGGACCGCACGGCCGGCGCCCAGCACGTGCACGCGGCCACGTCGTCCCCGCCTGCAGCATCGTAGTCGGCGAGGTACAGAGGCACGGTGGTGGTCGACGCGGCGAAACCGTGCGGGGGAGTCGGACCTGCGGCGGCGGGTCTGGTGGAGGAGGGGCGCTTCTTGAAGAGATGGAGCGCGGCGGAGGCGGCGGAGCTCCACCACCGGCGGCGCTGCTGCTGCTTCTGCAGGTGGTGCTTCTTGGAGATGGGCTTCTGGAGCTTGAACCGCGCCGACTCCAGCGGCTTCAACTGCGCTGGCTGGTGGCGTTGGCGCTTACCCCACAGCCGCTTCACCTCAGGCTGGAACAGAGGAACCACACCGCACGTCAACAAGATGCAAATGCAATGCAAGAATCAGCACCAGCAGTCTGAATCTCTATTTTTATTTTTGCAAGATGTGGATGTATAGAGAAGAGATGGATGGACCTGGGAGAAGAAGTGGAGGAGCTGCGAGTCGAAGCCGTAGTCGCTGAAGTGGTCCGGCTCCGGCTCCGGCTCGGCGGCGCCGGGCGCGGGGAACTGGACAGCAGTGGCACTAACGGCCGCCACTCGCTTCTTCCCCATCGCGACAGTGCCGTGCCTCTCAGTTACCTACCGGTGTCCTCTCACCTCTGTGTGCAGTGCAGAGCAGAGGCAGCCAGCTTCGACGAGGTCTGATGTGCGACGAAGGGAAAGAAATGGAGCTCGGGAGCGCGTAGAAACAAGGAACCACTCGAGCTCTGTCTGTCTCTGGGATTCGGAAAAGAAGGCTGTGGACGCTGCGTTCTCGTTGTACAGTACGTTTCTTGAAAGAGCTCAAAGTCATCGATTTATCGATCCAAGTTTTTATCATGCCTGGGAAGCGCCGCGCGCGGATGTTTGGGGAGATGGGCAGGCAAGCTCGGAGAGTGAATTGAGTGGTGGGCTGGTGGGTCGGGGGCGTAAAAGCCATCGTTGCAGCAAGCAAAGGCACCGCACCGGCCAACGGCCAGCAGCAAAGTGACCGTTGCAGCAACAACTGCTCCCACTCCCACGCGCGGTCCCGTGAGAGCCTTCATGGCAGCGGCAGCGGTGCTCCTCTCTTTTCGTGGCCTCCTTTTTCAAGCCATTTGTTCAATTGCTCGGGCCTCCGCTACTTCTGTGAGATGGAAAAGACTGTAAAAGGCAGGTCGTCTGTCCGTCATTGTTTTTGACAAGCCAACCCGGCAAGTCGACAATGCACACCGGCACACTCTCTGCTCTCTGCATATTTTTCAGCAACAAAGGCCCCGGCATTCCCGGTTTCAGACTTCCGTGTCCTGAATCCTGAGAAGATGAAACTGCTTCGTGTACTGCGTTTCGTCATTCATGGATTCTATCAATCAATTAAACAAACCATACTCCTCACTTCAACTTGACACGATTCTGTCTGTCAATCAAAGCGGTAAACATATCGGGGCAAAATCCATTGGATTCGTCAGCGGTGTTTGGGCTTCTCCTAGTGAAGAAAGCCCACTAGGCCTGTAGTCGGCTGCAGTACAAAAATGTGTTGTTGGGCTGAACCCGAGCCTATGTTGGGCCCAACCTGCACCTGGTGGAACAAAAGCATCGCGCCACCAGTCCGCGCGTGGGCCTAATTGGGTCCAGTTGAGCATGACTAATAAATAATCATGCTGTCTTTGACTGGTTTTCATAGAAAAGAAAAATTTTATTGGTAATGCTTAGGAGGAGACCGTTCGAACGCGTCGAACGTGCGCACACGGCCCATCGGGCGTGCGTCCCGCGTTCAGACGCCGGACGTGACGTGGCTTCACGGTGTCCATGTATTGCGACCTAACGTCGGATGTGACGTGGCCTCACGGTGTCCATGTATTGCGACCTAACGTCGGATGTGACGTGGCCTCACGGTGTCCATGTATTATAAAAAATATATTCCACTCCGCAAGTTGCTTGTCTGGCCAGATACAATCGAATGCAACTCTCAACCAAGTTCAGAGGTGTTCGCTCCCTGGCGATTCACCTGCATTCAGCACACCACATACTCACCGGCGAGTTGTTGGAGTTAGCCGGTGTTTTCTTGTGCCGTCGCGAGGCTCGACGTGGTGGTGCGCACAAGAGGCGGCATCCACGGCGTAGACAGCCTCCTGGTCCCACACTCTATGCAACAGGCCTTCAATCGCCGCCGCAACCTGGTGTCGATCTTCACGGCGCTCCCTCCCGACGGATGCTCTTGAGGTGGACCTACGCACACACCGTATCCTCAGGAAGCTCGGCCCGACGCTAGCACCGGCATGCCCCCTTCGGCACTCGCCGTGTGGGACGCCATGGTGTTGGGCCACGCCATGGCGTCGACGACTGCGCCGTCGAGAATCCGGGATGGGCCGCTTCGACGGGCAAGGCTGGTGAAGGACTTTCGTTGCTGCTGTACCACCACTCCCCCTCTGTGACTGCACCCTCCTCGGCTGCCTCCAAGCTCGCCGGACTCACCTGACATGGTGGTTGCCGCCCACTAAAGTGTCACGCCTGACATGTTGTAAGCCTACATTTCAAGTGTTTCATAGGTATGTTAATAAGTGTTTCATGTGAATGTTGCATAAGTAGATCTGAATGTCGCATATGTTGCAATGGGTTGTACACTTATGTTGCAAACGGTCTATTCTAGATGTTTCATCCGTTTTTTCAGACATATTTGCATGCATATTTATTTGGATGTTGCATGCGTTTCACACGGATGTTGCATTTGTTTTATCTGAATATTTATATATTTTTTGAAATTGTTTTTCAAGCGTTTCTAGGTGTTTTTACAAGTGTTTCAGACATACGATGCAAGTATTTCAACTGTTTCGAACGTATGTTGCAAATGTTTTTATTTGAATGTTTCAAAAGTAGATCGTGTGTTGCATCTCTATTTGCCTCATTGCCTTCTCTTTTTTCTAGACATATGACGCGGCATGGCCATGTGTGCGGAGCGAGCGGGGCCTGCGAACGGGGCTTGAGTGCTGCACGAGGCGTCAGAGTGTTGCGGAACCCAAGCGAGGCGGGGTGCGAAACGCAAGCAAGTGGCGGCGAGGGCCCACGGGGGTGTGCGCCCTGAGCTGTGCACGAGGCATCCGTGTGGCGACAGGGGGCGCGAAACCCAAGCGAGCGGGGACACGGGGAGCAGCGTCATTGGGTTTCAACCTAATGGGCCGCGTTCTATCCGCGAACATCCGTTCTCCTGTACATCCCTATTTCAATCTCTGCAAGAGGTTTGTGGGCAACCCATCCCTATTACAATTTCAACCAACGGTTGTTCTGGTAAAGCTCACAAAAGCAAAACATCACGAGGAAGCGCCTATCTAAACACTAATCCTTTTAAAGACAACACACATGCTTGGCAAAGATCTCCAAAGCTAAAGTTTTTTTTGTGACTTCCATAGCTAAAGTCTCTAATGTGCAACAGACCCACTTCACAAGTTATCTGTTGCTCTCCATTTACATGGTATTCCATAAACGAGTGCAATAAGTTGCCTTGAAAATAACATGCAAGTGAGAGTATAATCTCTTTTTTTGGCCAAAAGTTGCATCATTTCTACAAAGGCAATTAGACCATAAAATCACACTTGCTCTCACGCAAATTAGAGAATGCATATGCCGGTCTATTGAAAGGTCTAGATATGGCTAGAGGGCAGGTGAATAGCCTAATTAAATTTTCTACAACAACACTTAGCAAACTTGTTAGAATAAAACACGACGATAAGCATGTTTGCTCTAGCTCTAAGGTTATGCAAGCCACCTACCAAGTCTAGTAGCTAGCAAGATATATCCTATGTCACACACAAGAGCTAAACAACTAGAGATGCTAAGCTAAGCTACACAAGCTAAGCTAGAGGCTCTACTTTGCAAGAATGTAAGAATGTAATGCAAAGCTAGAGATAGAAAGGTTATACCGACGTGAAGAGATGAACCAATAGATAACCAATCAATCACAAAATGAAATCTCGGTAAAGAGACAATGAGACACAATATATTTTACCGAGGTTCACTTGTTTGCCAACAAACTAGTCCTCGTTATAGAGATACACCCACTTGGAGGTTCATGCGCTAATTGACAATCAAAGCCAAACCCGTTCAAGGGTGCCGCACAACCAACACAAGATGGGGATCCACAAGCTACGCAGATTCCACTAGAGATACCTTTCGCGAACTCCCGTGAGGTAGGTTCAAGAACCCCTCACAATCCACCCATCGGAGCCGGAGACAATCACCTTTCTCCGCTCAACGATCCTCGTCGCCCAAGCCGTCTAGGAGGTGGCAACCTCCAAGAATAACAAGAGCTCCGCGATGACGACGATCACCAAGTGCCACTAGTATGCAATCAACAAAGCAATGCACTTGGATTCACTCTATCTCTCTAGAATATGTCAAATATATTTAGAGGATGAGTGGTGGAGCTTCTCACAAGCAAGCACAAGTGTGTGAGTGAATAGAATGTGCAAGAAGTTCCCTCAAGGGCCGGCCATACTCCCTTATATAGCCCACACTCAAACACTAGCCGTTTCCACCCTTTTTCCATTTTTCTGCGTACCTCCGGACGCAGTTTTCATAGGGGGTCCGGACCATCAACAGCATCCGGACCCTCTTCCAGCCGAGAGCCAACGACTTTGTTCCAAGCTCCGGTCGCAGGGTCCGGACGCGCCCGAGGTGCCGTCTGGACCAACGCACTTGCGTCCGGTGCCCCTGCCGATTCAAACGGCTTCTTCCCACGCGCACCGTAGCACGCCACATGCCTCCGGACACACGCAATAGTGCGGGTCCGGACCCTACAACAGTAGCGTTCGGACACCACGCAGAGAGCGTTCCAGAGAGCATTTTCCTCCGGACACGTGTCCGGTTCCTTGGTCTAGACCATCACTTGCGTCCGGACCCTCTTCAACAGAGAATTACAGAGAGCGCCAGACTCCGGACCCGCGTCCGGACCCCAAACTGTGTCCAGACTGCTCCACCAACCAGCCAACAAGGGTTTGCCTCTAGACCCATCTCCGATGGTCCGGTCGGCTAGAACTCTTGCGTCCGGACCCTGCGTCCGGACTGCATCCAGCTGCCCGAACACTTCTCCAACTTCTTCCAAGCTTTCAAGAGCCAACACTAAGTGATTCCTCCACTTGTGCACGTGTGTTAGCTTTTAGTTTACAATTATCTTGGATTAAGTTGGTTGTTTCACTAGTTCAATTGATTTTAATGCAATGCATATGAACCTAGTGGCACATGATAACCGTAATCATTCTTAAGAACTCCCTCCTTGATAGTATGGCTATCTATCCTAAATGTGATCACATCCTCTATGATGTCTTGATCACCAAACCGAAAATGGTTCCTAGCAATTCACCTTTGCCTTCACACCATTTTCTTTTCCACCACCATGCTAGAGCTTGTGTCATCCACACTTGATTCACCTTGCTCCATCACATGGTATGTACCAACTTATCTCAGGATTCACACTTAGAGATCAAGGTTAGTACTTAGGTGGGTTTCATCAATTACTCAAAATCAAAACACATGGGGACTCTCAATCTCCCCCTTTTTGGTAATTGATGACAACCCTTCCATAAAATATATGAAATATAATCATTTTGAACTTGAGTTGCTTGTCCAAGCATTTTAATCAAAGATTCAAGATTTGGACAAGTTACACAAATTCGGTTTTGATAGTTATTAGCTCCCCCTACATATGTGCTTCATGAGTTTAGTTAAAATTTTGCACATATGTATAGATAGGCATTGTGGGAGAGGAAATAGCTACCAAATGATGCTAAGGTGTAAGAGTAGACCTTTGAAGCGTGTTACCATCGGAGTGCGGAATATAGAATCACCCTTAGCACCATGATTAGCTAGACACCACTTGAAACCAAAATTACTTGAAAGTTCATGGGTTAGAGCTAATCAACCTATGCATGCTAGTTGATCAATCATCATTCACTTAGATTCACTAGCAAACACCGCACAAGCATGAATAATGAATGTAAGTACTTGTGCAACAATACATATGAGGATGCAAGCATTCAAATGCAACAAGATGTTCATGAGCTTGCTCCCCCTATTTGTGTGTTCTCATTTCAAAAAGATTTTTCATTTTCTCCATTTCTTATTTCTCCCCATATCATATATCTTTTGATTCTCCCTTTTGGTCAATTTTATATCTTTTCACATAATTTCTCCCCCTTTGTCATCCAATTGACACAAAAAGGTGGGACTAATTATAGATATTCAAGTTTTAGCTCCCCCTAAGTGTGAGATAGGGTGAAAGATTGTTTTCAACTTAGATTTGAACTAAGCTACTTGCCAAGATGTTTAATTTGGTTTAAACCATAGACAAGCTTGTTCACACATGCTAAGATGGTTATCTTGCCCATGTTGAATTAGACACTTTAAGTTCATAGACATAGATCAAACACTAGGATTGCAAGCACATCAACATGTCATATGCTACCACTAGATCAAAGAAGATAATGTCATCCACATAGATTTGCAATACAAACAAGTCCTTCCTAATCTTCTTGGTGAATAGGGTAGTATCAACCTTGCCCATAATGAATCCCTTAGAGAGGAGGAAATCTCTCAACCTCTCATACCATGCTCTTGGAGCTTACTTTAAGCCATATAGTGCCTTCCTTAGCTTGTACACATGGTTGGGTTTCTTGTCATCTTCAAAACCGGGTGGTTGCTCCACAAATACTAATTCATTGATGTACCCATTGAGAAAAACACTCTTCACATCCATTTGATAGAGCTTGATGTTGTGAGCACAAGCATAAGCCAATAGAATCCTTATTGCTTCTAGCCTTGCCACCGGTGCATATGTTTCTCCAAAGTCAAGACCCTCTACTTGAGTGTAACCTTGTGCAACTAGTCTTGCTTTGTTTCTCACCACTATTCCATCTTGATCTTGCTTGTTGCGAAAGACCCATCTAGTGTCAATAACATTGTGATTATTTGGTCTCTCAACTAGCTCCCAAACTTGATTTCTAGTGAAGTTGTTGAGTTCTTCATGCATAGCATTCACCCAATCAATATCTTGCAAAGCCTCTTCAATCTTGGTTGGCTCAATAGATGATACGAAAGAATAGTGTTCACAAAATGAAGCCAATCTTGATCTTGTTTGTACACCACTAGTGATATCTCCAGTAATATGATCCAAAGGATGATCCCTTACAATAGATGTAGGTTGGAGTGTTGGAAGTTGATGGCTTGTACTTGGTTGATCATTGGGTAGAGTAAATGAACTAGCTTCTTGATCTTGAGTTGGAGAGGATGAACTAACTTGATTGTCATTGAGTTGCACATTGGATGAAGGATTCACTAGATCTTCAAAATCTTGCTCATCATCCACTTGCTTTGGCCGAATGTCCCCAATATCCATGTTCTTCATTGCATTGGCCAATGGTTCACCTCTCACATCATCATGGTTGTCATTCTCATCTTGAGAACCATTTGTTTCATCAAACTCCACATCATGTACCTCCTCAACTATGCCATGAGTAAGATTCCATACTCTATAAGCTTTGCTTGTAGTTGAGTAGCCAAGTAGGAAGCCTTCATCACATTTCTTCTCAAATTTTCTCAATCTTGCACCTTTCTTCAAGATATAGCACTTGCATCCAAATACTCTAAAGTATGCAATATTTAGCTTTCTTCCATTCAATAGCTCATAAGGTGTCTTCTCAAGCATCTTGTGGCAATAGAGTAGGTTGCTATAATAGTAAGCCGTGTTGATAGCTTCGGCCCAAAAAGAATCACTCACATTGTATTCACTAAGCATAGATCTTGCCATATCAATGAGTGTCCTATTCTTTATCTCAACAAGCCCATTTGATTGAGGTGTATACTTGGCTGAGAATTGATGTTTGATTCCATATTCATCACAAAGCTCATCAACTCTAGTATTCTTGAATTCACTACCATTGTCACTTCTTACTCTCTTGATAGTTGTTTCAAATTCATTTTGGCATCTCTTGACAAATACTTTGAATGTATCAAATGTTTCACTCTTGTCACTCAAGAAGAATACAAATATATATCTAGTGAAATCATCAACTATCACAAAGCCATATTTGTTTCCACCAATGCTAGTGTAGGCAGTTGGTCCAAACATGTCCATATGCAAGAGCTCAAAGGGTTTGCAAGTACTCATCATGCTCTTACTAGGGTGAGTATTTCCAACTTGTTTGCCGGCTTGACAAGAGCTACATAGCTTGTCTTTCTCAAAGACCACATCTTTCAATCCTCTAACTAGATTATGCTTGACTAGTTTGTTCAATTGCCTCATTCCAACATGACCAAGCCTTCTATGCCATAACCAACCCATGCTAGATTTGGATAGCAAGCAAGTTGATAATTGAGTTTCTTTGGCATTGAAATCAACTAAGTATAGATTCTCATATCTAAATCCTTTGAATATCAAGTTAGAGCCATCTACACTTATGATCTCTACATCATCAACTCCAAAGATTCATTTAAAGCCTAGATCAAAAAGTTGAGCTACGGATAGCAAGTTGAAGTTCAAGCTCTCTACTAGCAACACATTGGATATGCTCATGTCATTTGATATAGCAATCTTACCAAGCCCTTTGACTTTCCCTTTGCCATTGTCACCAAATGTGATAGATTCAATCCCATTGCAATCATTTGGCTTGATAGAGTTGAACATTCTTGACTCTCTGGTCATATGTTGAGTGCACCCACTATCAAGCACCCAATGCCTCCCTCCGGCTTTATAATTGACCTACAGAAGATTCAATTCTTCTTAGGTACCCATTGTTGTTTGGGTCCCCCAAAGTTAGTGACTAAGGACTTAGGTACCCAAATACCTTTCTTCTTTGAGATCTCATTGGGAGTACCCATGTACTTAGCAATCACACCTTTCTTGCCCTTGGTAAGCACATAACTGGAATCAAAGCGAATAGATGCATTTGTAAATTTTATCTTGCTTTGGTTTAGTTTGCAATATTGCTCATCATGCCCTACTTGCTTGCAACTAGAGCAAAACCGACCATTGCTCTTCACAAAGCGAGGCTTTGGAGTTGCAAAGGCCGCCTTGCCTCTCTTGGGGGTATAGCCAAGTCCCTCTTTGCAAAGGGAGAACCTTTGGCTACCCAAGCACTTAAGCAAGCGGGCGTCTCCACCATAGGCATTTCCTAATGCTAGAGTGATCTTACCAACCTCCTTCTTAAGGTTCTCATTCTCAACCGTTAGTGAAGCATCACAAGTGACAACATCACTAGCAGAAGAGATAGAGTTAGAAATGCTACAAGAAGGATTAGTTGGGGTGATGATGATGGGTTCATAGAAAGATTCATTGATTATGTCACAAGTTGTTCCCATATTACTTGTTTGAACATGCTCTTTCTCCTTTTGCTCAACAAGAGATGAGTGAGCCTTTTCAAGCTTAGAGTGAGTTTTGCCAAGCTTTTCATGGGCTACCTCTAGCCTCTCATGAGAAAGATTGAGCTCATCAAAGGATTGCTTGAGAGCTTGAAGCTCTTTTCGCAATGCTTTGCACTCCTTTCTTTTGATGTCAAAGTGAGTCTTAGCATCATCTAACATTTCAATTAGTTCATCTTTAGTGGGTTCATCATCATCATCATCACTAGAGTCACACTCATCATCGGATTGTACCTTAGTTGGCCTAGTCATGAAGCATGTCGATGGAGTGTCAAAGAGAGAGATCTTGTTCTTCATAGCAATGCTTGCAAGAGCCTTCTTCTTGATTGATCTCTTCTCATCATCACTTGAGTCATCATCTTCACTTGAATCACTATCCCAAGTGACAACATATGATCATCCCTTCTTGCTCTTCTTGAGAAACATCTTGCTCTATTTCTTTTCTTTCTTCTTGCCCTTCTTTTCATCTTCATTATCACTATGATGTGGGCAATCTAAAATGAAGTGATCCTTGCTATTGCACTTGAAACACCTCTTGTCATTGTTCTTGCTCTTGAAGGATTTCTTCTTCCTTCTAGCTCTATAGCCCTTCTTCTTCATGAACTTGCCAAATTTCTTGATAAAGAGGGCCATTTGTTCTTCATCTTTACTATCATCATTGCTTGAGCATTCATTATTGTTTGATTCATCACACTTTGCTTTGCCCTTTGATGATGATGTGGCTTTGAATGCCACACTCTTCTTCTTATCTTCTTTCTTGTCATCCTTCTTTTCCTTGTTCTCTCTAATCTTGTCCTTGTCTTCTCTAAAGGTGTCATCGGTCATCACCTCACCAAGGATTTGGTTTGGTGTGGTTGTATCCAATCCATTTCTCACCAATAGAGTGACTAGCATCTCAAATCTTGGAGGAAGACTTCTTAGGAACTTGAAGGAGAAGTCCTTGTTCTCCACCTTCTCTCCAAGTGACTTAAGGTCATTGACAAGAACCTCAAGCCTATTGAACATCTCGGGCACATTCTCATCTTCCTTCATCTTGAAGCTAGCAAATCTTTCCTTCAAGATATAGGCCTTTGCTCCCTTCATGGATTGAGTCCCTTCATATGGCTCTTCTAGCTTCTTCCAAGCCTCATGAGCACTCTCCAAGTTTTTGATTTGCTCAAAGACTTCCTTGGAGATTGCCTCATGTATTGCACTCAAGGCAATATCATTGTTTTGGAGCTTCTCCTCTTCGGCCGTGGTGGGTGCTTCTTCATCCACCACCTCAAACTTTTTGTCAACCACCAACCACATATTTTGGTTGATTGATTTGATATATGTGGTCATCATGGCCTTCCAATAGCTATAATTGGTGCCATCGAACTTAGGTGCCCTCTTGATGTTGTTGATATGAGCCATTTTAACACCGTGGGATGTTAAGCCTTTAAGTATGGTGTACTAGCTCTGATACCACTTGAAAGGTCTAGATATGGCTAGAGGGGGGGTGAATAGCCTAATTAAATTTTCTACAACAACACTTAGCAAACTTGTTAGAATAAAACACGGCGATAAGCAAGTTTGCTCTAGCTCTAAGGTTATGCAAGCCACCTACCAAGTCTAGTAGCTAGCAAGATATATCCTATGTCACACACAAGAGCTAAACAACTAGAGATGCTAAGCTAAGCTACACAAGCTAAGCTAGAGGCTCTACTTTGCAAGAATGTAAGAATGTAATGCAAAGCTAGAGATAGAAAGGTTATACCGATGTGAAGAGATGAACCAATAGATAAACAATCAATCACAAGATGAAATCTTGGTAAAGAGACAATGAGACACAACATATTTTACCGAGGTTCACTTGTTTGCCAACAAACTAGTCCTCGTTATAGCGATACACCCACTTGGAGGTTCACGCACTAATTGGCAATCAAAGACAAACCCGTTCAAGGGTGCCGCAGAACCAACACAAGTTGGGGATCCACAAGCTACGCGGATTCCACTAGAGATACCTTTCGCGAATTCCCGCGGGGTAGGTTCAAGAACCCCTCACAATCCACTGATCGGAGCCGGAGACAATCACCTTTCTCCGCTCAACGATCCTCGTCGCACCAAGCCGTCTAGGAGGTGGCAACCTCCAAGAATAACAAGAGCTCCGCGATGACGACGATCACCAAATGCCACTAGTATGCAATCAACAAAGCAATGCACTTGGATTCACTCTATCTCTCTAGAATATGTCAAATATGTTTAGAGGATGAGTGGTGGAGCTTCTCACAAGCAAGCACAAGTGTGGGAGTGAATAGAAGGTGCAAGAAGTTCCCTCAAGGGCCGGCCATACTCCCTTATATAGCCCACACTCAAACACTAGCCGTTTCCACCCTTTTTCCATTTTTCTGCGTACCTCCGGAGGCACTTTTCATAGGGGGTCCGGACCATCAATAGCGTCCGGACCCTCTTCCAGCCGAGAGCCAACGACTCTGTTCTAAGCTCCGGTCGTAGGGTCCGGACACACCCGAGGTGCCGTCCGGACCAACGCACTTGCGTCCGGTGCCCCTGCCGATTGAAACAGCTTCTTCCCACATGCACCGCAGCGCGCCACATGCCTCCGGACACACGCAATAGTGCGGGTCTGGACCCTACAACAGTAGCGTCCGGACGCCACACAGAGAACGCTCCAGAGAGCATTTTCCTCCGGACACGCGTCCGGTTCCTTGGTCCGGACCATCACTTGCATCCGGACCCTCTTCAACAGAGGATTACAGAGAGCGCCAGACTCCGGACCCGCGTCCGGAGCTCTGCGTCCGGACTGCTCCACCAGCTAGCCAGCAAGGGTTTGCCTCCGAACCCATCTCCGATGGTTCGGTCAGCCAGAACTCTTGCGTCCGGACCCTGCGTCCGGACTGCATCCAGCTGCCCGAACACTTCTCCAACTTCTTCCAAGCTTCCAAGAGCCAACACTAAGTGATTCCTCCACTTGTGCACGCATGTTATCTTTTAGTTTACAATTATCTTGGATTAAGTTGGTTGTTTCAGTAGTTCAATTGATTTTAATGCAATGCATATGAACCTAGTGGCACATGATAACCGTAATCATTCTTAAGAGCTCCCTCCTTGATAGTACGACTATCTATCCTAAATGTGATCACATCCTCTATGATGTCTTGATCACCAAACCGAAAATGGTTCCTAGCAATTCACCTTTTCCTTCACACCATTTTCTTTTCCACCACCATGCTAGAGCTTGTGCGATCCACACTTGATTCACCTTGCTCCATCACATGGTATGTACCAACTTATCTCATGATTCACACTTAGAGATCAAGGTTAGTACTTAGGTGAGTTTCATCAATTACTCAAAACCAAAACACATGGGTTCCATATAAAAATTATTTTCATTCAATTCCGTACAAAAAAATGTATAATTTTCCTAAGACATATTAACCATATCAAATCATATATTTTTTCATAAAAAAGTAAATTAAGATAATTTTATATAAAAATTATGGATCTCAGCGAGATCTACAACTTTCTAGTTCTGAGTTTTTTCATTTGAAGTTGTTAAGATGCTTAAATATAAATAATAGCATATTTACATGTAAGGATATTTTTGACTTTTCACCGCTACAATTTAATACCGTTAAAGATAAATTTGATGGTAGTGGTGTGGAGGGACAAAAGTTCACATCATTGACAACTGTGAGAAACTTGTGCGCAATTACAAACTTTTTTTAATAACGTACATATAAACGACTGATAATCCAGATGCCGTAGTAAAAACTCTCCATACAAATCTCGCAACATGGCAATAAACGAAAACATGTCAGATGGTTTTCTTCTTGTCACAAAACTAACATCATTCATCTCCTTTCCAACATCTTCTTAATAAATTGTCTTTCGTTATTGATTTGTTTATAGGCAAGGTAAGTTGGTTCACAAGATGTTATACATCAATTATACTGTGAAGGATCCTATTTTTAAAAGGCTCCGCTTAATGAAATGTCGTTGATCATCCAATTGCACAAATGCTATCCTAGTAACCAGTCCATTCCATTTAAGTTGTTTCCCCTAACTAATGCTCTTCTAAAAGAAATATTAAGGGGTGTAGAGATGAAAACACTAGCTATTGAAATGTGTTTCTTTCTACAAATGTTGTATAGAGATGGGTACTGTACTTTAATACTAGAGTTTTCAAACCATCTATCCTCCCAAAACCTAATCTAAGTACTACTAGAAACCTGGGCGCGGACTGCTCAAATGGAGGAGTAGCCTATGGGAATGGAGGCGCGTTCGCTGCTGGTGGCACGCTCGAGGTACAGATTGGGGCTTGTGCATGACCGAGGTGGGGTTCGCCCTGGCTCGGGATGGAAATCGCTCCGACGACGACGGGTAGGGGTGCTGTCGCCAGATTATTGGTGGGCACTCGATGGCCTCTCTCATGACCCTGCTCCGGCCATGGATCCTCCTCTGCAGAGATGCTCAATGATAGGAAGAAAATGAATTTGATGCTAGACATTGATCCACTGCCTGCTCTTGGTGTTTGATTGGAAGTGACAGGAGCATGTTTATCTAGTTATCTGGAACTCTCTACAAGCTACGGTAAGATCCTCACAAACAAGGCATTTTATCCGTAGGATTTAATAACTGCTTGATCGACGACAGAAATTTAATGGCCTCGTTGTCCTATGAAATGCAAGAGCTTGAACTCTAGTTTCGAAAGTTAAAAATTATGAAGGCTAAAAGTGGAAGATGAATAAAGCGATCTTTGACCTTATAATAATGGGTGACCAAAAGTTTGAATCTCCTGGTTTCCACTTAATTTCATTAATGATCTTATTTTTAGGTACTTCTTCCTAAGAAGCTCTTGCAAACACCATCTTCATTTACTAAATTGTATAGCCTAAAAATTTACTAAGTAAAACAAACACTCTGGGTTTCAAGATTCAAAATTCCTAGTCCACCTCGATCCTTTGGTAAACAAAGAATCCCCCACTTTGTTTGCCTATATTTGTTTTATGGTTATCGCCTTGCCAAAAGAAGACAAACCTATAGAAGTTTATTTTCTTAAGAATGTCTTTTGATACTTCAAAGAAAGACATAAAAAACATAGCAAGGCTACTCAAAACAGAATTAATTAAGACTATTCATCCACCATAAGACACAAACTTTCCTTTCTAGCTAAATTTTTTTCTAGAAACAACCTTCAACCTCTTTCCAATCTTTATTATTGAGGTTTTTGTGATTCATTGGAATGCCCAAATATCGGAAAGGAAAGAGGCCAATTCCACATCCAAAAGATTCATGAGTATTGTTCTATACAGTCCTTTGCCTCACCATAACAAAATAACAAACTCTTGTGAAAGTTAATTTTTAAACACAATAGATTCTCAAAAGCACATAGAATGATTTTCATATTATTTGCTTGCTCCACAAATAGTAAAGTGTCATCAACATATTCCAAAATCGAGAGGCCTCCATCTACTAAATGTGGGATCAAGCCTTGAATTTGAGTTTCTTTTTGTTTACAATGTTTATAATAAAATTTCTCCATAAGATCATAGATTTGTGTCATTTATGCTTGCTTGTAGCAATTTGAAACAATAATATTTCACAATAACACAAAACATTAACATGCATAATTAATTGAACAAACAAATACATCCATTTATAATGTTGGATAAATAGTAAATTTCTATTTTCAAAAAAAGGAAAACAAATTACCAAGATTTTTGCACACACTCTCTATATAAATGTTTTTAAGCAAGAATAACTTACATTACACGAAGGTACAACAAGAATACCTAAATCATACCTAGAGCTTAAAACGGTTGTTAACACAAAAAATGAGTCAAATTGAAAAAAGGCTGATATCTTGATACAGAAGTTATTCTACATTAGAAAAACATAAAAGGTTCAAGAGAGAAGTATTCAAACTAAATACAATGTTGTATGGTCATGAGAAAAAAATATTCCAACTACAAAGATATATTTAATATTTGGGAAAACAATTTTCTAGGCTGATAAGAAAATGCTCCAAATTAGAAGAACAATATTCCTAGTCAAGAAAAATATTCCAACTTGAGAGAATTTTTTTTAAAGATTTGGGAGAACAATTATTGGCTGGTAAGAAAATGCTCTATGATTAGAAGAACAATAGTTCTAGTTCGCTAGAAAAAAGTTCTAACTTCATGAGAAAATGCTCAAGCTTCATGGGAAAACTATTACAAGATTCCTAGCTTGATGAAAAAAACTTCTAACCTGGCAGAAGAATGTTCCAATGTTAGAAAAAAATGTCCTAACTTCACAAGATGTCACAAGTTTAGAAGAAATTTGTTCCCAGCTTCATGTGAATAATGTTCTAGCTTGATGAGAAATACAAAATGATCCAGCTTCACAAGAAGAATGTTATATCTTCACGAGAAAAAAATGTTCTAACTCAATGAAAAAATATTTCAGTTTCATGAGAAGAATGTTTTAGGTTCAAAATATAATATTCTAGGATCATAAGAAAAATTCCTAATCAGTAGAAAATTGTTGTAGATTTATGAGAAGAATGTTCTAGCCTTCATGGTTCATGTTCATGCAGAAAGAAAAATATTCTAGGTTCACTTGAAGAATTTTCTAGGTTAACAAAGGAAATGTTCTAGGTCCCTAAGAAGAATGTTTTAGGTTCAATTCATGAGAAAAATATCCTCAGGTTCAAAAGATAATATTCTAGGATCATAAGAAAGATGTTATATCTTCAAAAGGAGAAAGTTCTAGCTTCATTTGAAAAGAAAAACGTTTCAACTTCACAAAGTAGAATATTGCAACTTCACGAGAAAAGCAAAATGTTCTAAATTCATGAGAAAAATATTGTTGCTTGGTAAGAAAGAGCTCTAGGTTCAGGAGAAGAATATTTTTAGCATTAGAAAGAAACAAGTTAAATTAAGTAAAAGAAAAATAAAAAACAAAGAAACAAAGAAATGGTCCTAGTAGTCCTCTTAGGCCGACATTGCAAAAGAAATGGACTGACGTTGTAAGAAATAAACCTAGCTTGATCAATGGGCTGGGCCCTGATCGTGACCCTGGTGCCGAACCTGATCAAGTTGCTTGGAATGGCTCGAGGCCGGAAATCATCATCGCCAACCAGTTGGATGCGATCCTCGCGCCGACCCACTCCGGCACTACTACATTATTTTCTTATCGAGCCCCATGCTTTGATGAATCTGACACAATTGGCCCATCAACGGAGACAAGGTAAAGCAACATCCAGAGATCATGAAAGTTCTATTATATTTATTTGACCTGGATGACATGCTACCAGCACACATATTAATCCATCGATGTTTGGTTGTGCCATGATGTACGGAAATCTTCCCCGCCGATTAGTCGGATGGGAGTCATCGGCCGACCCCCTAAGATTTTTCACTCGCGATGACTCCTGCTCGGGACAAAGACGGCCCACATATCATGGCCCATACCAAGCCCACGCAAAGCACCGGCCACGCAGGCGCCTGTAGGACTGCTGTACGCGTACGCGCAGGACTGCTGTACACGCCTAGGACTGCCGTAGGTTCGTGCTGTCGCCGTTCCTTTTCTTTATGTTTCTTTTTTTTCTTTTTCCATTTTTTTCTTTACTTTTTTCTTCTTTTTAATTTTAATTTTTCTTTTTATTTCCTTTGCATGCACGTGTTTTCTTTTTTATATGTGTTTCTCTATTTCTTTTTAGTTTTATTTTTAATTATATGTCGCATTATATTTTTCTTTGCACTTTTTATATTTATTACCTTTACTTTTTTTAGGTGCAGGATTAACTGCAGCCACATTTTTATATTTATTATCTTTATTTTTTTACTCTAATTAATTATTTTATCTGTGATCTTTTTTCTTTTCTTTTTATTTATTTATTAATTAGTTTTGCTTCTTCTTTTTGTTTTAAATTTCATGTTTATTCCTTTTTCTTCAATTTCTTTTTTCCTTTTTCTGTTGTTTCTTTGTTCTTTTTCAGACGTCTTTTTTTTTCTATTTATGTGTTTTATTCTTTTTTATTTTCATTCTTTCTTCTATTTATACTTCCATGTTTCACATTTTATTTTACAGACACATGTGGTGTTTGTGTAGTAAATATATAATGTTCTATGATGTTATTTTCTAATGACCAAGATTAAAAATATGATATTCTACATTATATTTATGATGTTCAGAAAGAATACATTAATGTTTTAGGATAAAGTTTATGATATTTGATATCATTTTTAATATTCTTGTAGTATAAATATGATGTTCCATCCTATATTTATAAATGATCGTGTGATGTAAATATGATATTCTACTATGTATTTTTATGATGTTCGGTGGTATTTTTTTTTATTTTTCTCTAATTAATTTTCTTCACTAATTTGATTATATATATATATATATATTATTGTATATGTAATTTTCACGTGGTATATATGTGATGTTCTATGATATATTTGTTGATGTTCGTGAAATCCTAATATGATGTTCTATTATATATTTGTGATGTTTAGTAGTGTTTTTTCTTCTTTTTATTTGACTACATTTAATTAGTTCACTATTTTTATTTTATTATATATGTGATGTTCACGTAGTATACATATTATGTTCTCTGATGTTTTCTATGATGTTCGTGTAGTGTTAATATAGTGTGATATTTATCATCAGATAAATATTCATTTTAAAAAAATATCAAAATATATCCATGTGGGATCTAGTTTTGAACAGTTTATTGCAAGGAAGATGATGATGCAATCGGATTTTACTTATCATACTCGGTTAATGAGCTATAACATTTTTTTTACTTCAAAAAAAATGGAATATGCTAACATCATCATTTTTGGATTTTACTGCAAGCCGTGTTGCGCTGGAACAATTCCGAAAGCCTCAAACAGTTCCAAAAACCCAGGATAATAATTAAATTCGACCCATTATTAAGAGGGAGGGAATTAATTTATTTAAGGAGATGAGGGGGGGTCGGCGGGCTGCATCCCGCCACCGGGTCGGCAGCTAGCCGCTCCCCATGATGTATGTGTTTCCTCGCTTCTTAATTCCTCCCTCCATTGTGTTTCTTCCAAAATCTCATTATGTTGAAATGTGTGCCTCGTGTTGAAATGAATCCTTCGGTGCTGCACAATCTATGAGTGATTTAGCAAACTTGTCGATTGCATTCTCATGGATGATTGTAGAATCATGGTCCCTTGTGTTTAGACGATTAACGACAATACTAGGTCACTATGACTAACGCGTGTTTTGCAGATACAAAGTCATTAGAGTTAGGTCATAAGTGATTCTTATTGAATGGGTTTAAATGGATATTCATGCCCCTAAGATGGAAATCGTTTCAGTTTCAAAGGATGGTGATTCAAGGTGAAGACTAGGCTAGTTCTTAGTGCCATAAGGTTGAGAAGAGCACTAAGTTTAGCTAGGGCTTTGTTTTTCCTTTGATCGTACTACAAAGGGGGGTATGAGGTTAGTAGCTTGACCTACGAGAGTTTGAGAATGTTGGTGTATGCACACTTGTCACAACTAGTCCTAGAGACCCTGCTAATAGCCCTTGAGATGGTAGGAGCAAAACCCTTAGAGAAGACTTAGTGAAAACAGTTGAAATAGGGGGAGAAAGAGACTCCGGACCAGTCTGCCTAGGAGGCGTCGGACCAAGGAGAGTGGTTCGACGGTCCCTGTCTTAGGCAAAGTTTTAGTGGGAAACCTTCGGACCACCTGTCCAGAAGGTCTCCGGACCATAGGCGAGTGGTCCGGAGGTCCCTGCCAGAGGAAGGAAGCCTCAGAGGAGGCTCCGGACTAGTCCGACGGTGTGGCCGTCCTGTAGTCCGATGCTCTGAGACAGAGAAGTTTTTGGATCCAGTAAGCACCCTGGCTCCGGACCTCTACGTCGGATCAGGGCACCGGACTAAGGAGAGTGGGTCGGTGGTGCCGAGCTCAGCTGAGGCTTGAACACAGTGAGCACCCTGGCTCCGGACCTGAGCGTCGGACCAGGGCGTCGGACCATAGCGAGTGGTCCAACGGTGCCTGCTTTCCAGTGAAGTTTGAACTTGTTGACACAAAAAGCGTCAGATCTGCGAACACCTCGGGCTTATACCCGAACTCGATATCCAAGGTGTGCCAGTCGATTTGACAAGTTAATCGACAAGGATGATAACTGGAACAACGATGAACGAGACGACAGCGATGCGCCCGGACGTCAAGGCTTAGATTGCTCAAAAAGCGGAACTCACGAGGTAGACGGAGATCTTGTAGATGCAGCCCGTCGAGATCGTAAGAACTCGTAGATAAACTAAAACTAATGCGAAAAAGTAGATGCTGGAAAAGTAAGAAAAAAATAATAGATTTGTTTGATTGTATTGAATATCTCTCATACGGGCCCTAGATACATATTTATACTCCGGTAGGAGGAGTTGTACACAGACACGACTCATACCTAAACAAAACTCCTATTTTTAAGGAAATAAATGACTCGTGCAAGAGTCGGACTCAAACTAATATAATAATACTGGTATAAAATCACCAATTTTCTTATCTATTCTCTTTGCGATGACACTTTCCATCGGCAGATTTCTTTCCATCCGCAACCTTCTTCCATTACCATCGGCATCTTTCCACTGACATCAGCTATATCCCGCATCCATCGGCAACATTCCCGATCGGCAATGTTCTCCTGTTTCTATCGGCAAGACCTTTTAATCGGCAAATACCCTTCTCTTTATCTTTGACGTTTCTTCAATCTCCTACTTCTATCGGCAATCTGATTGGTGATATTCTATTGCCGATAAGGAGAAGCAACCGTCCTTCTACCGATCAGTGTATCCGGTTCACATGGACACATACAAAAAACAGTGTCAACACATGCCCCCCAATTTTGGAGTATAAAATATCTTATGCACCGAAATTTGCTCTATTGTAATCTTTGCCATCAATATCCCTGATGATGATGAAGAGGAAGAAAATTCTGCTCCAACCTCAGACACCGTATCGACAGAAATAAAGTCTAAACTTGAAGCAATACTACTCTTATTGCAGCAAAACACATCCCAACTGATCCAAGATTCCAACGCAGTAAGGATAGCCTTCAAAGAGATTCAGGGCCAACTCCCTGCCGATATTGAAGAAACACTCTTCCAAGCAGCGTATCTTGAGAGTCGACAACTTCAATATCAAAGAGATTCACTCCGTATTGCCGATAGAACGACTCAAGCAAAACTTGAAGAGGAAATACTCAAATTCAAGCACACCGAAGATGAAAAACATAAGGACATCGATCTTCTAGAAGCTTCTAGTACCGAATTTGAACAAGAGATCACTCGTCTATCGGCAAGAAAAGAAGAACTGCTGGTAGAGCTGAAGAAAGTTGACGAAGCTTTAAATGTGGCTAACCAAAAGAAGGCCCAACTTCCCAATGTTGTCAAAGTTCTACAACAAGAGAGAGATTCCGAGGCCCGCCAGGCTCTCCTACTGAGAAGGAAAATCAAGCCAATTGAGGGTACTGCCGATGATGATATCAAGGAAATAGAGGAGGCGGACCAAATTCTCCTTCGTGCGATCTCATCTATTCAATCTTTGTTGTAATTTATCGCGTCGGCAACTGTGACTTCTGACAATTGATTTTGCTTGTAATATAAGGTTAGTACG